>JACEVL010000326.1:7500-390855 GCA_020284085.1 Aporrectodea caliginosa | reverse complement strand
TTTTCTATAAACAGCCAATTCGCTGCTCGAGACATGTAATCGATTATAAACAGTGAATAAAAACATTTATATATTACATTTATTATTTTTCAATTTAATTCAGTTTATTGTTCCCAAAATGCGTACACCGTAGAAGTTATGAACAGCAATATGTACATGACATTATTCATAAGGACATTATAACACAGCATATTGGGTAGCAATAGGAACCCAAAAATACACGTTGTCTCACTAAAAAGGGCCCTATTTAGCTAGAATAATATAAGGAGATGTCAGCTAGCCCGACAAGTCAAAGCATGGGGAACTTTCACATTTTTATCCGTAATATTTACATAAATCAAAGAATGAATACTGGGTAAGATCTAACCATGGACAAATTATTGCTCGTCTTAAGCAAAGGAATCCTTGCTTGTACACTCAGTGTTCGAAAAATAAAAGAATTGTAAACAATGTATAAAGAATCATGAGAAAGTTGCATAACATGTCCAAAAGTATTCATTTATTTAATTAATACATTTATTGTCATCCATTTCGCTATGCTAGTTAACGATATGCATCATAAATAGGCTACCGCCATGCCTATTATTATATCACATATAGTGTGGAATATTCTAGAATTGTGTCACAGTCGAAAAACATCCTAAACATGCTTAATAATTCTTTAAATTTGAGAAGTATTAAAAATTCATTTTTTTTCTATTTGAGGTGAGCGATTTGTTTTTGTTTTGAAATTAGTGTCCAATGTTAAACTGGTTGCTACATTATTTTTACTATGTAACGCCAGAGTCCACAAAGAAAAAGCATTTATCATCTATGTATGATTCTTAATAAACCCTGTTTTGAAACAATTTCAGTATGCAGCTTGTAGTTCCGTTATATAATGGCCATCATAATATGCTAAACCATTAAATTATGCAGCGATATGCAACACATTCGACGCGTCCAACTCGCAGTTTATGTAGCGCCAATCATTCAGCAGAAACTGCAGAACGCGGAGTAAGAAGATCCAGTCGAATTCCGCCAAGCAATCGTTGCGTGAATTCAATCGTGCTGCCATGGGAAATTCCCGACTCTTTTAACGAGCTACCGCTTCCGTATTCCAGTTGTATGCCTACAGTCAACAACAGAACGTTCAACCACTCTCAGTTTGACAACAGCTGAAATTAACTTCTATTGTTTGGGATCTTCGTTAACTTTATTGAAGACAATAGTAACGATAATATGTGATATTTCAACTGGTTAATACTGTATTAGAGTAGCAAACGGCAACTTAAGGTGAGAAAGAAGAGTTCAATTTAGTCGGATTAAGCAATAAGTAAACAGACGTCTTCACAAAGATATAAATTATGTAGAGTGCTTAGCTGGTTGTTGTTACTACTTTGTTGTTAACCGGGCAACCGGTTTCAGGCATTGTACACTCATTTAGTATTTAGTAATTGTACTAAACGAGCATTAATTTTTACAGAGAAAAAATGCCATTGCTTTAGAACCCTACGATTTATCAATCAATCATATGATTAATGTGATCAATTTCTAAAACATTAAGATCTTGAAATTTTAGTATTAGAATGGATGCATGCATAGATAATACATTTATACTTCCACGGATACATGTAAGCGTGGATTGCTCCTGCCATAGCTGATGATGACCTACCTTCATAAATAAGATAGATGGATCCAGGTTCACTTGCCAAACCAAAGGCCGACGAAACACTTGATATCAAGTCATCAACGTCTGCATTCTGTGCATTCACACATGGTCAAATTAGTTATGAATGTAACATACATAACATACTTTAGGGCTAGATAAACTTAGAACCGTTTTAAAATAGGAAACATGTAAAGAAATGTTTCAGTGGCGCTTCAGTTTTTCAAATAATATATAACACAACTGAACATTCTACATTGGCTTTGAAAAGAAGCTGCTCGCCAGAGAGAATGATCTCAGAGTTTATTAAGAACAGCAAGTTCAAGGAAATACTACTCAGGTCACTAGAAAGTCACCGTTGATGAGTGGCTGGTGACAATTCAACATAGAGAATTCGTACAATCTCCTATAAACACACCATTTAAGATTATTGCTGATAGAAAAGAGCAAGTTACTTTACTGAACAGAAGTTACGTGTTTCATATTATACATACTTCGTTAGTTTTGATCATCTTCAAACCTTCTGGACCGTGAACAGATATTTGAATGGAACAATCCTAAATGCGGTGGTTTGATCATGTGGAATTGAGAAAAGTCTGATGGTTTAATATAAGCAACAAAAACATAGGTCCCTCTTACATCGACCGGATGCTGCGCTCTGCGGCGCGCCTTATTGGCCGAATACCAAATTCGGTCATGTCTCTAATTACATGCTGGAGAACCTACGCGGGCTCCCTCTGTCAGAGCATTGTGTACAGGATCGCCTCTCTGGTATAGCGATGCCAGCTGGCCCTTGCCCCAACCTAACTGTGGGACCTCTGTCGACCTGTATCGGGCGCCCAGGGTTGTCGCTCCCTTCGCTCCGCTGGTAGGGGGTTCTCATAGTACCGTTTGCCCGCACAGCTACCATGCAGTTGTAACTAACGTGCTTTCTCAGTGGTAGGCCCAGTTCCCTTGAGATGCTGTATAAATCCTCTGAATGAATGATTATGTTGTTTATTATAATTAGAGTAATGACGATGACGATGATGATGAGGAAAAAAGGAGGAACAGGAGGAGTTAATTAATAGTGTTTATTAAGTAAGGTTGTTAATACTTAATATACTTTGAGTGCGTCGCATTACTGTAACAATATTATATATTATTATACTTACTTTGTCCAAAAAAGACGTGACTCAGGAATTTGTCTGTGAACAGAGTATCACGAATATGTATATGAAAGTGAACATAATGAGGCACGAGGAGGCAGTATTAAAAACAATGACCCCATGTAAGATCGGTGATGTCCAAGAAACTTTTATATAAGTAGACCCTATGACATTTGCAAATTGAGCTCCAGAAGCAAAATAAAATATAAGTTAACGTTTGGCCAGTAGTAAACAGGGCACATGGATCCTGCAGGCTGCCTGTAGGTGCGATAAAGGCATGGTTTGATCAGTTTGGTTATAGGTAACTTTACTGATTCCAGTTATAGGATAAGAAAATATTCTTAATCTGTGGATATGTACTGCTTATAGCCTACACAGTATTTGTAAGCTAAAAGCATATTATTAGTGAAATTTTAAAAAGAAATAGATTCTTTGATTAATTTCACAGTGAAATTCAGGATACAGTTTTTAAATTATGTGATTGCGGCAATAAAGGCTTTTTTATTTACAGACTTACACTTTCAGCCAGGCATAGTCGTCTATGTATGGGGCATACATCAACAAGGGCTATTTAGGATTTGGTTTGTTTCATTTAAACTTCTGTAAATCCGAAAACCGTGAACCAATTTGACTTATAATTTACTGTGGACCACTGCCTGTTGCCTCATTCATTCATTTATTCATTCATTGGTATTTTATATACAATTTTTCGACAGGAAAGTGTTGACAGTCATTCTTAAACGGAGCAGATTTTAGATAAATAAAGATTTTATTTAAAAAAAACCGAAGCTTCAACTTCTATTGCAGGTATAGAGGCAGAACTGATTAATAGTTGTAGTCAGCCATTTAAACATAATTAGGACTAAACAAGCTTTTAGCGGATTATCAGGAAAGGCGATTATTCTCACCACAGTCAAGCCTCTTTAGTGGATCACGCACTAGTAAACTCTGCAGGAGATTGGACAATGATTGTGATGTATCGGGCGGCAACCTGAAACAATTGCATGTTCTCTTTCAATTTCTATGATGGCATTATATTACAGGAATAACGTGCTTGAATAATTATGAGCTAAAGTTAAAATTAGGAGGGTCATGGTCAAGGGATTCCACTGTTTAACAATGTAGGCTATGTGAAACATCATAAATTCTTGGCTGTCATAGTAAATGAGATGCATGCGAGATTCTACAGAGTTCCGTATAAAAATTATGCTTCTTCAGAAATTTAATGATAATTTATTTATTCGCAGATTTTTGCCTCTTACAAATCATGATCTCCACCTCCATCTGAACAACATTAGCTCTTTTCATATTATGCTTTTTTATAGATAACTGACACTAACTCAAGTTTCGTGAAATCTGGTGCTCCTCTCAGTCTTTCTATTGGATCTCCTGTTAGACACTGGAACATCATCACTCCTACGCTCCACAGATCAACTCTGTTGTTGTAGCGTTTCTTTGCACGTATCTCTGGCGCCTGTAAAAACCATCAGTTCATCAGTTCTTTCTTCGGGTAGTTAAAAAGTGAGTAAGTGATCTTTATTAAAGCGAGACAAACGCCAACACTTAACAACAACAATGGATACAGTGCAAAAGTATTAAACTGTAAGTAAAACCATGCATTTTTTCATAAACGCTTCTGCTACGAAACAATATTTAAACTTAGGAAACGATGATTGCCTTGCCTTCCGTAGTACTTTCTCTTCGTCAAGTTTTGACGAAGTCTAACACTAATTTTGCTGAAGCCATCACACTGAAAATATATATACTTAGGCCTACCATATAATAATAAGTTCCGCAGACGGTCTCAGTCGTAGCGTCAGGTGCAAGAAACTTTCCGATACCAAAATCCGCTGCAATTAATAATATTAATTATAATTATTTATCATGCGTTTCATTCTGAATAATTGCCCTCTAGCTAAACGTTCTGGAATGCTCTTCAAACTCTTCACAAACGTAGGCCTTATAATTATGAAAGCTTAAGATTATTTCTTAATAAAATTAAAATATATCGGCAAATGATACAAAACGTTAGTCATATAAAGTCCGCAGGAAGCTCGAGAATCATTTCTAGAAATGCAGTTTGTGTACCCTGAGTGACAGAAAAAAAACGGAGAAAATTACGGAAAAGGACGACTCATAGGGCCTATGCCTACATTCTTATGAATTAGGAAGCCAATAACGATTGACTGGTCATCATGTATGTATGTATGTAGGCATGTATGTATGTATGTGTGTATGTATGTATGTATGTATGTATGTATGTATGTATGTATGTATGTATATATGTATCAAGATACTCATAGCATGTATGTATGTATGTATGTATGTATGTATGTATGTATGTATGTATGTATGTATGTATGTATGTATGTATGTATGTATGTATGTATGTATGTATGTATGCATGTATGTATGTATGTATGTATGCATGTATGTATGTATGTATGTATGTATGTATGTATGTATGTATGTATGTATGTATGCATGTACGCATATGCATGTGTTGTATGCAAGCATGAATGCCAGTATTTATGTATCTATGTATGTATGTATGTATACGTATGTATGTATTCATGTATATAATATGTATGTATGCAATGTATGTATGCGTAATAATTATGTGTGTATTAAGTATTATCAAAATACTCACAGAGCGCCTTTCAAGAGCTTCATATAAATGCAGCAGACAAGATTAACTGATCTAAGCAAGCAGGCTACCTTTAAAGGCAGTTTGAAAATGTTTTGACTTTTTCGTTATCTTTTTCACACTTGCCAATTTTAAGTGTGATATCTTTCGGAGCGGGATAACGGTCTTCAGTAAAGCAAAGCAGAACGTTTTCTGGCTTCAAATCCCGATGTACGATATTTCTGTCGTGCAAGAACTTCAATCCGGATGCTGCAATCATGACACAAATCACAGCTTACCTCTCACACTTGATTGCATTAACTGTTATGAACTATAAGATAACCGCAACACAATAAAACGGAGGAGTTTGGCGAGCTAACAGTACTTCACTTAGGGTCATTAGAGTTTAGGAATTCTGGAAACTCGTGTCTTCGTTACATAGTCGCATACATGTACGTGTCCTTTTTGTTTCATGCATTTTCAAGTGGAACCTTACAGCCTCCACTTCTCATTACACAATAATTATTCACTACGACTGTCATTATGAATAGATGTAATCATGGAACTACGCTTAAGGTCTATGTATATGGAACGTGTTATAAATCTCTGAAATGAAGGTATATTTGGGATTGAAATAACGTTCTTATCGAAGGAGCTATAATTAGACCAGTTACGCCAGCGTCTCTTTGATTTCAGTTAGGCCTGTCTGCGCTAAAATTACTGTTCTGCTGCTGATAGGTCTTACGTTACATATTGTCCAGGGCATCTCATATGCTTCAAAAATGTATTCGTTCTCAACTTTATTACTCGTTAGTATACCCTTACTTCACGTATTGCAATTTAGTATGGGCCTCTAATTAGGCTCTAAAGACGCCTCAAGATTAAGTAAATTAGTGCTACTACAGAACAGAGCTTTGCGAATAATTGGTAGGGCTCCCCGTGGCTCGCATACTGGTCCATTATTTTTCGAACTCCAGATTCTCAGGTTCTGTCAGATTAATAAGCCTCAGGTATGTGATTTCTTCTATCGCTTTGACCACATCGGTCCTTTTTCCAACAAGGCTCCATATTATACTAGAAACTCTAGTACCGTACAGGCGCATTCTAACTCTCGTAGATTTTCTATAAGATTTATGGGTCCGCAATCTGGAACTGCTTGGTACCGATTCCTCTCAATATTAAAAAGGCACCTAATTTATAAATATTTAAAAAATGCTGCGATCATATTTAATCAATGAGAAGTAAATGAAACGCTATTGAGTTAAATAGTTGTCAGTAGTTAAGTAGTAGTTAAGTTTAGTACCGTTTAAGAGTTACATGTTTTGAACTTTATTGTTCCCTTTGCTAGTTTCAGTTTTGTAGTCTGTTCTAAGACACTTTAAGTTATCCGTTCCGTCTCTATTTACTACTTGGTAATTGGAGTCCCTCCTCTTAGCGGGATTCTTATCCCTTACGAGATAGGCCTATACTATTGTTGCCTGCGATCCAATACGATGTCTTCACATTATTCTTTACAATGTATACAGCGTATAAATAATTGCTATGCTTTGTGTCTATATATTGTTTGCACTAATGTCGATTATAAGTATGCTTGTCTCGAATAAACCATGTTTTTCGTGTATATACGTTATACGCGTAATTTTTTGAAAGGTTTACGTATAAAACGTAAAAAAATTAATTGAATCATGAAATTTTCTTTATATTTAGTATACTTTATATAATTATTGCGCCGCTTATTGGTCACAAAAATTTCAATAAATAAATAAATGAAATGAAATTATATTTAGTATACATTGGCCATTCAGTAGCGCTCCCAGTGCGAGAACCCCAAGAGCAGTAAAAGGATTTGAGGAGGACGAAGGATGTAGGAAGAGACCCAGAAAGAATGGTTACAAATAGAGAGCAGGGAAGGGCATTCCATAGGGAGGGCCCAATGGTGGCAAAAGATCTAGTTTGGGCCATAGTGGTCCTAACTCGCGGAAAAAAGAGAACATATGGCAGACACCATTGATGATAGCTACACAAAGATGACTGCCATTATGGAAAAATCTAAAATCAACATTTATGGGTGGTAGAATTGATGTTAACGGGAAGCCCGATGGCATAGATAGCGAGAGATACCGAGATTCAGATCCGTAGGCGGACATGCTTTGTAGGCTACTATTAGCGCCGTGTATTGCAGCCGGTCTGTTCTGTTAGTAGTTAAGATTTATGTCTTCTGTCATTTGTGTTTGTGTGAATGTTTTATTTGTCATAACATGTAAATGTACAGCGCAGTGCGTTTGTCAGGCGCTTAATTATAGAAAAGATATTATTAAAATCTGCCCATATGTTAGTTCGCTTGCATATTTTTCTCAAGTGTAGGACACCTTTAGTCAAAGTTTAAGTAGAATAGGTGTCATACACTTGATCAAGTTAGGGTATCAAGTTAGGCACCAACCAAACGAATACAGAAACTGAAACTTTTACATATAAGAGCAATCATACCAATCTGTTTAAAGAATCGCAGGATGGTCGATTCGTCTAAGCTTCTCTTTGCTGAAAAAGAAAATGCAATGTGAGAATGAATGAATTAATCGTCGAAAACAAACGCCATAGTAATGACTTTTGCCGGAACATAGGCTAGCGCTCTTATCAAAGACACGATAGAACTCTGAATGACGGGCAGTGACATGGCGAGAAACTAAAGCTTTTAGTTTCATGATCAATCAGGTTGCATACTGCATACTATATTCAGGAATTCACCACGAAAATTGATTGCTCTTGCTAAGTTTATCTCAAACCCTCAAACTCTATTGCTTTTGCTAAGTTTATCTCAAACTCTATCTATGATTTCACCAAGGATACATGATTGTATTATGTTGCGAAATAGATAATTACGCCCGTTTCAGCTTAGCCTGGCCTATAAATATTTTGACTACAGATTAATTAATGCATCAGTTTCTTATAACTTAAAAGAGAATGCTACACATCCTGGTACATAATTACACCTGTAACATTTCAATAACCTCCGATGATATGGGTCACAGCTGGATCTTTAGGATGATGAGTGTAGGATTTTAATTCTTTCCTTGTATGATTTTAATTCTTTCTTTATAGATTACTGACAGTGCCTACCTTGTAGGTAATCACAAAAATCTCCACCATTACAGAACTACAATGTAAATCAGATAACTATTTATTTACTGTCTGCCATTTGTTTATGCGAATATTGGATTTTACCTCAATATTTGCACATGGTCAAAGGCCTATTAAATGTGCAGTAAGTCTTGGGTGCAGCACCCATTATTTTTAAAAGGGCAAAATATTGCACTCAATAATATAAAATAATTTTATTTTGCCTTTTATTTTCTAAACAACCATCGCCTTTATGTTAGCACAAGTGATCTAGTAGTAGTAGTAGTAAAACTAACAATAATCTTCGTTTAATTTCAAACTGACACAACGCAGGATGATTACAAATCAGTATGGACGGATGATTACAGGAGTCGAATTGTAACTATATACGACAGCTATGCAAGGCGCCCATCACGTCCTACATCTCATTTTACCAATGCGCCCATCACGTCCTACATCTCATTTTACCAATGCGCCATCTCGCGAATGATAGGCTGAGTGGACCTTTTGGAGGGTTGCGGGAATCGATCACACTACCTACTGCTCTTCATGCCACTGATGTTACCACTACTCTATGGACCCCTATGCACTTAATTTAGTAATTTATTTTATAATATTATTGATGTAGTCTTTTATATGCTAGTCACCACCCACGTTGGACCGAGGTTGAGCTAACGTTGTCCAACGTGTGTGCAGGCTAAGCAAGTCTTACCTCCATAACGAGATGAATATTATCTGGTGCTCGCTGCAATAAAAATTAGAACTATTTCATTTCATCAAATAGGTTTAAAACGTTGAATATTTCTAGCATCTACGAAGTAAATGCACATAAGAACGATGCATTTCAAAGTAATATTCCTACTAACGAAGTAAACAAGGGTTTATAAAAGCCACAATTTTTTATGGGTGTTTACTTGGCGCTTATCTATCTATCTATCTATCTATCTATCTATCTATCTATCTATCTATCTATCTATCTATCTATCTATCTATCTATCTATCTATCTATCTATCTATCTATCTATAGATGGAATTTATATAGCGTCCCAGGCGTCCCTTCAAGATAACTATTCAGAGGCGCACCCCATTATGCGATGCTGGCTGGGTTGCGGTGAAGTTAAGCCATGTTGAGATGGCTTGTAATGGGATGTGACCATCCGTGAAATACCATGCCTTTTTTATTCCAATTTGGCCTTCCATCCTTCAATTCGACAATTGAGTAAGAAAAGTCATTTGGGAGGTCAAATGGTGTATTGTCGCTGGTTGTTGTGCATTATTTTGTTTGCGCTTCAGCCAGCCCATCTGCAAACTTGAGGACCAGCTTCTGATCCGTTTCTGCAGAAGAGTTTATGCAAGTTACTTCTTTCTGCAGTAATCATTATACGTAATTATTACAGCCCAGTTTCAAGTGGAGGAGCAAACAACCAAATCTCAAATCCCAGATGGTCATTCAGACGAAGCATGCAGCCAACCTATAATTGAGATTTTTCAGCTCATGTGAAGCTTTGAAGAATCGTGCAAACGCATTTAAAGAATTATCCTAGGCTAGATTTAGACGGTAAAGTTAAAGACAACACAAAAGAAACGCTGAAAGGTTTAAGTAACTCTGCGTTGCGAATAATGACTCCATGAACAGCCTTTCTCACCTAAGCAGTAACTGTACGAGATTGGGATGAGGATGAGCCGACAAATCCTGAAAGCATTACGTCATCGATTTAAATCTTTACTGTCCTGATTATCGTATTAATCTTCGTTAACTTAAATCACCAAACGACATTCTCTAGATCATGAAAGCATGTGATCTCCTGATTCTACTTGCAAGCCTGTTGGGAGACCGCAAAGCACTAAAATGTCGTTATAGGTTCGACAATTGAGTAAGAAAAGTAAGTTGGGAGGTCAAATGCGTGTATTGTCGGGGGTTGTTGCAGAAATTTGTTTGCTTTTCAGGGGAAAAATCTGCAAACTTTAGGACCAGCTTCTGAGCCGTTTCTGCAGAAGAGTTAACCGAAGTGTACTTCATATCTGTTCTTATCATGTTTTATAATTATTAAAATGCACGAGTTTTTCATCGATGGAACAGCAAATCCTATTCTCAAATTTCATCAATTTTGGATGGTATTCATGACGAAACATAAGCCATTAGACTTCGAGGTGATTGTCGGCTTGCATAGGCCTATCTTACAGCAAGCTTTCAGATAATTTGTCCCTAACAAGAATTTAAAGAATTATCCTAGGCTTAGATTAGACGGTAAGCTGATGCAACACAAAAGAAACGCTGAAAGGCTCAAGAAGATAACTCTGGCAAAGTTAATAATGACAGATGAACAGCGATTTCTCACCTCACAGTGCAGTAAACTGTACGGTTCATTGGGATGAGGATGAGCCGACAAATCCTGAAAGCATTACGTCATCGTATTTAAATCTTTACTGTCTAGATTATCGTATTAATCTTCGTTAACTTAAATCACCAAACGACAGTCATCTAGATCGTGAAAATATGCTGACAGTTTATGATTCTCCTTGCAAGCGTCTTAAACCACGGCAAAGCACTAAAATGTTGTTATAAAGGCTTTCTGCGTGTAATAGTAGCCTTGTAAGCCAAAAAGCTTGGCTAACCTGAACGAGTGGCCCGTGGGCACTTGGACCTGATAATACCCGAGCCGCTCGATCACGATGAGCTCGTCCAGAATACTTTCTTCCTCACGACAATATGACTGCAAGCTTCTCCTAGCTTAAAAGAACCTTCTAATGAGGCCTGACCGAATGAGAGGAGGCATCGGCTTGCGCTTGGAAAAATCGGCTGAGGAATCGACCATGGCGACAAGAGCTCATCTCTTGAACGACGACCCCGAAGAGGGGACACTGGGGCGCCGTGTGGTCGAGATGACGAGCGGAAGGGCGCGCTCGGATCCGGACATAGGGCTAACCAAAGTTCGACCGTACGTTACAGCAGAAAATAGCGTACGCGTACGGTACATATTTTACTAAAACATAATATTGCTTGACGCGTGACGGTACGTTAAAGTATTCAATACGTATGAGCAGCCTTTAATTTAGTTGCTTCTCGTGACGTCAAATTTTGTCTCCTCATTTTCTCTTTTGTTCACGTCGTTATTACGTCTCTTTACGGTCGTCGTGGTAGTTCCGTTTCAGACAAGAGGTAAATTATTATTAGGTTTTTATTTTGTATAACGCCTCTTATTTTATCTATAGAAACCTGAACGAGGGCCCGTGGGCACGAATTGTTATAAAATGCCGCTCCATTCGATGATTTCGTCCGATTTTCTTATTCACGACAACTGTTAATTCTATCCTACGCAAAAAGAACCGTTAATGTAGGCCTGATTTAATAGAGGAGCCATCGGCTTGCGCTCGGAGGGTCGGCTGAGGAATTTCAATTGCGACAAGAGCTCACTGTTCCGACGACGAAGACGGCCAAACATGGGGCTAACAGTGGCGAGATGACTCAACGAGCAATAGCACAAACCTCTACCGATTGCCAATATGAGACCCCGTTAAAGCGCCCGACTGCACATCACAACCGCCCATTCACCAGAGGAAATGCGTATATTCCTTCTTCTGGAGTCGATTCCGCAGCACAGCTGAAGGGACTGACGGACTCCCGGCCTGGTTTCCCAGGCTTGCTGCCTTAGCATAGCCCTAGCTGACATCATCAACCTCTCACTTTCACAATTGAACTCTCCAACGCAGGACAAGACTGCCATCATGAAGCCTGTGCCCAAAGTAAGCCAACCCAATAAACCAGCCAACTTCAGACCAAGAAATATCAATGGTACTGGTCCTATCACGTCCGATCGAAAGATATCTTGTGCATAATCACAGTAGCCTACCTTCCTTCTGCACGCCTTCTATGGCCAACCATCTCAGTGATCAATGCGCCTTCCGCCCGACGTCCATATCAGATGCTTTTATATCCATCCACCGTCACATGTCATGACCCATCTCTTTACCAACAATAACTACGTGGCACTGATATCACTCGACTTTCCAAGGCGTTCGACACTGTGCGCCACTCCACACTAGCACAAAAACTGTCCAAGCTCGATCAGCTAACCGACCATATCTACAACTGGCAGGTAGACTTTCTCCAAGATCGAAAGCACGGAACTCGCTTTGTTAGACAGATATCAGTCTAAGCGTCCACCAACGGCAGTGTCGTCCAAGGGTCGGGGTGAGACCAGCAGCATTCGTAGTGGGTGCCTCAGATCTGCACTCTGTCTACGACCAGAATAAGATCATAAAATATGCAGACGACACATATCTCATCATCCGTGACGTGTCGAGGGGCACGGCGCAGGAGGACCTTGATCATCTATCTGAGCCAAAAGAAACAACATTCGGCTTAACGCAGGCAGATCCCACGAAATGCTGGTCTACCATCGACGCGGGAAATCAAGACTATACCGCCACTCATAGGAATGTATACAGTGACCTCTATGAACATATTAGGAGTCACCATAGGCGACGACCTCAGAGCATCCATACACGACCGAGAGGTGCTGGTGACTGGCTCCCGCTCTCTCCACTCACTGACAGTTTTAAGAACAACACATGGCCTGCCAACCGACGCACTCCACGAGGTCGCCAGAGCCACCACGATCGATCGCCTGCTGTACGCCGCTTCCTCCAAAGGCAAAGCGAATGGATCTTTTTCCACCTCAGCAGCCAGACGTTGACCTGATGGCCCAGATGTGGATGATAGATTATTGGAGGCATGGGCGTCCAGAGGGGCAAAAGGCATTTGCCCTACTGGATTTTGCACATATTAAAAAAATTACTTATCTTATTTTTCAACAATGGGTGGCTATGATTTTTTCAACAGTTTTATTTTTTATCCAAACTAGTCAAGATAATCTGAAAAGTTACAAATATATAAAAAATTGAAACTTTTAACAGTTCTGTGCTTTAAATAAACGTTCATAAAGAGATGAAAACGGATCCCAGAACGCTGAAAACAGGTTCCATATCATGTCAAATGATTCCGAATGCGCTGGCGGCTGTTGGAATCCGCGCCAGAACCCTAATCGCGGGAACGAGCGCTGAGGGCGGCATGCGTGTTAGTCCCGGGGCCAACAATTAAAAAATTTGCCCCTTACAAATTGTTTGCCCCTTCCTAAAAAAATCCCGCATGTTTGCAGGCAGTCGTTTGGAAAGCAAACCATGTGCTTTGAGGTTAGTTCTCACCAGTGGGGCGACGGATGCACGACCTACGACCAGGGTCACACAACTTCGAGCTACCAACTAGGGACGAGCAGCATAACTTCATCCCTCGTGTACTGCATAGACGGGCCTCTAGACTCTATAGCAAGCTCCCAAACAATAATAGACAGTAAGACCATTTGGCAATTTATTCCACAAGATTGGCCGCAGATGATAATCAGGCCATTAAACAATTTGTTACTGTATTAAGTTGAGTTTTGACAACTTAATGTTTCAATAAACAAGTGAATATATATATACATATTACATATAAATATATAAACACATATATGTAACGTTCGGGTGGTTAACCTCAACGTCGAAAGTCACTCCCTGTGGAATTGACTTCCTCCTTCTCTACGCTCTACAATCCTCTCTGGTAGTATCTCTACCTCTTTCTCTCACCTTAACACCTTCCTTTTTCTCTCGGAGAACCTCGCACTGGGAGCGCTTCTGAAAGGCTTATGCTATGAGAAGCGCTATATAAATGATCAAATACAATACAATACAAAGTCAAGTATTTCTATATGACTGGGTTTTTCGTATGAAATCTTCGGAGTTCCCATGTTATTTACTGTAGTAGTGCTGCTTTAATGTTTATACCTGAGTTGCCGAGTGGGTTGGTAGCCCGCTCTCCGCGCCGGCGACCCGGGTTCGCTTCCCGGTCGGGTCGGTTTATCAGAGATTAATTTCTCGGATCTTTACTGCGGGTGGCTCGGTCGCATTATAAACGTGGAGTACAATACAACACACAACACAACACAATATACTGGGGCGCGGTGGTATAGGGGTATGTTCGGTGCCTTGCAGCTGGAGGGTTGCGGGTTCGAATCCACCTCAAAGCCGCCGCGTAGGGACCCTGGGCAAGTCCTTCACTCGCAATTGCTCATGCGCTTCGGCGTGAAACTCCGATTCAGCGTCCGCGCAGTAGTCGGGAGCGCCTCTGAATGGGAAATCTGGTAGGGGCGCTATAACAAGTGTTCAAAGACAATACAATCAAATCAACTAGGCCTAAACTTCAGTGAGCAGAAGCCAGGAATCTAAACAAAGCACAACCTGAAGAATTGTGATTTCTCGGTCAAGGAATTCAGAAGGCATATCCATAAAGACGGACTTCCGTAGATTTAAAGTCTTTATAGCAACCATCTTTTGTGAGTCCTGGAAGTAAACGAACAACGATTATCTTTTAAAGTGTCACGGAACAACAGAAGCAGAGCAGATAGTGGTTGCACAGACTGATGCTATTGGTGAAGGGTCACGCAACTTTTAAAGTATTTATTAGTTTATTAATTCGTCCATTAAGTAATGAATTAATAATAATATTCATTCAATAGGCTAAGTCTGTCAATAAGCGCAGTCAATAAATAAACCAATGTTTCAAACATCAGTATGGATAGTATATACCTGTACATGACGTCCTTTGTAGACAACCCCGAAACCTCCTTCGCCAAGATTATCTCTGGTTTCATCGTAGCAATAATTTCCGATTCTCTTCATGTCTTGCTGTGGTTGTATTTAGCTGAGCTGCGAATGAGCTAACCGATTAAAAGAATCGCAATGTATCAATCAAAATGGCAGTTAAGTTATCATTGTCTGACTCTTGTAAATGACCGGATGGCGAATATCTTAGGACGTGCCATCGACTGATACTTTGTGCGCTACATATTGGCGCTATAAAAGTTCTAAGATTAAATTATCACTAGATTATGATTAAGTAAAGCACCGTCTTGATTACTGGTGAATACTGGCCTAGAGAAACTGAGAATGAGGGTTGTAGCTTTGATGCGTAAGATTCTTGAGACAGTCCTTGACAAACAACAGTTACTTCTTCGTTTCATCTATTGATTCCTATTACGCAGCGGCCTTATAGAAATATGCTTCAACCAACTCTAGACCACTCTATACCAATTCTTGAGGAACGTAGTAATTAGCTTACCTTGTACCACCAATAAGTATTGTAGATACTATAGACTCGCGGCACTTTATAGTTACTCTATAGTAGGCCCGTTGCTTCAAAAGAAATGATCAGTCCTTTCAACTATCCAGCCCTCTCATTCACCGGTTGATCATCCCTCTGACAATATACTTTCAGTGTACTCTTCATAGCTGAGTTAGCTAGGAGGCTCAAGTGAAAACGAAATCGTCGAATCAAGTTTCTGCCCTTAAGTCATTTGAACTCTGGACCTCTCAGTGGACAATCGAGCACAATAACCATGTCTTGTTGTGTTGCAGGTATCTAATTAAGCACATGTAGAAAACCATGACACCTTCGTTTTCCATAACCGTTATTCACCGTCTTTTCTTCCCACTGACAGTGTACGGTCAGTAGTTGTTTATTATTAATGGCACAGTTTGTCGGTGGACCCAAGTGGAGCAGAATTCTCGAAATAACTCTCTGTCCTGGCAGAGATTCGAACCATAATACTCTCGGTCGACAGCATAGCATGCTAACTGCTCAATTATCCAGTTATAGTGCATTGCAGCAGCCGGCCCTCGATCTCGTATGCGACATCGAGGGCCAGCTGCTGCGAGCTGTGATGAGACTGGACTCGCCGCACGTCCTGCTCGGCCTGTTCCCACCAAGGGTTCATAGGCCATATAGTCTGCGTCCTCGTCCTCACAGCTTCGAACTCCCTGAGAAAGAACGAGAGAAATTACATTTCGCGAGTACTGTACAGGCACTCAACCATAGCCCCCACTTTCTGACTATGACCGAGCAATTCTTTATTTGTTTTGTTTATTTGATTTGATTTTTTTTATATTATTTTCTAAGACATTTCTTCTTTCTTGTAAATGGCTGCGATATGTCAGCAATGATCTCAATAAACGATTATATTCATTCATTCATTCATTCAGAACATTTATATAGCGCCTCTTCAAGAAACTACTCAGAAGCGCTCCCGGCCCAGCCACGACTAAAGAAAAAGACTTGAGGGACTTGTAGAACCCTGCAGGTTGGCTCACAAGTAAAGAGCGGACCTTAAGCGGGAGGTCATTCCAGGTGGAAGGTCCCACAACAGAAAAATTGATTGATTGATCTCCTTAAGCTATACAGAAACAGTTGTTTCGAGTAAAAAGGCACTAATTCATTCATCAAAATAGTCACACATGAATTTTCTTCAATTAAAATGACCTTACTTCTTTATTTAATTGATTAATGTAAATTTCAATTTTATATGTTGTGAAAATAAACTGTAAAGCTCCAACAATGTTGATTTTTAATTACAGCGAACTTTTCACATTTTCTAACATAGGGCCTCGGTCCAAAAGAATCCTAGCGACCGTCATAGTCAGCCTTCTCCATGTGTTCCGATCGCTCGTAGCCTCTCTCAGCTCCGGAATGTTCATCATCATCGTCTCGTGTATCTCCTCCATCCATCTCTTTCTTGGTCGTCCTCTTCGCTGAATCCTAGCGACCGTCATAGTCAGCCTTCTCCATGTGTTCCGATCTCTCGTAGCCTCTCTCAGCTCCGGAATGTTCATCATCATCGTCTCGTGTATCTCCTCCATCCATCTCTTTCTTGGTCGTCCTCTTCCTCGTCTTCCATCCCCACACGCCAGCATCATCTCCTTTTCCATGCCGTCCGCCCGCATCACATGGCCAAAATACATCACTTTTTGTCTCGCCGCTCTTTGTCTCAATGTCATCTCTCCTCTTAAGTGTCCTATCTCTTCCAGTATATGTTCATTTGTTTTCTTCTCAGTCCAGGGACCCTCAGCATTTTCCTCCAAATCCACATTTCGCATGCTTCGATTTTCTTCTCTAGTGCTTTGGTTTTTGTCCATGCCTCGCACCCGTACAGCACCACTGGTATTATCATTGCTTTAACAATTCTTGTTTTCGTTTCCAGGCTCACCGCTTTATCCTTCCATATCTTTTCCAATCCCTGCATTGCTCCTTTTCCCAGAGTAATTCTTCGGTGTATCTCTCTCTCGCATCCCCCTCTCTATCTATTGTAGCTCCCAGGAAACAGAAGCTCGATACCACCTCAATTTCTTCTCCATCTACTTCGAAGCTTCTCCAGCTCTCTGTGGTCATAATTTTAGTCTTTTTATGTTGAAGTACAATCCTGCTTTCTCACTTTCAAGCCTTAGTTTCCTGATGTTGTTTTTCAGTACTTCCTTTTTCCCCGCCAACAGTGTTGTGTCATCCGCATATCTTAAGTTGTTGACAACCTTTCCAGCTATCCTCACTCCTTCCGCCTCATCATCAAATCCTGCCTTTCTCATGATCCTTTCTGCGTATAGAATGAACAGGTACGGTGATAGTATACATCCCTGTCTTACTCCCTTCTTTATTTGGAAACTTGCTGTTTCTCCGTGTTCCGTCCTCACCACTGCTCTTTATGCCCTAGAAAAGGCTTTTACATACCTAGACGATAAGTATGTCATTGGATGGGTCCAGTAACAGCATTACTTGCAATGGATTTCTACACTGTATTTTGGCTTGACAATAGTGAAGTTAGTTTTTTCATTCTATTTATCTACTGCTAGCATCTAGTGTCTTTGTTCAGCATTTATTAAAGAGAAAGGGAAATTATCAAAATTGAAAGAGAAACTAGAGATAAGCAGAGACAGTGGTTATGAAAGAGAAAGGGAAGTTATCGAAATTGAAAGAGAAACTACAGATAAGCAACAGTTTCGTCAGGCCTAAGACCACAAAATGGGTCAACTGCTTCAGCCATAGAGGGCTTGAACAGTCTGAACCACACAAGATCCAGAACGTTTCCATCCGTTTGGCCCTTCTCTCACGACGCTGTACATAGTTGCACAACACCGGGTGTGTGATAGGAATACCTTCTCCAGCCATGAAAACCACCCATTTCCACCGTCCCTGTCTCATGAAGGAAAACTTTGGTTTGGGAATAAGCAGTGACAACATATGGAGAAGGCGTTCCCGGTCAGAGGCAGTAACCTGTCGACGCCAGCTTGTAACCATGAAGAGGTAAATACAAAATACAAGACTGGTCTTCGATGTGCACTGTGCAACTTGCACTGCAACGAGGCTCTGTGTCTTGTTTGGTCCGCATTGTGCATTTGTGGACACCAATGTCGTTGTGATTCTGACAGGAAAGTTTCACCAGCTACAAGACTTGTGTCCAGAGACCAATATCTTGGTACCATTTGGTGCAGTGAGGAACTTTTCCTAACATACACATTAATGACATTGCTCAGTAAGTAAGTAAGTAAGTACATAAGTAAGTAAGTATATCCTTTATGAAACTAACTGCTAACCGCTCTTTGGTGTACATGAAAGTTTTATGAAATCCTGAATGAATCATCCTTAAAATAAATCATCCTAATTATAAATGTTTTCCGTACTAAGGTATCTGTGTGCCACTGTGTGCGCGTGGTCGCATGGCATAGGCTACATGTCTAGTCAGTTTTAAGAGGTAACAGTTCGTGCAGAACATGCGCTCGCTGGTCATTAATGACGCTTGGGAACAGACGGGAGTCGATGCACTGACGAAGCAGTTTTAAAGCTCTGTTGAGAGTCGGGAAGGTGCCGTGCTCTGACCATTCTCCTCAATACTGCCTGGAGTCTTTCACAACCCTCTCGATCAATGAATCCCGGCCAAGCGTGTGCCGCTTGAAGCATCCTTGACACCTTAGTGGCTCGCACAACGTCATTCAGTGATGGTCTGGTTAGTCCATGGGCGGCCAATACCCGGATGGCGTACATCGACTGTCTGGTACTGATACAAATGTTACGAACATGTGAATCGAAACTGAGATGTTCGGTGATTGCTGCTCCCAGTATTTTCATACTTTCTACACTTGCCAGCCCTAGTGTTGTACTTGGCCTGTGCTGGTTCGACACACCACCATTTCTTGGACTTTGCCGTTATTCAGTGTGAGATTGCATATCTGAGGCTCTCAGCCCATGTCGCTATGTGCTCGATCTCGGACTTGATCGTACAGCTGTTTGCAGCAGATATCTGTACTTAATTGCTTATACAGAATATAACTGTGGTATCCGCATCTTGTTACCAGAGTACCTTGGCTTAAGTTTAGAAATTGCTGTGATAAAGATTACTGGGCCCAAGCCTGACCCTTGTAAAATGCTTGCGTTAATTTCGACTGCGTCTGATATAGCGCCTTCGAACTCAGTTCTATGATACCTATGGCTGAGGAAGGCTATGATCCAGTTATATGCACAGTCTGGTATTGACATTTCCACAACCAGTTCAGACTAGTAGGAAAGGAGAACTTAGTAAAGGAGAATTGCACAGCCTTGCCGTTGTTTCACAGTTTTTCTTGGACAAGGGAAGAAATCAGGATGGATGGCCTGGAAATGTTATCCAGATGTTACACCGGCCTTCACCAACATTGTGAAAAATGCATTCTTAGCAGTGGACATTCAGTGACGACTTCCGAATTCTGGAACGTTTCACCATTATCTTGTACTAGAGAACAAGTCGACTGGAGTCAGTGAATTAAGTACGCAGAGAAATGTTTTGTCAGCAAAACAGGACAATGGAAGCCATACCGCCAACACAGGATGCCCTTATTGAACATACAAAGCGTGCTGTTTACCAAGCAGGGATCTGTTCACATGTGACTTACATCAGCATGAACTACCCACTCTGCAGAAATGCGGGTGGAAAATGGACAGCTACAGTCAGTGCTGGACCCCATTGTGGACAGCACTACCAGTGGCGTTTAAGGCATGTTGAGAACTTGTCAAGTGTGGTTGCAAAACTGCAGCTGGTTGCAGCGTGCTTGCAAGAAGGCACTGTGGATCTGCACTGAACTTTGCTGGTGCAATAGTATGAGAAAATGAGTTCACAAAAGGATAGTTACAACAGTTTAATACACAAATAACATCGAACTTTTTCACATTTTCTAACATAGGGCCCATGTCCAAATGTTAAGCCTTAGCCATTGTGGGGTTAGTTTTATTCCATTTATCGAGGGATGGTATCTAGCGCTTTGGTGTGCGGTTATGAAAGAGAAAGTTTGTCGAAATCGAAAGAGAAACTACTAGAGAAAAGCAACAATTTGTTCAAGCCTAAGAGAAAGAAAATGGTTCAAATTCTTAAGTCATCGAGGACTTCAACTTTACAGTCTGAACAATGCAAAGGAGGGGACAGAAAACAATTGACATTGAAAACCACACAAAATCAGACAGACATCAACGATGTAAAAACACAGAACACTATGGATACGATTCTTGTAAGTTTAGAAAGCCGATGCCAGAAACACAGACCAGGTGACCAGAGAATGGCGGTTCTTAGAATAACTCCCGGCTAAACTCATATCCTATCTCACAACCAATTATGGAACATCCAACAACAACCACTGTTTCCCTCATGATCACTTTCCACCTTAGCAGCACACTGGATCATGCAACGTGACCACCCGCTCGGCTAAATACGAACTGGCACCGAAAGTGTCTCCACAAAGGACTGTTGAGGGTTTTATATAGCGCCTGTGCTTAATCTGGTCTCCATGACACAGTTTTGTGTAGCGCTGAAAATTTTGGAGTTTGTATTACATTACATTGTGTATGGGTGAACCTATTAGAAACGTGGCCTATCTTGGCTTGGTCAGTGTGCAGTTAAGTAGCCAATAAAACCTCTTGCCTTAGCAATAATCATCCTGTTGACTGTTAACTGTAACTCTAGGGGGTTAGCGTGCTGGGTCATCAACCGATAGGTCGAGGGTTCAAATCGCTGAGTACAATTGACCAGATATTTAACAAAGTCTAGTGATCTACTTTATCGTGGACACAGTGTATATAATTATAGTGATCACTCAGTAGGTCTACATATATATAACACACATATACATATATATTATATATATGTAGAGTTTTGTATACTGAGTGATCACTATATATATATATATATTATATTATATAATTATTATATATTTTTATATACCCTGTAATATGAATGTGCAGATGATTATATTCTGTATATTGCGGAGTCTAGTGTATGTGTGTCGTCGTGCGTCTGACTGTGATTATCTTTTCAGATGAGAAGCAGTGGTTGGCGATTGGCTTTCTCTCTCTGACCGTCCTCATCCTAGTCGTCGTCTTCTTCTTGATTTGATGGCTGGTGGTGATGGTGATGGTGGTGATGATGGCAGTCATCACAGACGCTGAGTCGTTGGTCAACGACGGTTCAACGAAGATTCGCGTTGACGATAATAATAGGATACATCTCAGAAATGCCAAACCGATTTCAAACTATCTGTGTATATATATAGCCTATATGTATATGTGCATGCATGTATGCATAAATCTGTGTGTATGCATGTATATGTATGTATGCATGTATGTATACAATGTATGTATGTATGTATGTATGTATGTATGTATGTATGTATGTATGTATGTATGTATGTATGTATGTATGTATGTATGTATGTATGTATGTATGTATGTATGTATGTATGTATGTATGTATGTATGTATGTATAAGCATGAAAACACTAAATATAGCTAGGTCTGGAAACTTCCCAAATGCGCTGAACGTATAGTCGTCTAACTGAACAAATGCGAGTTGAAAGTGGTCGCAGATCACTACATCCACAACCAGATGAAACTTTAACCTTTGACCCTTCAACAAGGGCGCAAAACGTCAAGATTTGAAAAAACTAGGTTCTAACATTTTCAGGTGTAAATTATGTTCAAGACGAATGTAATGTCGGACTATGACGTCATATATCGTGCACTGTGACTTCTGAAAAAGGAAAGTTATTATTTTAAAAGGGTGCAAAGAGAGAACATGGTGGACGTTAAATGAGAGGCATGTTATATGTTTAACAAACTAGTAATAAGATTGGATTCGACAGTTCTATTGTAGTCTGTAGAGAAGCTATAGATATAAAAGAGCAATTGCCGTGTAGAGGAAATTAAACTCCAAGTTTAGTACCCTGGTGCACACCGGTTAAGCAGGTTAGCTTAAATATGAAAGCGAAAATTAACGATAGGCCTAATACAATAAAACATCATAAACGTTATGCCATTATGTAGTTAGTTCAATACACATGTTCTATCGTAACGAATTAGAGAGGTATCATATTAAATAGGCGTCAAAGTCAAATTAATTCACTGCAAACAATTATAACATGCCATACCTATAGTCAAAAACCTATCATGCTTTATATATAATTTCCTAACTGCGCATATCATCGATATTTTATTTGTCATTGTACTTGCATGGCGCATACTGATTGCACTTGGGATAAGCAGGCGTTATGTTACGAACGTGTTGAAGTACCATACACCAGTCCCAAGGGTAGCGCAAACATTGACGACGCCCTACTCTTAATTAGAATAATGTAATCATCTAATTACCTAACTTAGATCAGTTCCTTAGCATAAGAATTAGCATTACGAACACTGAGAGAAAGCCGTAGGCCTATATGGAGTTCATATGCTTGACCATTCCTTGATCGCTATCCAATAATATCTTATCGAGTGTACCCCGCTGTATTCATTTTATAGCCGGTCTCACTGGGATGAGCATGCGGAACATAATTCTTGAATGATCATCCTGTCGTGACTTGAAATCGAATCTCTGACCTCTGGACTGTCTTTCCAGCTGAAGGGAACATTTGTCTGACCGTATCATTCGCACTGAGTTCACTGTGCTCGAGTGATATTGTACTCGGCGCTGATGATTTCGTAAACGCCTGCACTAAGATCGCTTCCGCTGAAATGAAACAATAACAGATATTTACAACGCAATGACATCCTTTGATTTGCACCCAATGAAGGACAGAGGTAGATCCGAGATCATAAATCAGAGGTAGGTCGCTCATGGCAATCGGTTCGCAGAATGGCTTAGCATGTAGCGATATTCTACAATGTGGCGACAGCCTATATGCGTGCTAGTCATGTTTGCCTTATTCAGACAATAAGTAGACTTCCACACTCGCTTAATTATGCCAGTAAACCAGGCGTCTTTTCGCCTTTCGGATGCTGCTAAAGCCAACAGTTATATAAATTCCGATACTTACATAAGTCAGTTCGGATGATATATTTATGTCAAAAATTATTACATCGCGTTCGACACCAACCTTGGCTTAGCGATCAGAACCACCTCCTCGTGAGTTGCTAGCGTTGAACCTCGTTGCAAAGGACGTAATTCGTTTGTTCTGTTCACAAACATTTCAGAAATAGAATGGGATCACGTTTTTACGACTGTACAAAAGCATACGTGTACGTCCGAAGAATCATAGAATTTAATTCATAGGACACATCGATACATTGGATAGCATTTTATTATTACAATTATTACGATTACACGATCAAATAGTCACAATAGGAATTCACAGGCGTTAAAATATAGTAAAATACTAGTGTGAAATGTAGTACAAACTAGTGTGAAATATAATAAAAGACTAGTGTACAGCCTACTTCTACAGGTAAGTGCTCCACTGCGTAAAATTCTCTAAACAACTCTACGATTTTTAACAGAAAGGAACGATCTTTTGAGCCCTCTGGCCGCAACGCTAGCGCCTATACCACCAATGTACAATGCCTATATTATCAGTGTATAGCAATAGATTTTCATTTGCGGCTATAGACATAGTCGAATATATTCTGACAGTGCTTACTAACCGTCGGTCGTAAATCCGAAGTTCGTCTAAGCTGGAGATGTCAGACTGCCGTTGGATTTCTATTTGGTTAGGATTTGTCTGAGCCCCACTTATCTGATCTCTCATTGGATTCTGTATGCTGCTCAAATCTCGGACATCTCCATTCACTATATTCGCTGGCGTCTTGCTATTTATACAAATACGAATCAATTCAAAGGTTGAATTTTCTAAACGATTAGGCATGCAAAAATAATGTATTGCAGCATCTTGTTAATGGTATCAGGGATGTTATGAATCTCTTCAGGCATGTAGCCAGTGACTCAAAAGATTGGATGAATCCGTTAAAGAATGAAAATCGAACAGAGCAACAGGCCTATACAGTATTCCTATTTAAAAGACAATTTGCAGATAAAATAGTTAGAATAGAATGTAATTCCCTATATATAAAATTTATTCTGTATAATGCAATATCTTGCCATAAAGCAGACAGGGTCATGTAATCTAACATTATCTAAGCTTCTAAATTAATAATAATAACAACAGTAATAATAATAAATTTATATTACATCACGTCAAAGTAACTATAGCTAAGTAGCGTATCCCACTTGCATAATAAACCGTGGAGGAGTCAGAGGGCCAGTGGAAGTAGAGTCTACGTCCTAAGCACACTTAGTATGCACCCTAAGCATAGTTGCTTAGATTGATTTTACGCATAGGGTTCTTCGGAAGTCATTTAAACCAGTTTATACAGATTAATTTAGCGTGTCATACAGTATTTGGAATAGCCTACCCTGGTTGCTGTTTATAGTGCAGCTATTACTTACATGGTTGCTCCTTTTGACTTTGAGTCCAGATTATTTGAGCTGGTCTAAAATCGAGACATAAAAATTCATACAGACGTTTTAAGGTTATGTTCCGCTCTCACAAAAGAGTTTAACAATATGGCTAATTTATCAGTATGGCGCAAAATTTTAACATAGACTCAGACATCTACTTGCCATTTGGATTTGGGCGACCTAATAAATCGGACACCATATACCAATGGCTTGCCCTATAGTGTCTATTTTCTTATCAATTTACTGAATTCCATAGGTTGAGACATGAATATTTTAATGGATTTATTATTTTACAGCCTTACAGGAGAACAGGAATGCTGAAGGTGGAAACGTAGCCTACTGGGTGCAGATTTGAGAAGAGGAAGGAAATGGAATATCATTAAAAATTGTTAGCTAGTAAATTCTATATCGCAGGTGTCGAATGCACAAGGAATCAGAACCAATGGCGCATCAAACCAAGCGGTATTTAGGTCACTTTCAAGAAGATCAGTCTCTTAGCTAGAAAGTAACCTACGGTGTATAAGTCTAAGAATTCTGAAGCAGATAAGCCTTAAGCGGAGAACCAAATGACGTAAGCGTCTGATTTAATTTACTCCCCCCCACAAACGAAGCAAATACGTATTTCGATGAGTGAAACTTATTCTTGATTGATTACCTTACAACTTAGCATTTTGAGTCCTACAAGAATCCGGAGATTATTGCGAAACTCACTTGACCAGAATTTGGACGCATTTTCTTTTTAGGGTTTCTTTGGTGTTCATATTCATCTTCGTCTTGCGAACCTGTTCTTTTCGAGCCGTTGTTTTCCTCTTGCACTGCTACACTCTCTTCGTTTTCTGCAGCACACAAGCCAACAGTTACTGTAATTTTTTTATCTTTTTGTTGTATCTTAATAGTATATCTTAATGTTGTATCTTAATGTTATATATTAATGCTATATCTTATTGTTGTATTATTATATCCTAATACTATATCTTAATGATATATCTTAATGTTATATCTGAATGTTTTTCCTAATGTAATATCTACTGTTATATCATACAATGAAAAGTAAGTAAGTAACTGCCATAACCTTTTTTAAGGTTGTACTCTTCTGTAGGGCTTAAGTTAGCCGTAATTAACTCGGTAAGCAAGACAGAATTCAATAAAAGTCAAGAAGGAACCGAACATACCAATAAAAAACAGATTTTAGGTGGTTTATTTGGCCAATTTGTAGGATTTCTAACGTCATAACCAGTTTTTAAATATGTGTACAATATACGAATTATACTGTACGTATGTACGTTTGTACGTAATTATACTTGGTAAGTATGTACGTATGGATATAATTGATGGATGGATGTATAATAAAAATAATAATCTTTTCTTTATTGAAGCGCCTGATAAACGCACTGTGCTGTACATTTACATGTTATAACGTGAACACAAATGACAGAATACATAAATCATAACTACTAACAGAACAGACAGCCTCCATATACGGCGCTACATAGCAGCCTACAAAGCATATATGTGAATATGGATCGTACTCGGTACCTCTCGCTATCTATGCCAGTATGTTATCCAATGCGCTATCGGGCCCCGATATTATATATATATGCATCTACATGTATTTGTGCTTGTATGCATCTGGGGTTTTGTATAGGTTTGTACTGGCAAACCAGTGCAACATGAAAGCGCTATTTGGACTTACCGCTAGATGAATCGTGTATCTGAAAAACAAGGTCCGAGTCGACTTCCAATAACCCGACATTTCCAATCTTCGTTCGGTCTGATGGACTTTTAACTGAAACCATTTGAATCTCTCTAGTTATTTGAATAATCAGATGTGTTATTGCGAGATAAACTAAGTTTACACTGCGAATGTGAGAAATTCTAGAATTACTGCAATAATAATATAATGGAAAGTTATTATTCTCTTTAACAACTCTAGCCCAAATTTTAGTTCATCGAATATTGTTCAGTTATAATTTAAGTTCGAAATGTCCTACATAGGCTTCAACACCACAGTGGCGTAGCTTCGAATTTATTCAGAGGACTTAGGCCTATATAGCGCTCCTCCAAGAAAACCTACTCTGAGGCGCTCCCAGCCCAACTCAGGCGAAAAAAACAGTTGTTGTCAAATTTCTTGCTCCAAGCGCAGGTTATTCAAATGGGACCTCACAGACTAGGATGTAAGTGATTCAAAGTTTTAAAATATATAGACTGGCATTAAAACACGATATAATTGAAAAACACTACTTTAAAATTTTGTTGCTAGTCACTCAGCCGCTACATATTTAAATCATAACCACAAAGTTTTAGGTAAAAATATTAGATGGTTCCCTCTTCTTTGCAGATGAGATTTTTGTGCGGTCATGTTTTTCTTAATTAAATAAAGATTCAGCCTAGAAATTGTAGGTATGCAGGAATGTATGTATGAATGTGTGAATGTATGTATGTATTTATGTATGTATGTATGTATGTATGTATCTATGTATGCATGCATGCATGTATGTATGTGTATGTATGGATGTATGTATGTATGTATGTATGTATGTATGTATGTATGTATGTATGTATGTATGTATGTATGTATGTATGTATGTATGTATGTATGTATGTATCAATCGTTTATCGTTTATTTGTAGCCAAACAACAATAAACAATAATATTACAAATCAGATTGCACCTTTAACCTTCGCAGGACGAAGACATTTTACGATACACGGAGGACGAAGAGGGGTAATTTTTTACCCCAAAGCAATTTTTAATATCTCAGCTCATAGGTAAGGTACAATAAAAAATGAAGTATCAATTCTAATAGTTCTAAAGTCAAGGAATCGATCTATTCTAGTGAGAATAGTCTGTCAATGCCACTTTCAAGATGGCGGCCAAGATGGCCGCCAAAACACAAAAATATGCATATTTCCGCTCATAGGTAAGCTACAATGACAAATGAACCCTCCAATTTCATAGTTCCGAGGTCAAGGAATCCATTTATCGTAATGAGAATAGTCTGTCAATACCACTTTCCAAGATGGCGGCCAAGATGGCCGCCAAAACACTGAAATATGCATATTTCAGCTCATAGGTAAGCTACAATGACAAATGAACCCTCAATTTCATAGTTCCGAGGTCAAGGAATTCATTTATCGTAGTGAGAATAGTCTGTCAATACCACTTTCCAAGATGGCAGCCAAGATGGCGGCCAAATACAAAAATATGCATATTTCAGCTCATATGTATGCTACAATGACAAATGAAACCTCCAATTTCATAGTTCCGACGAGGTCAAGGAATCCATTTATCGTAGTGAGAATAGTCTGTCAATACCACTTTCCAAGATGGCGG
The DNA here is from genome assembly GCA_020284085.1 of Aporrectodea caliginosa. Taxonomy (NCBI): domain Eukaryota; kingdom Metazoa; phylum Annelida; class Clitellata; order Crassiclitellata; family Lumbricidae; genus Aporrectodea; species Aporrectodea caliginosa. The sequence continues at coordinate 362,373 of JACEVL010000326.1, read as the reverse complement.
CCAAGATGGCCGCCAAAACACAAAAATATGCATATTTCAGCTCATAGGTATGCTACAATGACAAATAAACCCTCCAATTTCATAGTTCCGAGGTCAATGAATCCATTTATCGTAGTGAGAATAGTCTGTCAATACCACTTTCAAGATGGCGGCCAAGATGGCCGCCAAAACACAGAAATATGCATATTTCAGCTCATAGGTAAGCTACAAATGACAAATGAACCCTCCAATTTCATAGTTCCGAGGTCAAGGAATCCATTTATTGTAGTGAGAATAGTCTGTCAATACCACTTTCCAAGATGGCGGCCAAGATGGCGGCCAAATACAAAAATATGCATATTTCAGCTCATAGGTATTAGGTATGCTACAATGACAAATGAAACCTCCAATTTCATAGTTCCGACGAGGTCAAGGAATCCATTTATCGTAGTGAGAATAGTCTGTCAATACCACTTTCCAAGATGGCGGCCAAGATGGCCGCCAAAAACAAAAAATATGCATATTTCAGCTCATAGGTATGCTACAATGACAAATGAACCCTCCAATTTCATAGTTCCGAGGTCAATGAATCCATTTATCGTAGTGAGAATAGTCTGTCAATACCACTTTCCAAGATGGCGGCCAAGATGGCCGCCAAACACAGAAATATGCATATTTCAAAACAAAGGTACATGTAGGCTACAATGACAAATGAACCCTCCACTTTCATAGTTCCGGGGTCAAGGAATCCATTTATCGTAGTGAGAATAGTCTGCCAATACTAATTTACCTCTAAGAGATGGCCGCCATCTTGGAAAGTGGTATTGACAGACTATTCTCATTACGATAAATGGATTCCTGACCTCGGAACTATGAAAGTGGAGGGTTCATTTGTCATTGTAGCATACCTATGAGCTGAAATATGCATATTTCTGTGTTTGGCGGCCATCTTGGCCACCATCTTGGAAATTAGTATTGACATACTCTTCTCACTACGATAAATGGATTCCTTGACCACGGAACTATGAAAGTGGAGGGTTCATTTGCCATTGTAGCATACATATGAGCTGAAATATGCATATTTTTGTGTTTGGCGGCCATCTTGGCCGCCATCTTGGAAAGTGCACTCCCAAAATTATTGCAACTATTGAAATCGAATTCCACGGTAGATTCAGTACTTTATTTCTGATTACAGGTTACTTATGAAAATATCTTTGAAAAATGCATATTCATCATGAACGAATTATTAACGACGTCGAGGACGAAGAGGGGTAAATTTTACCCCAGGACACTTTGAACTCAAAAATCTTCTTCCCCAACATGACATTTTCCTGGCTTTGGTGTCAGAATATGTCAGAGGTATTAACTTGTAAACACATGGAACGTCAAATTATAACTGCCAACGGTTGCTCCGCAATCAGCATTCAAACACCCCTGGGGTAATTATTTACCCCTCTCCGTCCTGCGAAGGTTAAGTATGGATTGTTGAATGCCACAAGGGAAGGCCCTGAAGGGATCAAAGATCCCGCTAAGTAGGGACACCTCTATACAATTTCAACATAATATGTGGCGACCGAAAGATGCTTTAAATAGTATAACAGTTGTTGACTTGATTAACATAAAAATCTTAACTAACCTTAACTAATTTAAACTAAATATCGAAAGTAAAAGGAATGAGTGGGAAGTACAGTTAAACACATGGAAATAATAGATTAAAACAATGAAACAATAAGGCAATATGTATGTATGTATGTATGTATGTATGTATGTATGTATGTATGTATGTATGAATGTATGTGTGTGTGTGTATGTACGTCTTCCCATTGCGCTTATAAGTACCTCATTGCGCCCTAGCGGTTACCTAAATAATCCTACAGCCATTAGGAACAATACGTCTGTGAATAAGCGAATAGCGCTCAGATGACTAGAAGAGTCACCTAGTAGATTTCGTTTATTATTAAGATACAAAGTTGACATACCGCAACTTGTTTACATGAGATAATGAAAGTAATGAAATTAAAAACTATAAGTTTATGCCTCTGTTCGGATCTTGAGGATACTCATTATCTGTGTGTCTGCAAGAGCCACAAGACAGGCATTACATTGTCTCATATCATTACGGACAATGTTACGAGAGTTCTGCTAGCCGTCATAGGCGTGTAATTTATTACAATTAAAATCGAATGACTACTCAACTGTTTCCTCTGATGTACAGAATGACAATCGGAACATCGTATTCTGTTATGTTGTGACTCGTAACGACGTCAAATTGCGTCTGTTCATCAAAAACTGGATCAATTATTTTCTCTTTGAAATGTTCCACCTTTGTAGTCTGAATATGATGGCAGAGAAATGCCGGAAAGATAATCAGATGAACATCGAATTTACCAATTCCCTTTGTGTTTTGGAAATACAGGTGAATATCTTTTACATCGGCAGTAGGTCCATTGCTTAGACATGCTACCACGTGCGATTTGCCTATGCTTGTTTTTAGCAATGCGTTTAGAACAAGCCTTATATCGTTGTAGGATTTTCTTCTGTCGTCAGGTAATTCTTCAGCATTAATTAGCTTTCGGTTAAGATATTCTCTAATTTGAGACGTTTGAAGAGGCGTTCCTTTATTGAAATCGTGGCCCATAATTTCGAGGCGTTTCGGAGGAGCAACCATTCGTATCCAGTGTAGTGTGGCTTCAGCAGCTGATGTAGCTTTTGGCAAATTGTTTTCCAACAGCTCAACATCGTCTGGCCAGAAGTACATATTTGGAAAACAGTGAGACTGTAATGTCTTCTTGTACAAAACGAATCGATTGAATTTGCACACGTGTAATCCACAATCATCGCAGTCGTTGTTTAGATTACAGTCTTCACGTACTTGCCATGCCTTGTAAAGAATATTTTGTTTCTGAAGTGCACGGATATTTAGCAATACAAAAGAAAATACATGGGTCTTTTTGAAACCTCGAATGATGGGTTGTATGCTGGGGCGAAACTTTCGAATTCCCAAAACACCGTACGTTTCGGATGGTCCGGTATAAAAGTGTAGGTCTTCTCTTGAATTTATACACAGGCACGTACGTAGTTCTTTGTGATTTTTGTAAGGAAGAAAATGCTTGCTTGGTGCTCTTTCGCATTCGAACAAAGATTCCAGTTGTTTGAGGACAGTGTACAATGAAACCTCTTCAAATTCAACGTCACCCTCAGGGGTTAGTTCTAATGTTCTTCTCTTCTTATTACCCGACGAGTTTGAGAATTTTACAGAGGAAATCTGGTAGATACTGTCATCAAGGAGAAAAATGTAGTCGAGATGAAGCGCCTCTGCGAACATTTGGATGGCTCGTCTTGCAAATCCGATGCCTCCCGTATTAACATCAACATCACAGTTCGGCAAAGTCTCTGGCAGTTGAAGTATGGCATGAGTTGTCTGCCAGTTCTCACAATAGGCGACAAAGTCTTCGGATCTGACAACAAGTATCTGAATATATTGGCAGGATGAGTTTGTCTCCGGACAGATCATCGAATGATGGTAGTTTAGGGTGGCTATACCCGATCTCTTGTACGTAGGATTAAAAATCCAGGTGTTTATTTTTGGACAGGTAACTGTAGTTTGTGTACTGGGTGCATTCAAGCTTTGACTTTCCAGCTCTTCTGCCGACAACGTGGCATTTAGCTTATCAAAAAGCTTTTGAAACCTTCGTAGACGTGGGACTGATATTTTTATGGGTATCTTCCGTGACCGCAGGTTTATTTTCCATTCTTTGAGCATGGTAGTCGCCGAAGACAAGCAGTCTGTGCAAGAATTGTGTTCTGTGCGGCTGAGCATCCTAAATCTACTGTCTTCAGGAATAGTTGCTCTTCTCTTAGATGTGCGGCGTGTGCTTTTAGGCGTGGCATTTCCACAATGGCGTGGACGTTTTTTATGGATATACGGGCCATGAATTCTATCATATTTTGAACCTTTTATTTCTTTTTTCAATGACCTATCCTTGTCCATTGTCTTCCAGTGTGGAAATTGCCAATCATCGGCAAACATTTCTACCGGTGAATTCCACTCTTCTTCAGTGTCCGAGTTCTCATAGTCTTCATCAGAATATGTCTCCTCTAAATCTATTTGTTTCGTTATTAGTTGTCTCAGTAGCGAAATGACCTTGAGAAACACTCCAGTCTTCCCAATCTGTGGTTCAGCCTGCAGAAGCAAGCGATTGTTATGTTTCGTTTTATTCTCAAAATCGTAATTTTTTCGATTGGGTTCAAGGCTTCCACGTCCAGACGTTGTCTGTTTGCTGGTACTTCTGCGCGTGTACCTATCTACATTCTTTTCGCGGAATGACGTTTGCAAATCAGGGCTAGTCTCCAGACTTTTCCTAAACTCATCCATTAGTTTAGGCGCAACAAGAACGTAGGGCATTTGTGAATAGTCGAACTTATTCTGATAACGACACAGACGTCCAATCTCTTGCTGAAGCGAGGATAATTTTGGTTTACTGCTTTGTCGAGCTCTTAGATCCATCACGTTAAATGACTGTGGAAATGTATCTCCCATTCTTCCGTTTTCCACGATGATCAAGATACATGGCAAACCGTCAAGGTCTGAGAAGTGCTTGAGAAAGTTATGCGGGTGAAGACAGTGTTGGCAATCAATCGAGTCTTCTTGTGGCTCATATTCTTTGCAGTCGCATCGTTCAAACGTATTTAAAGCAGAGAAATTGCTACATTCTTTGCGCTGTAGTGTCTGCCAGATGCGATGAACTGAAGCGTTGATCTTGTGATTGAAAATCTTGAATTCGTCAAAGTATCGGATGACTTCGAAGAAACAGAGTTCTCCTTTGCTTCCTATTTTTCTTGCCAAAGTTAGAGTGGCGTAAAATCTGTTTCCAGAAACGATATCTGAAGCCCTGAATACCTTCATGTGTCCATTCATTCCATCTTCCACGTCCGATTCCATCTGAATCAGATCGTTGATTATTCTAAACGTTTCATTTTGCGATAATACTTCTATTGCTATCTCCTTGTAGACCAGTTTACGACTGTGCTCCGCAATGAGCGGCTGAAATCTTTTGATACTTTCCCACATTTGTTCAATATGCTCGCTTAAGTTTTCGGAATTTGCATGCAGCAGATAACCTATCAAATTAAGCAGAAAATTTTCGGAATCCTCGCGTGACCAATTCTTCTTGACTCTACGCGTCGTCTTTTGTAGATTGTCCCAAGCCTTCTTTTCTATATAGTCTATAACAATTTGGAAAACTGTAGACGAAACTGGTGGGATTTCGTGCTGCTTTTCAAGTTCCAAACGTAAACTTTTTAGTATTTTCTCTCTTTCGTCAGCATACAATTTCCAAGTCTCGACTGGTTGGAACATTTTCGCTGTCTTAAAAGTTCTTCTTATGGGGTTTATCAGAGCCACATAGTACGCGTATTCAGCAGCCAATAGGTCATCATACAAATAGTCAGGGACTGCTCTTTCTTCAGCAGCTGGATTCGCTGCAGGGTGGCGGCGGTGTTTCCTCCCTTTCGGTTGTAGTTCCTTAAACATGGCGTCTGATTCCTTGTCAGATCTGATAAGCTGTTGCTCTGTGGCTTCGTTACGAATTGAATTGTAGTAGAAGTTGAGTGATAAATACTGAGGACCGGGTTCGATCTCATCAAACTGTTTCTGGCTGTCTATAAGAAAGCAATATGTACTATCAGCTGCCATTTTTGCATTAGCAGCTGGGCTTTGGCCAAGTTCAACTTTGCCGCTTTTGTAGATGTACATTAAATGGCTTAACTTTGGTCCCGTGGAGACAGATTCAAGTTCAATGACATCCTCTCCATGTTCCATACGAACTTTGAATAGTCTTGAACTAGCTTCGACTTGTTCACTATCTGTTTTTGTAAACCCCACTTTGTCACCTTCCACGGTGAGGGTTAAAACTTCGTCTTTTGTAGTAATAGTGACTATGCCATTCATTCCTTTGAGTAAGAAAGGAATTGCTTGTTTTGAATCGTTTGTTCCGATTAGAGAATAAAAATTGGTTTTACTCGTGCTTTTATTTAGGGTAAGCCATATGGATCCTTCTATGGATCTCTGGGGAACTCGTAAAAATAAGATAAACCCTTTCTTGAGGTAAATTTCATAGTTTTCTGTCCACTTAAAGACGTGCAGTTCTTTTACAGAACCAACCTCTGTCGTTACATCTCTCCCCGTTGTGCATTCGATTAGTTTCTTGTGTCTAAGGTCGTGTTGGCCTGTATCCACTACAACGAATCTTCCATCGTCCGATGACTCTGCTACGTTTACCACAGGAAGCCTAGAATTTTCTGTCAGAAGATTCCAAGGAGTGGCAGTTACCAACAATACAACGACATTGGGATGTTTGATATGATCCCAGACATTGACCATCTGGTGATTTGCTCCAATGCTATGAAGCTGAGTCGAATTTGAAATGCCCCAATGTGCCTCGTCTGCTACAATCAGGAACAGTTTGTCGGGGTTGTTCAAGACATCCTGCTCCAGTCTGTTGAGTTCAATATCTGTGTGTTTCGTAATGACGTATTTACGGATTCGCTGTTTGGCTTTTCCTCGGAGATTCATTTCATCTGCATAGTCTTCCGCCGAAAAACACTGAGCTCTCCTGTCACACAACCTACTCAACGTTTGTTCTTCAAGCATGTTTGATCTTGCAGTGTATATCTGAAAGTCAAACTCTGTGAAGCTTTCCAGCTGTCTTTTGTCATGGTAATAATCGAGTATGAAGCGAATTCTCTTGATGATTGCCGAAGCGGCGTATTCCTGTGATGGATAGTAGCAAGGCTTCGGTGGGTTCGTCCTATCAAGACGCCGTTTCTGCCGGACGTCCTCTTTAATGATATACTCCGAATCGTCTTGAGATAATCTGATGTCAGATATGTGACCCCAGAGAAGTCGCCGTAGGTCACCGTTTTGGTCCAGAACATCGTCGATTGCTATTCTCAGCTCAGGTCTTTCCGGATCGAATTCAAAAGCCTTCGGATCAAATCGCTTATGCACGCGATTGCAGTAATCTATTAAGTCGCAAATGATTTCTGTTTCTTCATCTGGATCTCTTACGTTTAACGTACGTAATAGAGAAACTTCTCCAACCGATGTTTCATTATCCGATGCTTCATCTTCAGTGTCGACGTCTCTTTCATCGCATTCGTCTGCTAGAAGAATTTCGCTAAATAAAGTTACGCCACTTCCCTCTTTAAATGCTTCAAGCAGACGTCGCAAAACACCGAGGATATTAGCTTTTGTGAGATACGCTCCGCGGGTAATGATATCCTTAGTCCACCTCATTACAGCATATCTGTTGAAACGATTCTCTTCTGGTTTATCGATGCCATCTTCGGAAATTATTAACAAAATATTCTGCTGATTTCCAGTCTTTGTGGTTTCTTCGGTATCGGACATTTCAAGGTTTCTTCTAATCTTTACAATGACCTTTCTTACAGGAATAAGACTTCGCACTATTTGCTTCACACTGGACTATAATTGCCTTTACGCCATACGCTGCGCCTTAAGAATGATGGATCTAGACAGCTTTTTACTTCATCCAGGTCAACAGCATGAGAAGAAATCATTCGCACTTCACCTACAAGGCAAAAATAAGGGCTTAACCTTGTTCGTGCATGCAAAATTAGGCTTAGAACCAATTATAAGAGGCTACGTAGAGTTTGCACACTTCCATCTTACCGATCTGCTTTAGGCTAAACAAACATTTGAAGGACAAGTCTGCATGACCCTTGAAATGAGGAAAACCTGCACGAGTGAGACAAAGGTAAATAAGCTTATAAGAAAAGCCATCATCATCAGCCATAACGGCGAGTCTCAAACCACTAGCTGTTATTGTAATAGCATAAAACCAGTCACCAGAGGGTGGCTTATACTTTATAGATCGCTTTCCATTACTGCTGCTGCTGCTGCTGCTGTTGCTGCTGCTGCTGCAACCTCCGAGCGAATACGTCCATAGGTGGGTACTATGCAGTCTATACAGGCGGCGAGCCGGTTTTACTGATGCTGGGCTGAACCAATATCAGGGTACTAAAAATTGCTCACCAAAGTTGGTATGCAAAGAAACCAGATTTATACCGAATGCCGAAGTTAAAAGGGAAATCTAAAAGTGGTATACACAGAATGAAAATATCAAGAAGTAATTTCCCTCGTTGATATTATTTTTTTTCGATAACACAGTAACCTTGTAGCATTGTTGAAAAGTTTGGTGTTGATTGACAATGATGCATGTCGCGCCACTACAAATAGTAGTGATTTCCTTAGGAATGATATAATAAAACACCTGTGTGTGTAGTATACTTGGGTCGTGAAGATTTACACGCAATAATAGTGTAATATAAAAAATATTGGACGTACTGCACAGTGAAGAAAAGACTTTTCCGAGCAACTTCTGAACATTCGCAATGTAGCCTACTGCAGTATTAAATACGACGGCATTTCAATAAATTGCTTTATTTCCTAATAGCTGTCACGTACAAAACCACAGACTCTCAAGAAATGACAATAAACACTGTTTAACAAGTAGAAATAACTTATTTAAACACAAATTTGTAAGAGACAACGTCACTGCACATTGTGCCCATTGCTAAGTGTACAATGTATGACAACAAAGGCAAACAGGGATCACATTGCGACTTTTAAATATGTTTCGTAAGCATAAAACACGGAGAAAACCAAAACCGATCTGGCCATATTTTGAGAAAACCGAAACCGACTTCAAGAACCGATGCCGACCCAGTTACTGTCTAACAATGTCTATGCAGGTATCCTATATATTATCACCGGTATGTAGGCTTACTGTATTTGGGTTTCTAGCCTATATGTACACAAACTGTTGTTCAAAATGCTAAATTGTGTGTTATTTAGTATCCTGGCTTACATGTTGTTACTTAGTAAAATGACAGATAAAGAGTTTTTACTCACGGACTGTAAAAGTTGCAAAGCAGACATTCTGTTGTGAGTGGAAGCCATGGCCATTGGCTTCTGGGTATCCTCTTCACAGAGAAAGGCCACAAGGCAGGTTATTATTGCCTATAATAGGCCTGTCTTGTCTAGGCTTGAACGCTATAATAGGTCTGTCTTGTCTAGGCCTGAACGCATGCTTATCTCTGTAGGCGATTCATAAACTAGGCTACTCGTCGTAGGCATGTAGGCCTACACGGTCATGGTGTATACAATATACATAGCCTGAATGTCACAAACGCACATAAAAGACCAACATAACCTATAACCGGGCCAGATAAAAGTTAAGTATCTCTGTAGAAACCTTACTTCCATAAACGTTGTATTTGCAGATTTCTACGTAAAGGTATTGCGAAGACACACATGTGTAAATTTCCCACCAAACCTTCGTAGCGATCTGAGTTGATGACACAATACGGAGACCATTACAAACTACTTCTTTCCAATTAGGAAGACATATATATATATACATAAATATATTGGAACTGTTTCCCATGCTGTTGCATTTGACGATATGCACAAAAACAGATTTCTAACCTATCTGAAGAAACATTTGTTTTTTATAAGTCTGATAGCCATGTACCTTACAAATGGGTCTATCATTGGTGCTGCGCTGCAGTAATACACTCATTCTTAAACAGTGCAGTCATGCACATCATTTTAATAATGCACCTATCTGTGAATAATTATAATGAATCAATTTTAGATAGCGAACAGACCAACATTTTTTACCTCTGTTTTAGAACATATGTCGTAATTCGTGATACTGTCTTTTTTTAAAGTAAGAGGCACATAGCATGATAGCAATAAATTATAGTGACCTACATTATGAACTGCGTTCAGATTGGTCTGTTAATTCAGAAAGCCCACACGTGTTATACTGTGCAGTGAAATCGAAAGTGAAAGCAATGTTTCGAAGCGGAAAACAATATTTAACCTATTGTCATAGCGCATACAAAAACATCTGTTTTGCATATACAGAAAACATATGTGGCCACTTAATATCATTCATTTATTATATCGATACATTTCGTCGCTTCTATTTTCTGACACTACGTAGTCCAGGAACTCTGACCACGGTGTCTGCAGTCAGCTGTGGAGACCAAGGTGAGGATGGAAACTCATTGGTTGGGCTCTGCGGGCCTGCGTGTGCTCGCTAGTCGTGACTTTCTAGTTATCTGGGCTCTGTTCACTTATTGATTATATATGTGTTCCTAGTTATACTAATTTTATTAGCCTGGCGCACGTTTTATTAGGTAGCTTTAAAGGCGCCATAGTAGGTGTCTAGGTACTTTTATATATGTTACAGGCAATGTGTAAAATCAGGGATTTTGTAGATGCCCGAAAAACGCCATAGAAGGTGTAAAATCCCTGAACTCTTGCCTGAAACACAATCGAAATTTGACATATTTGATATTTGAAACATGTGCACCTATTTATTTTGCATCCAGTGAAAGTTGCAGAATGAGCAGGGTCACTATATCACAAGGCATGTCCTCTTTGAGGCTATAAGCTTAAGCTCCGCTCTTTAGGAACCTAAAAAGAGCTAGTAATAAGTAAATAAATAAATAAATAAATAAATAAATAAATAAATAAATAAATAAATAAATAAATAAATAAATAAATAAATAAATAAATAAATAAAATAAATAAAATTAAAATAAATAAATTTAAATTAATTAATTAAGGAATAATAAATAAATAAATAAAATTAAATAAAAATAAATAAAAATTTAATTATTTAATTTATTAAATTTATTCCTACTTGTGAGCATTAATTAATTAATTAATTAAATAAATAAATAAATTTAAGTAATTAAATTAATTTATTTAATTTGATTGATTGATTTATTTATTTATTTATTATTATGAATTGACCAACCGGCTTCTAAGGGTTCTCGGACAAGTCCCTCAAGTCAGCAATTTTGCTACAGTCTTCAGTTAGTCGTGTAAATAGCTGTTTCAAAGAGAAAGTCAAGTGCAACATTCGGCCAGGAGCGCTTCTGAGTAGTTTCTTGAAGAGGCGCTATATAAATGTTCTGAATGAATGAATGAATGAATGAATGAATATGCGGTCGCCATAGAAAAAATTGCACATTTAGGCTTACATCTGTGGCCCACCAAATTCAGTCGTATTGTAACATCCTGGGCCACAAAATTAGGTTGTATGGTGGCCAGGTCGGTTGTTGTCTCCCCTTCTGTTTCATTTTAGCGGATTAATTATTGGTCTGGATGCGTCCACAAAGTATCAGGACAAGAATTCTCTGGTGCAGAGGGTTTTGCTGAATAAGTTTTCCGCTGGGACTTTGTCCAGACAGCCTTATACAACTTCATCAAAGGAAGCGTTAAGTGTACTGGACGCCCATGTATATGGCTGCAGCTGCGTTATTGTATAATTAACGCCAATTAGAGATTTCTTTGGATCCATTACGGTAGATTTACAAACATAAATGCATGTTATATCGAGGTAAATAAATGGTAGCAGGTATAGCAAAACGGTGGATCATTCTATTTTTCGAATCTACACGTGAGTCTACCTGCGAAGCTGTTTTCTTGGGCATTAGAACCTTTTGATGGCATTACATGCTGGTTGTATGGTGCGACGCATTTACCAATGAAAACACGTCTCTCTAGGCTATATGTCAAAGTGTTGGTTTTGCGCCTAGTCGTGAGGGACGTGCATATTACCAAACATTGAATTTCTTCTCTTCTTGCTAGTGACGAATGATCTAGGGATTCTAGGCTGCACCACGGTAGAGCTATTGTGTCTTGCCGCAAAACAAACCCACCCATGTATATATAATTATATATGCATGTATGACATAAGACATTTATTGTTCCCGGCATATATACACATTCATAGCTCATGGTATATAACATCAGTAAGTGAATAAGGTCCTAACAAAATATATAGTTAGTTTTAATGATTGCTTTAAGGGAGCAATAGGAACACCCGAAGAGTCCCTCTAGACAGGGGCCTATTTATGTCATAATAAGTGGTTCAAGATGACAGTTAGTTTACAGTTAGATTTACAGTCATGGGGTAACATGACTGTAAATCAACATGTCAACATGTCAATTTACCTTAATTTTATGAAACGAAAGAAGTGGCAACTGGCCAAAGTACAGTTGTGTTCTAGCATAAACCTGCCTGAACAACCAAAAATTGCAATAAAAACAAGAATGGACAAACGAAAACTTCACTTAACAAATTTGATAATAAGCTAGATAACATAAACAAGGCTTGTAGCAGCACGAATATTCCCAGGTAATTTATTCCATGTTACGGGGCCTTGGAACCTGATTGAGAATTCACGAATGTTTGTTCAGGCGTAAATATATCTGTAATCACTATTGCTTCTAGTTAGGCCAAGGTGCAATATAAGAGAGAGGTAGGATGAGAAGGCAGGAGGGATGAGACTGTTATTGTACTGATACATAAACTCACAGGTTTGTATAAATTTAATTTGCCATATAGAGGTCATGTTCTGCAAATAAGGGTTTAGTATGCAAGTTACTAGAAGACTTAGTAATCACCCGTACCGGGGTATAGCCTTTTTCTGTGGGGACTTTAAGCCTAGTGAGTGTCGTTGGTATAGGTTCAGATTAGATTGCAGTAAGTGAGATAAGAATAAACAAGTGGACAGTATTATAGAATAGTTAGCACATGGGTAGGAAGTAGATAAGAGATTCTCTTAATAATATTTATATTTTTCGTGATTTTTTTACGTATTTCAGCTATGTGTGTTTTCCATTTTAGGTGTTCATCAATGTAGACTCCAAGGAATTTTGATGTGGAAAGTTGGGGGATAGTCGTGTTATCAATTGTCAATTCATTGTTATTATTGGCTATTTGTTTCTTTTTGGATTGAAATATGATGTAATTGGTTTTAGAAAGATTTAATGAGAGTTTGTTGGCTTTAAACCAGTCACTGGCTGATTCCAACTCTTGATTTACTAATTGGATCAACTGGTTATAAGAACCATGAGATAAAAAGAGTCAGAGTCATCTGCAAATAAGATGCAGTGTGAAATAGATGATGATTTAGGAAGATCATTAATGTACAGTAAAAATAGCAGAAGACCAAGTATTGAATCCTGGGGACCGCCAAACTCTATGAACTTTAACCTGAAATGTAATGTAATGTAATGTAATTAGTAATTTATATAGCGCCGCTCACAGCCGAGGCCATTCAGTAGCGCTCCCAGTGCGAGAACCCCGAGAGAAGAAATATGTTTTAAGGAGAGAGAGAGATGAAGACAATGATCCAGAAAGGAAAGTCTCACGCAAAGTGAAGTGAAGGGCATTCCATAAAGAGGGCCCAATGATGGCAAAGGATCGAGTTTGAGCAATCGTAGTCCTAGCTCGTGGGACAAAGAAGTCAGATCGGTCCAGAGATCGTAAAGGCCGATGAGAAGATGCAGAAAGAGGAGGACGAATGACATCCCTGAGGTATTTTGGAGCAAGTCCCAGTTTGGATTTGAGGACCAAAGCAAGGACTTTAAACTGAATGCGGTCAGAGAGAGGAAGCCAATGCAGTTGGTTAACCATGAATGACGATATATGGGAGTATTTAGGAAGGTGAGCAATCAATCGAGAAGCAGTATTGAGAACAGATTGAATAGGGTATAGACGGACCTTGGGAAGACCAATAAGTAGGGAGTTGCAATAATCAATTATTCTGGAACAGACAAATGCATGGACAATGGATGCCATGGTAGAGAGAGGAACAGATCTGCGAATAACCCTGAGACGCCGTAGGTGAAAGTAAGAGGATCGTGTAAGGTTGGTTACATGAGCAGAAAAAGTGAGAGCGCTGTCCAAAGTGACACCTAGGTCACGCACACAAGTAGAGAACCTAAAATTGGGAAAGTTTTCAGAGAGAAGCGAAAAGTCAATTTTCAGAAGTTGTTGAGGTGTGCCAAGCCAAATAAGTTGAGTTTTGGAAGAGTTTAGCGAAAGGCGATTGGAAGACATCCACAAATGCAAGTCATGGGAAAGAGCTTCAATACGGTGAGCTAAAGTGAGTTGAGTAGACGCAGGACCATGAACATATGCCTGAACATCATCAGCAAAAAGGTGACCAGTAGCAGAGTAATTTGTAAACAAAGAGAAATGGTGTTTAGTAGACCTGTCCCGACCAACCAAGTGCAACAACAGGGCTGGCAAGAGTAGAAAGTATGAAAATTCCGGGAGTAACAATAACCGAATATCTCAATTTCGATTCACATGTTAGTCAAGGAGCACTATGTAGGAAAAACATATCCCGTGGGCGCTTTAATGAAAGAAACATGTGTGATACGTCGTTTGAAAGGTATTTTAACATAGAATAAGAAAAGTCATGGTGCCAAGCCAGAATATGCTGCAGGCAGGCACAATTCAAGATGGCGTCCAACATGGCGGAACATGAGAAAAACATACCTATTTATCGTAGTGGCAATAGTCTTGGAATGTTACGATACTCATTATTTCTTTTATTTAACGGAAAAAACAATGTGTAAACGTATAATTATTAGAACTAATGTTTATTTGTGATTATGGATTTACCTGAAATACATCGCAGTCTTCTTTTGTCGGAATAAGGTTTGTATAACGCCCGTTTCATCCTAGTCGTGCATTCTCAATTTATGAAGCGCTACTCTAAATATAGGCGCAGGGCACCAGCTTATTCGTGAGCGCTGCGTCGAGTACGTCGTGTCAGAAGGGCTGTTCAGAGATATCCATTGAAGATCATAGTTCGATTGACAGAGAGACCAGAGAGAGAAGGCAGATCAGCTGCTAAGGCGGGTATTGGTTGAGGACGAGAAAGCTTAGAAAAAAGTATAGGATAGAGGGTAGGAATTCTTGAAGAGGTTATACTTCATTTTGGAGTGGAAAGCCTGTGAGGGATGATGACTAGAGGAGTCTGATGCAGATAATGGTGGTACTGTTGAAGCAATTGAGAATTTTCCAAGTTCAGAAGAAAGACTCCACCGTCCAGAGTCGAGCTGCGGTCTGAGATATAGATAGGATGGAGAATTTGAGCAGTGACTGGGGAGACAGGATAGAGTGAGATAGGAGAATGATCGGGGAAGCGGGGTGGCTGCATGCATGGATGGTTAAGAGTTCGCGAAGGTACTTGGTATGGAAGTATTGTAGGGTGCTGTAGCTTCCTTTCCATACCCTTTTGAGTGGATGGGAATTATGATAAGACATCGAAGTGGATGAAAAGTGTCATATTGCGTGAACATCTAACTGTAGGCCTAGGTGTTACTGTCACGCGAGTACTCTGACAGGTAATTAATATTCAATTAGGCCCTACGCGTTTTCGTATACGTACGTGCTACAGGACACCACCGGCATTGCTCCTTTGCAAAGACACTGACACAGACAGATGGGATACACCCTAATTATAATTATATCCAATTATACGGAGGCCAATTATATAATTATATTCAATTTTGCGCCTACGAAATATGCACACTTGCAAGTCATTCACTAGCCTACACTGCAGTTCACGCTAAGCCATAAAAAGCTTAAACTTGCAAGCGTGTTGCAGACTTTAAATGAAATCAACTCATTAAACGGTATCGAGACGAAAAATTATTGCTCCGTTTAGGAAGCGGATAACGTGGGATGCAAATTTCGGACTTAGGTCTGTACGGTTTACAGGTAGCTATAATTTTTATTGTCTAAATGTCATAATAAGGAGATCATAATTATCCTCCTCTGGCTCCTCCTCCTCCTTCTCCTCCTTCTCATCATCATCATCATCATCATCATCATCATCATCATCATCATCATCATCATCATCATCATCATCATCATCATCATCATCATCATCATCATCATCATCATCATCATCATCATCATCATCATCATCATCATCATCATCATCATCGTCATCATCATCATCATCATCACCATCATTATTATAATCGTCGTCATCAAAATCATCATGATCATCATCATAATCATTATTATCATCATCATCAACCTCATCATCATGCCCATCATCATCATCGTCTGTGGCTTGCACCTCTTTCCACAATACGTTCCCAGCCGGACTTGATTTTGATTCATCTCCAGGCCGTTTGTAGCTCGAAGTTCAACGTTCAGTGGAATTCAAGTGTGTATATCTGTATGGTTTATTACTTGCTATAGATTCAATCCAGGTGTGCATTACTGGCAGTTCCTCTTTAATAGATTCAATCCAAGTGAATGCATGCATGGTATTTTGGTGAAAGTGTATAGACAGTGGAAAAAATATTACTATATTATATATATATATATATATATTAATTTATCCATATATCTATCTATCTATATATATATGGATAAAAGTCATATATCTTCATTCTGGCCATATAGGCAAACAGCAAAATTTCACTTGTTACGTATCTCTGAGCACTATCATTTGTGCTGACAGTAGACAGTTTTGTAAAGCATCCTAGAAGTAGCTTGCTACCGATGATGCTATATAAATTGTCTTAATACAATTGCAAAACTGACTTTGTTGAAATTCATTCTGCAGAGACTTTGACAACATGACTTCAAACTGTACGAAACAAAACCAAACAGACTTGGATTACATGAAGTTCCGTCGTCGTTTGTTTGCCCGAAGAGAGCTACATTGGCGTTTGCTAAGCGGAAGTCTCTACGAGCGTCCTCTGCTTTATATCCTCACAGATCCCACTGATTTAGACGATTTAGCCTGGCCATCCGACATCTGTGCAGTAGTTCCATAACAACAGTCTACTTCCAAGACGAATCATTTACGAGGTACTTTGCTTACAGTTTACACGAAAGGTGTTTATGCGGGCTTTGCAAAACTGAGAACGGACGCGAATGGTCTTGTGTTTTATGAAAAACCTCGTAGACCAGTTAATTATATTTCTATGGGAGGCAAATGGACTGAAATTGAAAAAGGACCTTCACAGAAAAAGTGCATAAAGTGGTCTTCAGATGATGGAATGGAGGGTTTATATGACACACTGTGCAGATTTGACGAAAGCTGGAGAAACGTTCACCAAGTATCCATCGATCGAGTAGAAGCTATTTACTGTCAATCTTGGCCAACAAAGGCCACTGAGTGGATAACTCGTGAAAGGAAGAATGGATGGCCATCGAAAGATGTCATTGACAAAATCGTCGGATTCGGATGTCACTTAGTTGCAAAGCCTCATCAAAGTAATCCAGATGATTTCACTCAGTGGAGATTTTCTTTCTCACAAGCAGAAGTAATTTTAATTAACAGTTGGACAGATATCCAGAAATACATCTACCACGTGCTTAGGTTAATCAAGAGTGAAGTAGTCAAATCTTGTGGAGGTGAAGAGAAAACTGTTCTCTGCACCTACTTCTTTAAGACGCTAATGCTTTGGGCATGCGAAGAGAAATCTTCGGAGTTTTGGACAGAGGAGAACCTGGAGACATCTGTCGGTGAATTATTGTGCCAAATGATCGAATGGTTGATTGAAAGATGCTGTCCGAACTATTTCATTCGGAAGAATAACATGATTGATCATCTGTCGAAGGATGACGACTTTTCCAATGAGATTTCTTCGCTACTGCTTTTCAAAGAACAATGTCTCTCTGCACTGCTCTCAAATACACCAAAGGCTTATCCAGGAACAGAATTTTATATCACTTTTCCAAATAAAGCTCTACATTATCTGCAGTTCAACATGATTTTTGGTAATATTGTTATTCCGTTAGAGCCAAGAATGTGCGGACATTTTATGAATGAGATTACTGCTTCAACGGACTTCATGCCTGTTCTGAAAGCCTTGCATGATGGGATAACTCAGCACCTGCAACTGATGATCTCCAGAAATGGAAGAAAATGGGGAAAGGCAGATGAACGTGAACTATCATCATCTGCACTCAACTCCTTTGCATTGGCACTTGAATCAAACGATTCTGGTTCTTCTCGTGTACCAGTGTCTCTTAGCGATACGTTGCTTATTACCACGGAAAAGTTAACTTCACGTACATTTATCAGCAAACGAACAAATTCTACAGACCAAAGTCACTGGACCCGAGTCGACAATTCCGATTTCGAGGAAGAGAGACTTCAATTTGACGACTACAGATTGCACATTCTTAGGAAAGCGATCGAGACACTCATGCAGAGTTCAGCTGATATTTTATCCATGCCATCGTATTTCATCAGCGCTGCTTATCGAGCTAATTTCTTCTACACTGGTTTGAGTGACTATCGTTCGGCTGTTCGACAGTGCGACGAGGCTCGCAGCCTGTTTGAAGCTCAGCGGAAAAGCTGGATCAGGGACATTACCATGCAGGTATTTGACTTTATGCTGACGAACGAATGGTCGATTATGTTTGACGTACATATCCAGACCGTGCTCGGTTTCACGGCACTCTATCGATCCGTCTTTACGGCTTGCGACCAAAGCTCAACACTCGTAGCTTATGGCAATTGCAGAACAATTGTAGTTCGACTGTGTGCTATCGATTTCATTCGCTACAACAGATGCCAGTGTTTGAGACTACTTAGGGAACCAAGGACACCGTTTCTGCAATACACTCTGGATAGAATTCCGAAACAGTCCATGTTTTCTGAAAAGTACATAGATATATTCTCTAACTTTTTTCTAAACGCGGCCCTCGACAGTAGCTATGCCTAGATTTCTGTCAGCCAAATCATTCAGCCGTGCAGACCTGTGCTCATAGCCAGTGCTAATGATGACGTTACACAACATTTTTCCATGAAGTACGTCTCCGTCTCGGACATATTTAAGACTACTTATTGCTCATCATTAGAATGTATAAATTCTCTACTAGATCCTGTCATTTTGAAGTTTGCTTTATCCTTTACATGATGGGTAGAGCACAGGCTTTCTCTGAGGCTGGTCCATTTAACGGTGTCTTACGATAATCCTCTGATGTGCAAATATCGAGAAACCAAGGTTTTTCTAATGCCTATTTATATTCAATTCAATTCAATTCAATATTTTTTTATTGCAGCCGAAAACCACTCATAAGATTACATTTGTGACAATCAATCAATGAACAACGTAATTGTAACTGAGAACAGTAATGACACATGAGTTATATTGCAAGTAAGTGAGGAGGAGTAATTAACGGGAGCAATGGGTGGCTCCTAAGGGATTGATATCCCGCTAGGTGGAGACACCCGACCATGTCAAGTATCATAGTTTCAACAGATGGCTGGGCAGAAGTATTCCCATTCTAAAAGAAAGGAAACGAAAGCAATAAAATTGAATAGCTTAACTAAACTTATCTAACTAACTTAACTAAAGCTCGAGGACCAGTGCAACGTGCAAACAGGTTTAGGTTGATTTGTACATATATTTTATAAATGATATGGATTTTCATAGCGGCAATTGTTATTCATCTATGAGAAAGAGGCGTAGCCTTTTTTAAATTCATGTCGAGTCTTGGATGAGCGAATTTCTAATGGGATGGAGTTCCAGAGTAATGGCCCGGCAGCTCTAATGCTAAATTCTCTTGTATTAGTCCTCGCTTTTGCTGGACGGTATGATGTAGCCCCCCTCGTGAAGTAGCCATGAATCTGGGATCCAAGAGTGAAGTACCCTGCAAATGACGAGGGTAATGAATTGTGTTCGTAACGATAAATGAATTCTCCTATTTGCAGACTTCTTATCTGTTTTAGGCTTAGCAAATTCAGTTCTCTGAAAATAGGGGCGGTATGAGCGTCTTTACGGGCTCCCTGTATTAATCTGATTGCCTTTTTTGGAGGATTATTAATTTATGGAGTCGAGAATCGTAATTTGAGGCCCAGATTAAGTTGCAATAATTTAAATATGGGAGAATTAGTGAATAATATAAGTTTAACCTAATTGTTTTTGGGAGTAGATACGAGATTCTTGATACTATTCCTATGTTTTTAGCTATTTTTTGAGAAATGTAGTTAATGTGTGTTTTCCATGATAAATGTTGATCAAGAAACACCCCTAGAAACTTGGTGGAGTCTACTTGACGGATAAGGCTTCCTTCCAGAGTTAGGGCCAAGTTTACTGGTTTAATTTTCCTATATGATTTGAAGTTTATGAAGTTAGTTTTATCTACATTTAGCGTAAGTCTATTGGCAACGAACCATTTACTGATTAGGGTCAGTTCATTATTAACAATTTCCATAAGGGAGGTGCAGGAGCGGTTGGAATAAAATATATTAGTATCGTCGGCGAACAGGATAAAGTGCAGGGTTGTAGATACAGTAGCTAGGTCGTTGATATACAGTAAGAATAGGAGTGGTCCGAGATTTGACCCCTGTGGGACTCCATATGCAATGTGTCCCAAAGGCGATAGTGATCCGTTACATAAAACTCTTTGTGTGCGTTGACTGAGGTAGCTATGGAACCATTTTAGCTGTAGGCCTCTAATACCAAAATTTGACATCTTTTTTAAGAGGATAGAGTGATCTACCGTGTCGAAAGCTTTTGCTAAATCTATAAAGATTCCGATCGAGTATTCATTATTATCAATTGCTTTTGAAATTTTTTCCTCCATATCGAGCAAAGCCATGAATGTGGAGTGTCCCGTCTGAAATCCATGTTGAGACGGGTGGATTAAGTTAGCTTTATTAACATAGGAACTAAGCCTATCATACATAACTTTTTCTAGGAATTTTGCAAAGTAAGGAAGAACGGAGATAGGTCGGTAATTGGCCAGGCATTCCTTTTCACCTTTCTTAAAAATTGGGACCACCTTAGCGCTTTTGAGTTGATCAGGGACAATTCCTAGTGCCAAAGAGCAATTGATGATTTCTGTTAGGGGTATGATTACAAGAGGAAGATTAGGTGTTGCTATGTAGGGATCGATACCGTCTATACCTTTAGTGTGGGTTTTTTTTAAGTTTCTTCCTATATTCAAGAGTTCTTCTGGAGTGGTCAGAGTTAGTCCCATAGAATTTAAGTTAGAAGGTGGCAAGTAATCTTCAAATGGGCAGGGTGGATCTTGGAGCTTATTAGCTAAGTCATTGGCTATGTTAATAAAATAGTTGTTAAAGCTGTCAGCTATTAGGTCCGCATTATCAATTTTTGTCCCATTAATTTCTAAGTGATCTATTTTTGGATGCTTATTATCTAGGTGCATTGCCGAACGAATTAATTTCCAGGTCATCTTTAAATCGTTATGGTATCTGCAAAATTCTGCAGCATAATAATTTCGTTCTGCATTAATTCGAATTGACTTAAATTTATTTCTATAAGCAGTGAATTTTTGTTTATTATAGGCATTAGGATTCTTCAGGTACTTGACATATAGTTTGTTTTTTTTCCTGCAGGATTTTAATAATCCGGCCGACATCCAGGGTTGGGTATAGTTTACTTTTGGTTTACTAGAATCGAGTTTTAATGGAAATGCACTATTATAGGCCCAACTATATTTAGCGATAAAACAGTCAAATGCTTCATTTACTCGACCAGTCGTGCAGTGACTCAATACCGGCTCCCAGTTCATGTCTGCAAGAGCCTTTTCAAATTGTTTCAAACCCGAGTCAGTGATAGGTCTGCTTTCCCTATTACGAAATTCGTGCTTAGTTGTAGCCTCAAGTGTAAATTGTGCGTAAATAGGCAGGTGGTCAGATAGATCTGAAGTGATGATAGAGGCATAATGCAACTTGGACCATGCAGTGCAGAAAATATTCTCAATTAGTGTTTTGGTGTCAGAGGTGATTCTGGTAGGTTTTGTAATAACTGGAAGGTACTGATTGGAGATTAGGCAATTATAAAAGATATTAGTTTCTTTATGCTCGTTTACCTTCAGTAAATCAATGTTAAAGTCTCCAAGGAGTATAATCTCTGTGGAGTTACTTTTTAGGCATGATACTAATTCTTCGAGTTCACCATTAAAATCCTTTAATCGCTGACCAGGGGGTCTGTAAATTATACCGATTATAGGTGCCGTTTTCATAAGTTTAACTCTAATGAAAAGACTCTCAAATGTTTCCGGTTCACTCTTTCCTTTGAGCGGGTTATATATTTGAAAGTTGAGATTATCTTTTATTACAAAACCCACTCCTCCTCCTCCTCTCCCATCAGATCTGGACTTGCCAACAAAATTATACCCCGGTAAAGTAACAGTATCAGGAGAATCATTATCGAGCCAGGTCTCAGAGAGAGCCAGAACGGAAATTTGTAGTTTTACAGCAAGTTCATTAATTTCTGCTATTTTGGAAGAGACGCTGCGGCAATTTATATGCAAAACTGAAAAATTTTGTTTCCCAGAGATTTCTTCATCTCTTATCTTCTTTTCAAGAGTTGATGCAGATATGTAATCACTGTACCAATTATCGCGTTTAAAGTAATTTTGGTCGGGGTCAAGGTACTGTCTATTGAGAATAGTTTCGGTTTCTAGTTCGTCCGGGAAAACCATTAGTTCTGATTCCTGCATATAATCAAGCGTTTGAGCGCGTTTCAAATTGAGTTGCGATACTTCACTCTCAAGACCCATATCATCATCACCCGAGGAGGATTGGTTCTTATCACAGAGAGAGCAGCGATTGGGAATAGCTTCGCTTGTGTCATCATTTGAATTGGCTATACATTGCCCATGAATTATACTATGACATGAAAAACATCGTACAACGTCCTCTAACTCTTGAATAGGTTGAAAACACCTGTTGCATCGAGCACCTGATCCCCAAGTAAGCGTACTCGCCGACAGAATAGATGGTTAGTTTCCGCCGCCACTCCTTTTATAGTGCACGGTTTAACTAGCTCAGCACAGGTTAATGCCTTATATATAATGTACTGTAATGTAGGGAGTAGAAGAGCACGGGATAGAACAAAGTAAAATAAAATAAGATAAACACATAATCGAGGATGTTAAAGAAGGAGAAAGGAAGACAGTGAGTGAGAAGACATATGTGTGGATACATACATGTATGTGACGTCTGGTGTCGACCCCAGGCGCCACTCTGGGGCGCTGTGATGGGATCATCAGACAGTCCTCCCGTGGGTATACCGATGTTCCAACTTACGGTCTCATTGGTCCAATATCCATTCCTGCCTCTGACAGATGTAGGCCATTGCAATGAGAGTCCTACTCCCCTAGCATCCGGTAATCCTGACCAGGACGGCCACTTAAACGTAGACTATATTGGAGAACCCAGTTTGCTACACTGGTTTCCAGAGTAGAGCATCCGTAACTGCCATCAAGAATAGGCTGTACGAGGTTACAAGTGGTCTGACCTCACAAAACCCTCAACATGGTTTATCAATCAAATCTTGGCATGAAATCCGTTGGTTGGCCCCACGTATGCGTGTAACCCACCACGTGTGATCTCTAGTTGTCAGTGTATTGTTTTAGTCACTGATAAAATTTCTGTTCCAAGTGGCATTTAATGTGTTTTAGCCTGGAGTAGACCGCGCTTCCCATACACGTAGGTACTTAGATGACATACTAAGTTAGCACAACATACCATTATGACGACGTTACAAAATATGACATTTTATGTACTCTATAGAGGTCTGAAGGTTGAGCATTTTTGTCACCCGACCCGTACCCGTAACACAGAACCGTTACCCGTACCAGTACATGACCCGTAGTCAAAATTACTGCCCGTCCAGACCCGTACCCCCGGGTATACCCGTAACTGAACAGTACCCATCAGGTCATCAGCACGCCTACCCATAGTCCCTGTCCCTACCAGAACAATAGGCTTACAACTTAGCATGTAGCAATAATACAAAAAATAGACTGATGATGATGATGATGATGATAGTAGTAGTAGTAGTAGTAGTAGTAGTAGTAGTAGTAGCAGCAGCAGCAGCAGCAGCAGCAGCAGCAGTAGTAGTAGTAGTAGTAGCAGTTGTAGTAGTATCAGCAATAGTAATAGGCAGTCAAATTATGGAACCTGTCACATGCAACTGTTGTGCTATCTCAATTGCATTGTACATTTTATCTGTAGTAATAATAGTAATAATTATAATTATAATAATAATAATAATTATTATAATAATTACTACTATACTACTACTACTACTACTACTACTACTACTACTACTACTACTACTACTACTACTACTACTACTACTACTACTACTACTACTACTACTACTACTACTACTACTACTACTACTACTACTACTACTACTACTACTACTACTACTACTACTACTACTACTACTACTACAACTACTACTACTACTACTACTACTACTACTACTACTACTACTACTACTACTACTACTACTACTACTACTACTACTACTACTACTACTGATAACAAGTTTCAGAAGAGTCGAATTTAACTGTATGACTGTCTGCGAGGAATCCATCAGTCCAGCTCATTTTACAGTCGCCCCTAGCGAGTTGAAGGTTGAGTGAGCGTTATTAGCCTTGCGGGTTTTGGTTGAGGACAAGAAAGCTTAGAGAAAAGTATCGGATGGAGGGTAGGAATTTTGAATGAGGAGAGACTTCAATTTGGAGTGGACAGAATGTTGGGTGATGAATAGAGGAGCCTCAGGCAGGTAATGGTGGCACTGTTGGGGGAACTGAGAATTTTCGAAGTTAGAGTCGAGTTGCAGTCTGGGATATATATATAATATATATATATATATATGTTGGAGAATTTGAGCCGAGCAGTGACTGAGGTTACAAAATAGAGTGAGATAGGAGAATGATTGGGCAAGCGGGGAGTATACGTGGATGGTTAAGAGTTCGCGAAGGAACTTTGTATGGAAGTAGTGTATGGTGCTGTAGGTTCCTTTCCATGCCCTTTTGAATGGATGGGAATTACGATAAGATATCGAAGTGGATGAAAAGTGACATATTGCGTGAACATCTGACTGTAGGCCTACGTGTTACTGTCACGCGAGTACTCTGACTCGGCTTCATACTCAAGTAAGCCCTACGCGTGTTCGCTTACGTACGTGCTACTCAAGTGTTTCATTATTTGCACTTCGAGCACATGAATGCGGCCTGAAAACATCAGGCCTCGAATTACTCATCGGAATTTACATTATTTCTTATTCATGAACTGTTGTAGGGCCTACGCCATATGCAGGACACCTCCGGCATTGCTCCTTTTCAAAGACACTGACACAGACAGATGGTGATACACTCTAAGTATAATTATATCCTATTATACGGAGGCCGATAATATAATAATACTCAAAATTATGCCTACGACATCTATGCGCACGTGCAGGTCATACATATCGTACACTGCAGTTCACGCTAAACCAACATAAGCTTAAACTTGCAAGCGTGTTGCAGACTTTAAAATGAAATCTAATCATTAACTGTTTAACTCGGTGTCGAGACGAAAAATTACTCCGCTTAGGAAGCGGATAACGTGGAATGCACATTTCGGACTCAGGTCTGTACCAGGTCTGTACGGTTTAGCTATAACTTTTATTGTCTAAATGTCATAATAAGGAGATCATCATTATCCTCCACCTACTCCTCCTCCCCCCTTCTCCTCCTTATCATCATCATCACCATCATCATCATCATCATCATCATCATCATCATCATCATCATCATCATCATCATCATCATCATCATCATCATCATCATCATCAACAACAACAACAACATTCTCCTCCTCCTCCTCATCATCCTTCTTCTCCTCCTCCTCTTCCTCCTCCTCATCATCATCCTCCACAATACGTTACCGGCCGTACGTGATCTGTGCGCGTCTCAAAGTCGTTTGTAGTTCGCAGTTTTATCTTCAGTGGAATCCAGGTGTGTGTGTGTACTGTGTACCTGTATGCTTTATGACTTACAATGGTTTCAATATAGGTGTGCATTACTGACTGTTCCTCTTCAATGGGTTCAATCCATGGCAAGTGAATGTATGCATGCCATGGTTTGTTGGCGAAAGTGTATAGACAGTGCCAGTGTTGTTCAGTAATTGAAATACATGTAATTGAATTACGTAATTGAATTACATGTTCCACAATTGTAATTGTAATTGAATTACATTTTAAGCCCAGTAATTGTAATTGTATTTCAATTACAATATTGCATGTAATTTGTAAATGAATGAAGTGTCAATTACGAATTACTTTCATAAAGTAAGCAAAGGTGCCAGCCTGCCAGGTTGACCCGGGCAGCGGGCTACCTGTTTAACTGAATAAACTGCTCTGCATTATGGCAACATAATTGTCAACATTATTCTATCCTTACACCGCTGTTACAATCTTGCAACACACTTTGATACACCCAAAGGGCAAGGGCTGGCGATCATTATCAGACTATTCATGCAGTCATGCACTCATTCTTAGCTAGCTTACTGTGGTTGCCTACAGATAACAAGGCTTCCATCTTCGATCAGCTCCAGTTGAGCGTGTTTTTAGCACTGCTGGACGAATTGACTCACTCACCCAGGCGCAATCAACTAAGTTCTCTAATAGACTATCATTTTGAAAAACTTCTACTTCTAAAATTAAATAAACTCTAACTCGTTGTAATGGATCATAATTGTAAATCGTATTTTGGATACTTTACAAACTTATAATACAATTGAATCTATAGATTACAATTTACAGGCCATTGTACCGGCACATTGAATGTTTTAGTTTAAAAATAGAGAACATTAAAAATTATTGAAAAAATTCGAAATCATTTGCCAATTTTAAAGGAATAATTGAAAAGTAATTGGTAATTGAATTACAATCAAAATGTAATTGTAATTCAATTACTTTCACAATCAAGTAATTGTAATTGTAATTCAATTACATTTACAAGCATGTAATTGCAATTATAATTGAATTACATTTGCAATGTAATTGATACAACACTGGACAGTGCAAATAACTACGTGTATACTTATTCAAACAGTTAAAAATGCACTTGTTACGTGTCTCCGAGCATCAGCATTTGCTCTGACAGTAGACAGTTTTGTAAAGCATCCTAGAAGTAGCTTGCTACCGATGATGCTATATAAATTTTCTTAATACAATTGCAAAACTGACTTTGTTGAAATTCATTCTGCAGAGACTTTGACAATATGACTTCAAACTGCAGTACAAAACAAAACCAAACAGACTTGGATTACATGAAGTTCCGGCGTCGTTTGTTTGCCCGAAGAGAGCTACATTGGCGTTTGCTAAGCGGAAGTCTCTACGAGCGACCTCTGCTTTATGTCCTCACAGATCCCACTGATTTAGACGATTTAGCCTGGCCATCCGACATCTGCGCAATAGTTCCACAGCATCAGTCTGCTTCCACACCGAATCATTTTCAAGGTACTTTGCTTACAGTTTACACGAAAGGCGTTCATGCTTGCTTTGCAAAGCTGAGAACGGACGCGAATGGTCTTGTGTTTTATGAAAAACCTCGTAGACCAGTTAATTTTATTTCTAAGGGAGACACCTGGACTGAAATTTCAAAAGGACCCTCAGAGAATATGCGCATACAGTGGTCTTCAGAATTTAAATTAGCGCGTGTATACGACACACTCTGCAGATTTGACGAAAGCTGGAAAAACGTTCAGCAAGTATCCATCGATCGAGTAGAAGCTATTTACTGTCAATCTTGGCCAACAGAGGCCGCTGATTGGACAACTCGTGAAAGGAAGAATGTATGGCCATCGAAAGATGTCATTGACAAAATCGTCGGATTGGGATGTCATTTGGTTCCAAAGTCTCATCAAAGTAATCCAGATGATAACACTCAATGGAGATTTTCTTTCTCACAAGCAGAAGTGATTTTAATTAACAGTTGGACAGATGTCCAGAAATACATCTACCACGTGCTTAGGTTAATCAAGAGTGAAGTAGTCAAATCTTGCGGGGGAGAAGAGAAAACTGTGCTCTGCACCTACTTCTTCAAGACGCTAATGCTTTGGACTTGCGAGGAAAAACCTCCAGAATTTTGGACAGACGAGAACCTGGAGATATCTGTCGGTGAACTACTTTGTATGATGATCGAATGGTTGATTGAAAGATGTTGTCCAAATTATTTTATTCCAAACAATAACATGATTGATCATCTGTCGAAGGATGACGACTTTTCCAATGAGATTTCTGTCCTACTGTACTGCAAAGAGCAAAGTCTCTCTGCGCTGCTCTCAAATACACCAAAGGCTTATCCAGGAACAGAATTTTATATCAATTTCCCAAATAAAGCTCTACATTATCTGCAGTTGCGCATGATTTTTGGTAGTGTCGTGAATCCGTTACAGCCAAGAATGTCCGGACGCTTTATGAATGAGATAGCTTCTTCAAAGGACTTCATGCCAGTTCTGAAAGCCTTGCATGATGGGATAACTCAGCACCTGCAACTGATGATGTATAGAAATGGAGGAAAATGGGGAAAGGCCGTTGAACGTGAACTATCATCATCTGCACTCAACTCCTTTGCATTGGCATTTGAATCAAGCGATTCTGGTTCTTCTCGTTTATCAGTGTCTCTTAACGATACGTTGCTTGTTGCGGCTGAGAAGTTGACTTTACGTTTTCTTATCAACAAACGAACCAATTCTACAGACTCAAGTCAACTGAACGCAGTCGGTAGTTCCGAATTCAAGGAGGACAGGCTTCAAGTTGAGGACTACAAATTGCACATTCTTCGTACAGCGATAGAGACACTCATGCAGAGTTCAGCAGATGTTTTATCCATGCCATCGTATTTCATCAGCGCTGCTTATCGAGCTAATTTCTTCTACACTGGTTCGCGTGACTATCGTTCGGCTGTTCGACAGTGCGACGAGGCTTGCAAGCTGATCGACTCTGAGCGGGAAAACGGGATCAACGACCTTACAATGCAAATATTTTGTTTTATGCTGACAAATGAATGGTCGGCTATGTTTGACGAAAATATCCAGATCGTGTTCGGTTTCACGGCGCTGTATCGATCCGTCTTCAAGACTTGCGACAAACGCGCAACAATAATGGCTTATGGAAATGACAGAACAATAGTGGTTCGACTATGTGCAATCAGATTCCTTTGCTATATCAGATGCCAGTGTTTGACACTACTTGGGAAACCAAGGGCACCGTTTTTGGGCGAAATTTCGAAACTGACCATGTTTTCCGAAAAGTACATAGATGCATTCTCTAACTGTTTCCTAAACGCGGCCCTCCATAGCAGCTGTCCTTAGATTTAAATCAGCCATATCATTTAGTCATGCAAGTCCTGAGCGTATAGCGAGTGCCAATGATGATACGTAATGTTTTTTTTTCAAGTAAGTATCGGACATATTTCCGTCTAACTACCTCTACGCATTGCTCATCAATGGGACGTTTATGTTCTCTGCTAGATTCTGTCATTTTGAAGTGTGTTGCATCCTTTACAGAATAGCTCACAGGCTTTGTCTGTGGTTGGTCTATGCAACGATATCTTACGAAGGACCTCTGATGTGCAATTCCGAAAAGCAAAGGATTTGCTTTATATATATAAATTATATGTATTCATGCCTGCGTGCATAGATTTTAAACATTATGTTCTGTGAGAAGGTGGGCGTGTTTGACTACCTTTTCAGTGTTAAGTGAGTGATCACAGAGTTATATATTATTTTAGTCATTTGGATAATGCACAATAGAGCTATGCAGTGTGCACGTCTAATACATTTTGCAAGAGAAACAGCTGATACGTATCTAAATGTGGCAATGTGCTTTTTATCAATTGATATAACAGTTTGAAAACTAAATCAACAGCTACCGTAACTGTAGAAGAATGGATTGTTCAAGCAGATAGAAAGCACTTCAGGAAATTCCAGTTTACCTGCCACTGCCTTCATCAGCCCTTGTCGCCCTTTACGAGCAAAAGAACTTTTTTTATGTTGTAGACTGTAGTCTATTTATAAATATGCGTGTGTTATCGTTCATAAGGCCCACCGTATAATGCATGTGCGTTTCAGATGCAATATAGGATACCTACTAACTTACTTAAACGTAGGAACAGTTTTTTCAAACTCTGACCAAGACTTTGCCAGTTGCCACTTGTGTTCTGCTACTGCTACTGCTACTGCTGCTATTACTACAACTACTATTACTACTACTACTACAAATGAAAACTCTGCCTCATGATGTTCAAATACCTTCAACATTATAAACCTTTACGTGATGACTTCAGACGGGTCATAGAGATACCATATTACAGGATCTTGTGCCCAATATGCTGCTTCCGGCAACAGACTACAAGGCAGGATGCTATACGACGTGAAAATAAAGGATACGACATAATCCGACAGGATGTGATAGCATCGCCTAACCGTCAATAGCATCGATGAAACTTGATCCGTAAATCCGTCAACATGTTTTATTCTGTCAACTCTTGATGGGATATCTGCATGTATTAGTTGAGCCAACGTGTGCGTTTAAGTCTACACTGGTGACCTCTAGTTTTCAGTGTAGGCTATTGCTTTGCTCACTGATAACATTTCTGTTCCTAGTGGCATCTAACGTGCTCTAGACTGGAGTAGACCGCGCTTCTCTTAGGTATACTTAAATGACGTTTGTCTAGAATAGATGGCATACTAACTTACCACAACATACCAAAACATAACAGTGTTACAAATAACAAATGATGACGTTTACGTACTCTAACGTACAGAAACACCGTGTAACATTGTTCTTTTAAGTACTTGATTGATCAGTAACGTGATATTGTTAATTAACTAAGTGACCTATATAGCATGTACCCTAGTTCTGATCAGGACCCAGATCAATAACGTCAGCACAATGAGTCTCAGCACATACTAAACGTAGCTTAGAGGACCTCACTATTTAGGCCTACGTTATTTTTGCTATAAACAATTAAGTTTATTTAATTATTTAGCTAAGTTTATTTGGTATGGTGGTATATCTTTGGTAGATCTACATGTAGGTGATACGGCGAGCCATGGATTAGTTTTGTCTTTGGTCGCAGGCACCGTCGCTGTCTTCTTATTAGTATCACCATCCACGGCTTTCCATCCATAACTTACTCCTCGGAGGAGGTAGAAGTCCGAACAGGTGGTTTTCATGATCACTGGTATTTCCAATGCTATATTTATATCTGACAGAGAACAACGCAATCACTTGAGTTTATTGACATAACCTCCATACACTGTATGCCTAGGCCTAAGTACGTATTAGAGAGCTTTGTTGTGTTAAGACTAATAGCCTAAACCTAGGTTAGCTAGAGACTTATTTGGCCTAATAATGTTGTTGTATCGCTTTTCGGTCTGTCTCTGTCTCTCTATCTCTGTCAGTCTCTTCCTCTCAAATTCCCTCTTTCAGTCGGTCGTTCACTCGATGTCGTTTTCACCTTCTTTAATAAACTGTGCAAAGTTATAATAGTAGTAATGGCAATCATTACCATTATTATTATAATATTCGCTATTTAATTCAAACTGACAGGTACGCAGTAAGATTACATGATATAGTAGTAACAGGTTAATACAAGTTTAACAGGAGTCGAATTTATTTACATGGCAGCCTGCACGGCGCCCTTCAGTCCTGCTACTTATTTTTACAGTCGCCAATATGGACTTGAATGCGGAGTCAACCTTATGGAGCCAGCAAGTATCGAACCCGCGTTCTTCAGATCTTTGTGTGAACATGACTATCATTCAGCCATAATTATCCCTCCCCAAGTAGGCTATTTCTAAACCGGTCTTATATCGCCTCATTAGCTTTTCATTCGATTCAATCTGATTCGATCCGATCCTGTTTTTTCAATCGGATCGGGTCTATAGTTGGATCTGTGTAAGACCGCTTTTAGCAGGATGTGTTTTCTACATTACTGTTGCTCTTTAGATTATTCATTCTTCATTTACTGAATCCCAAAAAGTCAGCAAAAGAAAATACAGACATGAAACATTGACATGGGTAATTGGGTATAGAGAAACAGCCGGTAGGCCCAGAAGGAACCAGAGTTCCGCTTGAACAGGGTCATCAAATTAAAAGCAGTAAATACTGTATGTATATGTATATATACATATTTATCTTTAGCGTGACTTTCAGTCAATAGCTACTTCTCACAGCCCGTCAGGTGGTCTCTTGTGTGGGATTTTGTGCATGGTTAACGGTGTGTAACAGTCTAAATCTAACGCCCCTTCCTCCTTTCAGCAAACGCCTCAGCGCTCACTATTCTAACTATCTGTCACATACTTTTTCACATTGCTAGTAATATAAGCACTGTTTGCTTTCCGGAGAACTGTTGGTAGGCTCGTCTGTGTGATGTACTTAATTAATAGGTGCCCGTATGTATGCATGAATAGGTGCATGCATACACGCAGTTGGAAATCTACTGTATTTGGCCGCACTGACTTTGACTAACAATCGCGTATATAGGCGTAAATTATTCGAACTATGTAACTGATGAATTTGTTAGGTACACCTGTACAAGCAATGTTGTTGAATCGCACGTTCTATTGTCGGCCTAGCAGAACATGAAGAACCAATATCAATGCAAACACTTTTCAGTTTAAGAATGAATGTTGAGTGTCATGAAATTATGCGGATATGAAACATTAAACAGTTACTAGTAAACGCCATCGCTCATGGGGAATGGACAAGCCCTTATTTTGGAACAGCCATTGAGTTGCATTTAATCTACATATTTTTATGAGGCGCCTCTTTCAGTGCACACCAATCAGAGTCGCTTACAGAGGGAAAGACCCAAATGAAATACCCAAAGAAATGAAAGACCCACAGAAATGAAAGACCCAAAGAAATGAAAGACCCAAAGAAATGAAAGCGGTTTTTAGCCAACGGACAGAGACATTTAAAGTACCAGTTAACAGCGATGGAGAGAGCTGATTTAACAGTGCAGGACCAATGAAGGCAAGAGCTCGAGTTTTGGCCATAGGAGCTCTTGCTCTCGGCGACTAATTGTTATGCTTTTACATTCATTTGCATCGTATAACCGTTAACT
Source organism: Aporrectodea caliginosa (assembly GCA_020284085.1). Lineage (NCBI taxonomy): Eukaryota > Metazoa > Annelida > Clitellata > Crassiclitellata > Lumbricidae > Aporrectodea > Aporrectodea caliginosa. The sequence goes on along the minus strand of JACEVL010000326.1, from coordinate 329,617 downwards.
CTAGACGGTTAGGAATTTTAAAACACTTAATGATGCAGAGAATGTATTAGTATTTATGGAGATCTTCGATGTTCGCTTCAAGCGGATACGTAGTCAGAATTTATGATCCGTTGGAGAAGTGCGATTGAAATCCGATACAGGCAAAAGTTTAGACAGAAATAGTGCAAATGATATTATTCTGAAAGCAGAAGTAGTTCAAAACGAATCGACAGGTTTTGCAGTTTCTGTGACAGAAAATCAACACCTTCTGGCTGCTTTCAAGAAAAGTCACCTGGATTACTCGGACTACGAAGTGATTTGTTTGACGAAGGTCAATCATTTTATCTCTTTCATATCCTATTACAGGAGTGCTCGATAGTGTAGTGGTTAGCGTGCTGTACAGTCAGTCGAAAGGTCGTGGGATAAAATCACCGCCAGTGCAGAAATTTTGATAGAAATTTTGTTCCACCTGCACCCGCAGCCAACTCAGCTATAATGAGTACGCTGACCGTGCACTGCCGGTTGGAATGCGAGAAGGCGAGAGAGAAGACTGGCCACCCGCCTTCACATGCCAAGGCTAAGAAATGAAGTCGCTAACACTTCATACTGTACCTTCATGTCTCTCTCAGGGTTACCTTAAGAGACTGCTCTTCTTCCCCTCCCATCGTGAGTAGAAAATTATCATACATTATAAGATTGCGTGCCATTAAAAACACAGTCCTAAGTTTAAACAATATCTTTCTGATGAGTAACGTTGACGCCTAAATGAATAATGTCAGTTCTACACGCAGTAGGCTATATTGCAAGAATGGCACAATGGCCTCCATTGCGTACTCTACAGTTGTGCCTGAGTTGCACACTTAATTATATCTAAAAAAACTACTTTGTAGTCATAATACGTCTGCAAGTTCAAATCAGCGATATGGTTAGGTCATTCAGCGACGCGTTTTAACCAATCTATTTGTGAAGCTTTGGGCACATAGGGCAGTCTCTTAAGTATAACCTTGCACTGCATGCTAGCATATGAAACCCACGATTTTAACCATGTCGTCGTAGTTGTCAACACCCTTGAGTTCAAATTACTATAATGATATTACATGTAATTGCGTAATTGTCCAGTAACTAAGCTATTATTAATCAGGATATTAACAATATATGGCATAAGTAATGAAATTGTTATCCTGTCGTTTACAGTTAGGCCATAGCCAATGAACAATGAGCTGCGAAAACGAATCAGAAGAAATGGAAGAATTTATTCACAATCTGCTACACGTTCCGAAAACTCACGGTCTTCTTCTATGCGGCAGTGCTTTCGAGATGCCGATTCAATATGTCTTGACGAACTTAAGCGATATAGATATCATGTATTTTCCATTAGGTATTTGTGCTCTGCCCGTCGACAACACACAGACGCCAAAAGGATTCCAAGGAAAGATTTTAACAATCCAAATCGACGTTTCACACCCCGGTTTCGTCAGACTTCATGATGCAAGTCATGAGCAGTCACCGATTAAACATTCCGAAAGCGGTCCTGCTTCAACTAAGGAACTTGAGGCAGATTCTAACACTTATGACATTTCAAAACTTCTCTTTCAGGTTGAAGGAAAACTTAATCAGTTTAAAGTGGACAGAGTGTACGCCATTTATTGTCCATGTTGGCCAGAAGAAGCTGTCGAATGGATATCGCGTGAAAGAAAATACGGATGGCCTTCAAAGAATGTCGTTGAAAGAATAGTTCAACGCGGATGTCATTTCGTTGCCAAGTCTCCACACAGTAATCCGTTTGATTATACTTTGTGGAGAATTTCATTTTCCCTAGCGGAAACAATTTTGGTTCACACTTGGAGCGATGTTCAGAAGTATGTCTATCATTTATTGAAACTCGTTAAAAATGAAGTTCTAAAGAATGTTCGAGGTGATTGTAAAACAGTTCTTTGCACTTATTTTCTTAAGACTCTGATGTTTTGGGCTTGTGAAGAGATGGGACCAGAATTTTGGGAAGATGAGAATCTGGAAAATTCTGTCGCTTATCTATTGTGTCTACTAATTGAATGGCTGATAGAAAAACGTTGTCGGAATTATTTCATTCCGAGTAATAACCTGCTATGCGGGTTGACTGATGATTTTAATTTGAATGAAGTTATTGAATTACTTTCCAAGTATTGTGAAAACAGAACTATTATATTACAAATGATGTCGACACATGAAAGAGCATATCCTCAACTAAAGTTTAATATTGCGATACCAAATAAATTGTTGCTTCTCATCCATTCACTTCAAGTACGCGAATTTTATTATGATCCACTCGAACCAGATATGAAAGAGCACGTAGTGGATAGTTTAAGTAGAAAAGACTCTCTGTTCTGGTCTCACTGGGAAAGCCTTCATAAAGCAATCACGATTCATCTTCGGCTGATGTCTACGTTGAAGAGCAGTGATATCTTAGCTGACTCCACAAGTGACATTAATTTGGCTTTTGCTTACTTCATGAATTCCTTTACATCAGTTGAGGAAATGAATAGAGAGACAGCCGTCTCCTTAGGTAAATCATTCTACGAAAATTTAGCATGTCTTTGCGAGCGAATGAAACTCGATTCAAAATCCAGGAAAGAACATGAATCCGATGAAGTAAACATTGACAGAAAACATCAACGATTTGATAATTCTCAAGTCAATTTCGACTCCTCTATTATATGCAACCATCAAAGAGGTAGAGATGAAGAAAGCCAGAAAGTTATGGAGATGCAGAATTCTTCCAAAATATGGCAATTTCCTTCTATTATATTCCAGGCTGTTATTGAGACAGTTGCAAAAGGTGTAGAGAAGCCATGCTCTCTACTCAGTGCTGCTTTCCTTGCGAATTTTTGCCATACTGCACTAAACGTGGTCAACCGTAGAATGGCGGCCACTGTTTTTGAAAACACGTTTTTGAGATTGTTGAATGCAAGCGGAAATATTGTTGTATATGAGAGACTATATCCTATTGCAATAACGAATAAATTATCTCATCTATTTGACGAACATTTCCAGGTTGTTCTAGGTTTTCTAACTTTGTGTCGTTCAATAACAGAATCTTCGGAAAGCAGTTCAGTGCTGGTTCGAATATGTGCTGCTCAGTTGTTGAAATATATCGGCATGCAGTTTGAGCGATATGAGCACTTTAGGGATAACAGTCACCCTCATGATTTTCGATGCGATCATGACTTTTATCTCTCGTTTGACCTTCACGAACCCATGTCAGAGATGTTCATGAGTATAGTACTTCGATTAAATAAGTTTTCTAAAAGAACTAGCTCAATATAAAGTCGTGCTATGTTTTCGTTTTTCTAAAGTAATTCACCTTTGCTATTCAATTCTTTTGATAGTATGGTCATTTAGGCATAAACATAGATTTTTCTTTTATCGTCGCTTTGTTGATTAGTTTTCTTAGCATCAATTCGGTAGAATATGTGCTTATGATTTGATATCTGTGTCAGTATTATTAAATTTGAATCAAGGCCGATTATATCTGTAACTGAATGACAAAGAATTCCCTCGTGTGAGAACGTTGACCATATGAACACTTTGTCAAATTCTTGAATATAGTTCAATTTCATAATTTATATATTGTAATTTGGATCATATTTATTAAAAGCATTTAAAGTTACTAACAATTTGCTTTAAGCTTAGAAAGGTTTAGGAAGAATTCAGCATTTATTTGTGAGTCTGAGGTAGGCCTACTAAAGTTTTGACCAGATGCGATTCGAATTTACCTTAAATGTGCAAATTTTTTTGGCATGAATCTACATGATCATGGTTAAAATAAATTATTAAGAATCCTTCAACTGAATGGTTTGAACGGTTCTTGCTCAAGCAATCGTTTGAGCAATATGGACCTTCAATAAAGGAGCGTTAACACAACTTTAAAACATTAACATTAAATATCAGAATAGACTGTTTTGCTATGCGCCGCAACAGAATGACCTAGTGAGTATATTACCTACAATGAATCATGGATGATAAATGGTTAAAGCGTGCAGAATATCCTCATGGAAATAATGCCTTTTTTCCAGCAGAGTAGTATAATTTGACTTGACCGCACATAGATGGACATCCTGTGGATGTCATGACACATGCATTGTAGCCTCTCGCGCTATGCTATGTCTAAGTAACCAAAAATACTTATTTTTGTCAAAATGTAGTCATAATCGTTGTTAATAATGTTGAACATGACTCATTACAACCAATCTGACTACTTGTAACAACACTTTGAAGAGGTGTATAACTGTATAATGTCCATATTTTTTTTATACTTCTGCAGACTGTAAAGTTACTATATGCACATGATTTGTGTTTAAGCCTTGAAAAATTGTTCTTAATGAGCATTGATCACACGTGAAAGCATTTTCTTTGCTTTCTATCGGCGAGTTCAGCTCCGTGAATTATTGTAAATTTGTATTATTGCACGTCTGTTATTGGAATCACGTCATGGAGAAATTAGGGATATGTTGCTTAAAGACAGTACGAAGAAGAAAACTGTATTACCGTTGAGTTTATAATTATGGTGTATACTCTATTATGATCTGATCAGATTTAATATAGACTTCTATCCGATTATATTCGTCGGAGTAATCACAGACTTCGATATCGTTTTAGCACTATAGATTATTGTTAGACATTTTCACATTTCAATCAATCAAATCTCTTTTATTGAAGCCAAATGAAAACACATAACATTTCAACATAAAGTATTAGGATTGGCCGCAAGAGGAGTCCCAAAAGGGATCAAGATCCCGCTAACTATGGACACCTAGAACAACATTACAGAAATATGACTTAGTTAAATCCTTGATAAACAATATATATATATGTATATATATACATATATATATAATATATATATATATATATTATATATATATATATATTTTTCGTCTAAGAATATCTGTTTGTTTAGCCTGTGGCCGATTGTGGACATAGCACTCGTCTTTCTCGATATGGGTATTTAAGTTGCCTTGATAATTGTCGTGTGTAGGCTACAGACAACTTTCGTTTCCTAGGCCGTATTCCAGTGTAATGTCTTCAGGTTGGCCTAAGATTCGTGCCAGGGCCGGCCTTAGGCACAATGTGCAAAGCAAGCAGCTGTTTAAGGCCCCAACTTTTAGGTGCGCCTTTTTAACATAAAATGTGTGTTAAAGTTTTATGTGTTTCACTTTTCTATCCATTTCCCAAGAAGTAATCATCCAGGCTTGCGCGTAGGCCTACTAATAAAAAATAATTATAATAATTAAGTCAGCTGAGCATAAATACTCTGTCTGGTTCACTGGGTTGTGACGTGAGATGGACGGTTGAGTGGGGATCAGAGGGCCCCAGCTTTTTGCTTTGCCTGGGGCCCCATTTGGGCTAGGGCCAGCCTTGATTCGTGCGATTGCAGACACCATTCAAACACAAAATTTAACCGATGAAGAGCGATAGCCAATATTTGGTTGCGTTTGCAAATAGCTTCGCCAAGTCTTTTTAAAGAACGTTTAACCGTTGAGCTTAGACTTTCCTACCATCTATAGAAAAAAATCACGGCTTTGGCAAGCCAGGGTAAGCGGAGTTACCACATCGCACAGATTCTCAGAAGGACTACGTAGATATCCTAATATTTAGGCCTATTAAAGCTTTTGCTCTTGGCGAGCAATAAAGCCCCAAGGGCATCAACTTCACGAGTAATTGTCTCGCCATACATTGCCGTGCCTTGCTATGATCATATCATGTCAATTGCTTCCTAAAGCGCTGGCGGCTGTTGGGGTTTGAGCCAGACCCCTAATCGGGGGAACGAGCGCCGAGGGCAACGCGATCAATTGCTTTCGGCACCCTCGTTAGTCCCCGTGCCTACAATTTAAAACTTTGCTCCCCCTACAAAAATTCCTCCGGAAGCCCATGCAGCTCAATACGCCTTGACGAACATAAGCAATAAGACTTAGTATTTCATGTACTTCCATTAGATATTCGTGCTCTATTTTTCGCAGTATGATTCAAAGTGAAAACTGCTTAAGATGTGCAGTATGTCACTCATGAAAATGATGGCTTCCAGCAACACAGAATAATTTGGCTAGAGTGCACATACTGTAAAGTTATGCACATTATTCATCAGCGGCGTGCATGGGGTCCCGCATGGGCTCCTGTTTGATGGCTTTCAGAAACACAGAATAATTTGGCTATGCACACTATTCATCAGTGGCGTAGCTAGCTTTTCGTGGTCCAGGCGCAGGGGGTCCCGTATGGGACCCTGTTTGGCCCTATAAGGCCTGTAACCTTGCGTTGCTACGGTCTTAGCGATATTGTCATAGTCCTCGTGGACTCACGTGTATGCCATTCGCCACCTTGGCCTGCATAAAAAAGGTATTAGGTCACAGTCATAAAATTGAGCAATATTTCGCGATCATGCCATCAATTACCAGAATTAGTTCACTAACTTCATTGTAGGCTTACTAGTACTACTGCTGCCTACCACAGTGCTGCTTGTGTACGGCTTACCAAAACTAAACAATGACATTTGATATTCAAGCATGCAATAAAACTCATCGCGTCTCACTCACAAGGTAGTCTACTATAGTAGCACTTGACTAGCCTAGATAGCCTTCCACGGTCATGATCCACAGGTCAGTCATGTTCTTCAGCAACATCAGCATCACCATCATCGTAGTCATTGTGACTAGACTGACATCTTTAGTAGGCCTAGAGGTACAATCTGTTATCGTTACCGATCCAGTTCCTGAAATTGCTGTTGCCATGTCAGCCTTAGTGACAATCGTATCGTATATTCGTTTATTCAAAACTAGATGTTTGCCCGTCCTACGACGGTTAAGTTTAGGAAGCTCGCACAATCCACTTACAATCGCATGACCGGCAGCCCGCGAGTCCATACAGGGCAGTAGACTATCGTGCAGCGAAAATGTTATCACACGGCAATTTGAATCTACGCGACGGTTTAAAGTTGATGGCAGCACCATTTACAGACTTTAATTTCACGAAAATTTGAATCTACGCGACGGTTTAAATTTCGTCGCAGCGCCGCCTACCGACTTTAATTACACGCATAGTGTGATCCGCTGAATTTTTATTCTGAAAGATGATCGTAGCTCTGATCAGTTGTCTGTTAGGTCGGTATGTGTCACTGCATATATTTCTTATATTATATGAACTGGATCAATAAAAATGATGATTGATTGATTGATATGATCGTGGGCATACTGGTCTTTTTTTGGCAAGTGTCCCAGTCCATCGATACCAGCATTCAGCCTGGGCCATGTCCTTTTCTCAGATCCGGAAGAGGCCAATATCCGAGATCAGTTTCCGCGTTGCACTGTTCGTAGATAGATCGAGTTCGTTGCAATCAGGTTTCAAGAATTCACCGGAGTCATCCACCGTCACCATGAACATGTTGCCATAACGACCGAACGGATTTGCAGACTCTGAACTTCAATGAGTATTTAGCACCGTTTGCAAGAGCGTAGGCTCTCCTCGCTGCTATGGTCGCATCTGCTTGCAAGTTGAGCACTGCTGCATTGCTTGCTCAAAGTCTGATCGCATACCAAAGCACGACTGTAAGCCGAAGTGTGACTCATGAACCTGAGCAGTCGTTAACGATATCATGACCTGGGTATAATTCCTTGAGGTTCTTTTACAAGAGGTCGTCGAACGGCTATTTCTTCTCGAATGTTCCAGTATGCACCTACTACTGGATCTACTTCCTATTTAGTCTGGCCAACCGATCTCGACAGTCCTCTGCAGCTCACTCTGCTCTGCCAAAGAGCTCTGTTAGGTTCTAGTCAGTCGATGCTAAAGCTGCTTCATTGGTTCTTCACATTCCATAAGGATAATGGAGGCATCAGATCACCTTAACCTCGCGCGATTGGTTGATATTCCTTTCAAATCTTTTCTGCCAGTAATTCGACTTATGCTGCGCGTATCACCGTTATTCATATGCCATTCAATTGTGTGCCATTCCCAGCGACTCCTTGCATCCTCATCTGAAGACCCAAGAATTAAGCTGTTCCTTACCATGCTGCCATGGTTCGTCCGTGTTTCGGAGGCAACCGTGAAGGTAAACGTGGAGGCCAGACGCAGGTAACTGTATGTTACGTGCTAACATCTTTTCCAGGTTCTGAAGTCCCCAAATAAAATACACAACTCTCGTACATTTCAATCGTTATAGCTTCAAGTGCGAGTCCAACACAGTCGTTATCATAGGCGTTCCCATGAGGCACGAGGAGGCAGTTGCCTCCTCTTCCTTTTTATGTACCTGGTACTGGAACACAGTCATTATGTCCAATCAGCTGTAGTTGTCTTTCTTCGAAGAGTCTGAGCACGACATGTAGGCCGATTGCAGAAAGCGCTGAACCCCTTGGTCTATTACACTTCTGAATGTTGCAACATGTATTTTCATGATCTTCTGAACCTGTTCGCTTGCACATTTATAGTCCCGCAAATTATCTCGAAAAGACTTCCAGTTGGTTGCAACCTTCCCCGCACAGTCCACAGAGGTAAGACTAGGAATTAAAACCGTCGCTGCCATTTTATTTTATTAAGTGCATATTGTCCAAACACCACTGCTTGTCGAATATTTACATGATACGCGATGTTGCCAAGACAGCGGCATGTTTTATAATTATTGACTTAACCGCTGCAATGATTATAGTGTTAAGGGCATATTTACACAGCCCATGCCCTTAAACAAGCGTCGAGCATCGACCTGAGCAGTAGGCTGCTTAGGTAAACTTAAGTTATAAAATTATACGAGTATAAATTTGAAATCAAGGCTCTACAAATGTCGCCGTAGTTGGTAAAATCGTTCAGCTCAACTCAGGATGTCAGTATCCAGTTGCCTATGCGTGTTGTGACTATTCTTCAGGACAATAATAAGAGGCCTATGTGCCATAGGTAACGAATTCTTATCCTACCGTTTGCAATTAGGGTACAATGAATAAACAATGAGCTGCGAAAACGAATCAGAAGATATGAGAGAATTTATTCACAATCTGCTACACATTCGGAAAACTCACGGCCTGCTTCTATGCGGCAGTGCTTTCGAGATGCCGGTTCAATATGTCTTGACGAACTTAAGTGATATCGATGTCATGTATTTTCCATTAGGTATTTGTGCTCTACCTGCTGACAGTACCCAAACGATAAAAGGATTCCAAGGAAAGATTTTAACAATTCAAATCGACGTTTCACACCCTGGCTTCGCCAGACTCTTTGATGCAAGTCATTCGCCGATTAAACATTCCGAAAGCGGTCCTGCTTCAACCAGAGAACTTAATGCAGATTTTAGCACTCAAGACATTTCAAAAATTCTCTTTCAGGTTGAAGGAAAACTTAGTCGTTTTAAAGTTGACAGAGTGTACGCCATTTATTGTCCATGTTGGCCAGAAGAAGCAGTCGAATGGATATCGCGTGAAAGAAAATACGGATGGCCTTCAAAGAATGTCGTTGAAAGAATAGTTCAACGCGGATGTCATTTCGTTGCCAAGTCTCCACACAGTAATCCGTTTGATTACACTTTGTGGAGAATTTCATTTTCCCTAGCGGAAACAATTTTGGTTCACACTTGGAGCGATGTTCAGAAGTATGTCTATCATTTATTGAAACTCGTTAAAAATGAAGTTCTAAAGAATGTTCGAGGAGACTGCAAAACTGTTCTTTGCACTTATTTTCTTAAGACTCTGATGTTTTGGGCTTGTGAAGAGATGGGACCAGAATTTTGGGAAGATAAGAATCAAGAAACTTGTGTCGCTTATCTATTGTGTCTACTAATTGAATGGCTGATAGAAAAACGCTGTCGGAATTATTTCATTCAGAGTAATAACTTGCTATGCGGGTTGACTGATGATTTTAATTTGAATGAAGTTATTGAATTACTTTCCCAGTATTGTGAAAACAGAAATATACTAAAAATGATGTCGACACATGCAAGAGCATATTCGAAACGAACATTTAAGATTGCTATACCAAATAAATTGTTGCTTCTCGTCCATTCACTTCTCGTACGCGAATTTTATGATGATCCACTCGAACCAGATATGAGAGAGTTCGTAATGGATAGTTTAAGTAGAAAAGACTCTCTGTTCTGGTCTCACTGGAAAAGCCTTCATAAAGCAATCACGATTCATCTTCGATTGATGTCTACGTTAAAGAGCAGTGATACCTCAAATGACCTCACAAGTGACATCAATTTGGCTTTAGATTACTTTATGCGTTCTTTTGCATCAGTTGATGAAACGTATTCTGAGACAAACCTCTCTTTAGGTGAATCATTCTACGAAAACTTAGCATGTTCCTGGGAGCGAATGAAACTTGATTCAAAATCTGGGAAAGAACATGAATCCGGTGAAGTAAAGAATGACAGAAAGCATCAGCTATTTGATAATTCTGAAGTCAATTTCGATTCCTCTGTCAAATGCAGCCATCGCGTGTGCTGCTATCGACGTAAAGACGAAGAAAGCCAGATTGTAATTGAAGGACAGAATTCTGCCAAAACATTACAATTTTCTCCTATTGTAATCCAATCTGTAATTGACGAGGTTGCTAAGCATTTAGTCAAGCCATGCTTTCTAGTCAGTGCTGCTTTCCTTGCGAATTTTTGCCATACAACATTAAACGTTTTCGACCGTAGAATGGCGGTCACTGTTTTTGAAAACACGCTTGTCAGATTGCTAGATGCAAACCCAAATATTGTTACATCTGAGAGACTATATACTATTTCAATATCGAGCAAATTGTCGCCTTTGTTTGACAAACATTTCCAGACTGTTCTAGGTTTTCTAACTTTGTGTCGTGCGATAACAGAATCTTCGGAAAATAGTGCAGTGCTGGTTCGAATATGTCCTGCTCAGTTGTTGAAATATCTTGGCATTCGGTTTGGGCGATACAAGCATTTTAGGAATGATAGACACCTCCGTGGTTTTCGTTGCAATCATTCCTTTTATCTCTCGTTCGACCATCACGAGCCGTTGTCAGAGAAGTTCATGTCCATAGTACTTCATTTGAATCAGTTTTCTCAACGGCAAAATGGATCATAAAACCATAGACATCTTTTCTTCGATTAAAATATTCTTAAATGCTGGTAAATTCATCTGATGTATCATATCACTGGCTCATCTTTGTCACTCTGACATAGAGGGATTTGTTGTAAGTTGCGCTGTCGTGGATATTAGAGTTCTGTTAGCTAGTTCACTGCTTCTCGTCGTAAGTCCATGTATTTATGACTAGCAATTTTTACCCGGCGTTCGCCCGGGTTTCCTCAGCGCCCGTGTATTTTTAACGACATCTTCGTCATTTGAATTTGAATTTAACGATGTGCACATTTTTCGTGTATCCCTCTGGCGAATTTACGCGCTGGCTTGAAATTGTTTAATACAACTCTACGCAATATATACTCCTGCATAGCTAGATTTCAATGGCATTGAAACAGACTATGACCACATCGAAACTTAAAATGTCCAAATATCGGAATTTAAAGTAAATTTTGAGTTGAAATAAAGTTGGGTTGAGATCTATAGAAATTCAAATGAAAACGTTCGTTAAAAATTTCGTATCCCTAAAGTGTTGCATTGGCGAATTTTTAAGTCCGATGACCTGTTCAGCTGTGGGCGTGACCACTTCTGATTTGAAATGAACGGTCATTGCGAATCAAAGCGTTGACCTAGATACGTAAGATTGCAAATTAATTTAAGCCTTCGTGACGTGGACAAATGGCCATACTGGGGCCGGTATTGAAATAGTCTCGTCGAAAAGTTGGAATTTAGGATGGCCATATATCGGCGTTTAAATAAAATTGCGAGCTGAAAATAGTCGCCTGACGCGGCGTAATTTTTGTAAATTTTTCTTCATTTTAGCAACTTTGGATTATAATATAGATTTTTCATTTATAATTTGGTATGTGCTATTATCTGGATTTAAATCGGCGCTAATTATTTATGCGATTGATTGATAAAGAATTCTTTCAGAAGAGAGTGTATACGGTCATAATTTCTGTCATATTCGTAAATATCGTTGAATTTCCTTTCTTCATTGAACTATTATTACAGTTTCTTGAATATGGCTTTTCAGCAGTGTGATTCTCCTTACAGATTTCGGTACTTGTCTTAATTCACCGGTTAATTCATTTTTTTTAAGGTAATGACTTGCCCACGTTATTATTGGTATTATATTTTTAGTTATAGTTATAGTTATTGAATTTTTATTTTAGTTGCAAAGCCTACTTAGTTATAATAAGGCTAAGAGAAATTGCGCCACTTGTACTGAGTTAATCCACAAATCCAAAATCCGGGGCGGACACATGCTACTAGTTGTGGCACATTTTTACGTTCTCGGGTTTGTCGATATGGCACATTTTGCTTTAATTTTTTACAAAAATAACGATGAATTTTCGTCAGTGTTATTTTCTTCATGGTCATAGTTATAGTTAATGATATTGTTAGTTACAGTTGTAGTTTTCGTTAACGAAGTCATTTTATTTTCATTTACGAACATTTTTCCTACCGTTTTCGTTAACGAGAATCACACTGCTTTTAACATGCATGTAAGTCAGAAACAATTCAACTTTTGTTTTATGACTTAACTATGCCAAAATATTTTTAAAAGCTCCTATTTTAATTATTCTTGATAAATGACAATTGTCTGTATTTATAAATCTACGTGATCGTGGTTAAGATATGAAGACTTCTACTACTGAATTATATAAATGATTCTTCTCCAGCCGCCTACTCGTATAAACAATATAATGGACCCTCGAAAAAAAAATTTTTGGTAAAAACACTAAATATCAAAATAAAACTCCGTTAAAAAAGGAGTTGCAACAGAGTGGCCTGGAAAATATTTTCATCAGACATTCAAAGATGAGAAATGCTTACTTGAAGTGTGCATAATTTCAGTAATAAATGTAACGTATTCCAACAATATGGAACAATTTGCTAGAAGGGACATAGGCCTAGACATGCTGTGGATTTTATTGCATTTTTCTTGTCGGTTGAACTCGGAGCATTGTTATACGGAGTTGATATCACTCACATACAAGTATTCAAGCTTCACTGCGTTATCGATTTCATTTTTTCTAGCCTTGACACACGAGGGCGGGTGAACAGTGCTCACCCTCGTGGCACGATCTTCACACCAGTGAAATCATTATAGCTTAGTTGGCTAGAGGGCGAACAGTCTGCCTGGCGAGGACTTGAACACCGACCTCTCGGTTGACAGTCTAGTACGCTAAATACTAGACTATCGCGCAACACTTACCTTTATAAAATTGCATACCCACCATAGGCTGTCTTAGCAAAGTGATTTGGAAAATGACCTGGTAACTGTTTGGTTTTGGACCTTTTGGTGCGCCATCGGTTGATGCCATGTGCATTAGACAAAGGCAGCATAGAATTTTACTAATTTCAAGTGTTTTAATTTCAAATGGCTCAATCTACAGCACCAAGGCATGTGTGCGGATCTAAACGACGCCATAGTCGTATCATATATACATTCATACAAGCATGCATACTAAGCAAAGACTTTAGTTGTAAATAAAGATAAAAGTCAAAATGTAACACCCAGAAGTTACAAAATTACATGCCTATTATGTACTCTAATAAAACTCAACAAAACTGCATTGTTTTCTATAAACAGCCAATTCGCTGCTCGAGACATGTAATCGATTATAAACAGTGAATAAAAACATTTATATATTACATTTATTATTTTTCAATTTAATTCAGTTTATTGTTCCCAAAATGCGTTCACCGTAGAAGTTATGAACAGCAATATGTACATGATATTATTCATAAGGACATTATAACACAGCATATTGGGTAGCAATAGGAACCCAAAATACACGTAGTCCCACTAAAAAGGGCCCTATTTAGCTAGAATAATATAAGGAGATGTCAGCTAGCCCGACAAGTCAAAGCATGGGGAACTTTCACATTTTTATCCGTAATATTTACATAAATCAAAGAATGAATACTGGGTAAGATCTAACCATGGACAAATTATTGCTCGTCTTAAGCAAAGGAATCCTTGCTTGTACACTCAGTGTTCGAAAAATAAAAGAATTGTAAACAATGTATAAAGTATCATGATAAAGTTACATAACATGTCCAAAAGTATTCATTTATTTAATTAATACATTTATTGTCATCCATTTCGCCATGCTAGTAAACGATTATGCATTATAAATAGGCTACCACCATGCCTATTATATCACATAATTTTTTATAGTGTGGAAATTCTAGGAATTTGTCACAGTCGAAACACATCCTAAACATGCTTAATAATTCTTTAAATTTGAGAGGTATTTAAAAATTCATTTTTTTCTGTTTCAGGTGAGCGATTTGTATTGTTTTGAAATTAGTGTCCAATGTCAAACTGGTTGCTACATTATTTTTACTATGTAACGCCAGAGTCCACAAAGAAAAAGCATTTATCATCTATGTATGATTCTTAATAAACCGTGTTTTGAAACAATTTCAGTATGCAGCTTGTAGTTCCGTTATATAATGGCCATCATAACTATGCTAAACCATTAAATTATGCAGCGATATGCAACACAGTCGACGCGTCCAACTCGCAGTTTATGTGGCGCCAATCATTCAGCAGAAACTGCAGAACGCGGAGTAAAGAAGATGCAGTCGAATTCCGCCAAGCAATCGTTGCGCGAATTCAATCGTGCTGCCATGGGAAATTCCCGACTCTTTTAACGAGCTACCGCTTCCATATTCCAGTTGTATGCCTACAGTCAACAACAGAACGTTCAACCAACTAGGCCTACAGTTTGACAACAGCTGAAATTAACTTCTATTGTTTGGGATCTTCGTTAACTTTATTGAAGACAATAGTAACGATAATATGTGATATTTCAACTGGTTAATACTGTATTAGAGTAGCAAACGGCAACTTAAAGTGAGAAAGAAGAGTCCAAGTTAGTCTGATTAAGCAGCAAGCAAACAGACGTCTTCACAAAGATATAAATATTTAGAGTGCTTAGCTGGTTTTTGTTACTACTTTGTTGTTAACCTGGCAACCGGTTTCAGGCATTCTACACTCATTTAGTATTTAGTAATTAAATGAGCACTAAATGAGTACTAAATGAGCATTAATTTTTACAGAGAAAAAATGCCATTGCTTTAGAACCCTACGATTTATCAATCAATCATATGATTAATATGATCAATTTCTAAAACATTAAGATCTTGCAATTTTAGTATGAGAATGGAAGCATGCATAGATAATACATCAACACTTCCACAGATACATGTGAGCGTGCATTGCTCCTGCATAGCTGATGATGACCTACCGTCATGCATAAGATAGATGGATCCAGGTTCACTTGCCAAACCAAAGGCCGACGAAACACTTGATATCAAGACATCAACGTCTGCATTCTGTGCATTCACACATGGCAAAATTAGTAATGAATGTAACATGCTGACGAATCTTTAGGTTTAGATTAACTTAAAACCGTTTTAAAATAGGAAACATGTAAAGAAATGTTTCAGTGGCGCTTCAGTGTCTTCAACATAATATATATCACAACTTAACATTCTACATTGGCTTTGAAAAGAAGCTGCTCACCAGAGAGAATGATCTCAGAGTTTATTAAGAACAGCAAGTTCAAGGAAATACTACTCAGGTCACTAGAAAGTCACCGCTGATTATTGGCTGTTCACAATTCAACATAGAGAAATCCTACAATTTTCTACAAACACACAATTTAAGATTATTGCTGATAGAAAAGAGCAATCTATAGTTTACTGAACAGAAGCCACGTGTTTCATATTATGCATACTTCGTTAGTTTGGATCATCGTTGCTCCTCCTGGACCGCGAACAGATATTCCGATTGCTAAAATGGATCAAACCGTAGCACTGTCTGAATCACTTTTTGAAAGAATAGCAGGCCACAAATTAGCCAAAAAAATCTCAATTCACTCATAAAATCTTAGATCATTTTCCTAGATTATCAATAAGTCCTCACACACAATAGAAGACTGCTATTGTTAAGTTCAGTGAAAACACGCACGTCTGAGTGGGTGAGTAAACTTTTTATTTTGGCTTATAATAATAGCTAACCAATCTTAAATGTGGTAGTTTGATCATATGGAATTGAGAAAAGTCTTATGCCTTAATATAAGCAAAACAACATAGGTCTCTCTTACATTATAATGCAATATATAAAATATTATACTATAAAATATTGATAAGGTACCAGAATATCATCATAATTATATTCGTTTATTCTGTTAACAACAGGCCTAACGCTGTAGGTGTACATAGAACAACAGGCCTACGCTGTAGGTGTACATAGAAAAAACTAGATAGCATAGTATGAAGTAATAGCTTAGTCAGAGTTAAAGAATAACATACAGTGTAAGAGATGCAAAGTTTCGTGAGTCCTTGTCAGGAAGGCTAAATGTATGTGGTCTGGCCCCGAGAAATTGGGGATGAAATGATGATTGGAAAAAGGCATCTGAGTTAGGGTGGTGCTCAAAAAATTTTTTTGAGTAAATTGATGGGACAGCCCCAGGTTATGTTCCTTTTGATAAAGTAAGTTAGTGTGCAAAATATGATAAAGATATTCCATCATTTAGGTGTGCCACATCAGAGGACAAGTTTTGCAAATTTTAGACAAGGATCGTAGGCACAATTGTGATAATATTAGAAACTTTTTTCGTATTTTGTTTAAGATAAAGTAAACCTTAAATTGTTTTGCTTGAAAGTAGAATAATTAAAAAGTACTGGTGAGCATTATTCAGCCTTATAAGTTTAATTAAATCATTAACACATTAAAATATTTATTTGTCCATTTTGTGACCGTTGACTTTTTGGGGTCCGGAAACTTTTTCGATGCTCGGACACCACCTGGAGCAAGGCCTGCTTTTGACCTTCATTCTTGGTCAGCATTTGATTTTATTCTGGTATCAATGCCACTCCCGTTTCTGTCCTATCATTCACCACACTCAACCTTTCTTCAGTCTGCTGACACTCCAACTAAATGCTGTTCTGTTTCCACGCATTACTATAGCTGTCCTTCATTCGATCAAGAGCTGCTGCTACTTGCACACTGATAATATTCTTTGGGCGAGGTCTTTTAGTCTTTTGGGTTTCTGCCTCATCACCAGACTCAGAGTTAAGGTTTTGCTACATAGACTGCTCAGCAGTCTATGTAGCAGTAATCACTATCTGAAGCATCAGATTTAAATAACTCGGCAGCTGTCTTAATACCACTGGACCTGGACATTGGAGTAGTAGTAATAGATTGTCTCAATGTCTCTTGATAAATTATGGCCTTAATTTCATCGTGTCTCTCTTCAGTTTCTCTTCGTCTTGTTTTTCAACTTGTTATCCACTTGTGCCATTGAACTTGACATCCTTCCATCTTTGAGCTGAGCCTGCAGAAATGCTCTGTCCTCAGGATTTTTATTTTACACTTCCGCATCAGAATGTGAAATATTAAATGTTTTCTCTAATGATTCAACAAATCTTCACTCTTTGACTTTATGTGTTTCTCCACCTCTCAATGCTGCCTTTTGTGAATTCCTCCACTCATTGTAGATCTTCTCAAGCCTCCCGATTGCATGTTGCATTGTAGTCACAGGCAAGTGAGCTCTATTTCAAAAATCTGCAACTGTTCCAACTGTCATGCGGTTCCACTTTCACGAACAGTTTTGCCATTGACTTTTAACAAATGAAAACCCTGTAAGGTCTGTTTTCACGAAAACAGCCTTGCAAAATTGATTCAATCCTGTGTGTATCCAACAAAGCAAATTTCAGCTTAAGATATGGTAAAAGATTTTGGACATGCCAACCTTTGAGGACCTCTGAATAGGCTCTGGAAGGGCGCTGTATAAATCTTTGGAAGGAATTAATCCTAATCAGTTTCCAATTAAAAAGTACTGAAAACAAGCAAGTCAATAAAGAGATTGGAAACATTGGATACATTAGGCTAGACTAAGTGTTGGGTATTGGGTATTTTAGGATTTGTTTGCAAAGTAATTTTTGAAATAAGCTAAAAGAAATTATTTAAATTTAAACTTGTACAGAGCTGCTAATTATAATCTGATTTTCTACTATATTAATTATATATTCTGACCCAAAACCAAACTTTAGCCAGATATTAAATGTTTTGAAAAACATTATTTACATTTGATATGAAGTGCGTTTCCTCTATTACAAAATGCTGGATTAATTTGAAATTGGTTATGGATACTAAGGCACATTGTGAGTAAATATAAATAAATAATTCAGCCTAGGAAAACCTTAAATATACAGAAATCCAAAAAATTGTTTTAAAAATTAACATTGTTTATTTACTCCTCAGCTCCAGTTTGCTCCAATTTATATATTTATTATTTAATCATTTATTTGTAAAACTAGTCATCAGAGAATAAGATATCTAACAATCCATGGTACACAACACTCATCACATATCACAGTAATCAAATAATAGGTTCTAGAAGTGTCTAACTCTCATCCAGCTCCTGAAAAAATAAAAAGTTGATTTTTTGGATACGATGACGCATAATTTTATATGCAAAATTTAAGTTGTCATGTGGCACCCCTAAATAATGGAATATTTTAAAAAGATTTTGCATATGAGTTTCTACTACCAATACGAACAGAACTGGGGGATGTCCCTGGCATTATAAAAAAAATACTTTTTTGACTGCCACCCTAATCCGAGTGAATTTAACAGAACAGCTTTCAATAGTGAAGTGTCCGCTACATTAGCAAGTACTTTCGCAGTTGTAGAATTTGTGTGAATAAATCCAGAGCGTTTTAGAGTGTTCGTAATGTGTTCTAGGCGGAATTTGTCCTTTTCGTTCGCCAGTCCCCACCAGGCGGGGGAGACATACATTGTTATTGCTATGACGGTTGCTCGAGTTAACACAAAAGGCACTAACTCTTAAGCACTGCATCCATGAATTCTCCATATGCGATGTGAAATTGTAAATTCAAAGACCACACAAACAAACCTACACAAAGATCTTCCATGTTCCTGAATAATTGTTTCTACGTATATGCGCTTAAGCCGAAAAATCTACAGAAACCACTCAAGAGTTAAAATAACCTGTACGCTAAAAACGAATTGATCCCAATTGTCTTCATGATTGTCTTAGTCGCAACTGCCTTTACCAGCTAAGCAAGCTTCTTTAGCATTCCTTTGTCTGTGCTTGACTTGACTACTGTAACTCGCTTTACTCCGGCCTACCGTCTGGTCGGCTGGCGTGCCTCGACCGGGTGCTGCGCTCTGCGGTGCGCTTTATTGGCCGAATACCAAATTCGGTCATGTCTCTAATTACATGCTGGAGAACCTACGCGGGCTCCCTCTGTCCGTGTACAGGATCGCCTCTCTGGTATAGCGATGCCAGCTGGCCCTTGCCCCAACCTAACTGTGGGACCTCTGTCGACCTGTATCGGGCGCCAGGGTTGTCGCTTCCTTCGCTCCGCTGGTATACGTGGTTCTTATAGTACCGTTTGCCCGCACAGCTACCATGCTGAACCGTGCTTTCTCACTGACACGTTGTATACTAACCTAAAAACTGTTGTTTTTGGCTGTGCTGGAGTCGGGAGCACCTCTGAGTAGTTCCCTTGAAGAGATGCTATATAAAAAGCCTACTTTAATGAATGATTACACTGTTTATTATTATTAGAGTAATGATGATGACGATGATGATGAGGAGCAACAGGAGGAACAGGAGGTGTAAATTATTAGTATTTATAAAGTAAGGTTGTTAATACTTGATATGCTTTGAGTGAGTCGCATTACTGTAACAATATTAGCCTATATTATCATACTTACTTTGTCCAAAAAAGACGTGATTCAGGAATTTGTCTGTGAACAGAGTATCACGAATAGGCTATAAAATGAACACCTGTAAGCATAGGCGTAGCTACACTGAGGCACGAGGAGGCAGTTGCCTCCTCTTGCTTTTTTATATTCTGAAATTTCGATTGACTAATGACCCCAATGACCAGGATTTGGCCAATGATCGGTGATGTTGCCTCCTCTTGATTTAGGTCTAGCTACGTGCCTGCCTGTAACAATATTAGCCTATATCTATCCAAGAAACGTTTTATAAGTAGACCCTATGACATTTGCAAATTGAGCTCCAGAAGCAAAATAAAATATAAGCTAACGTTTGGCCAATAGTAAACAGTGCAATTGGATCCTGCAACCTCAACCTGTAGGTATTATAAAAGCATGGTTTGATCAGTTTGGTTATAGGTTACTTTATTTGTTTGAAGTTATAGGATAAGAAAATATGTTTAATTTGTAGATACGTGCTGCTTATAGCCTACACAGTATTTGAAAGGTAACAGCGTATTATTAGTGAAATTTTTAAAAGAAATAGATTCTTTGATTAATTTCACAGTGAAATTCAGGGTACAGTTTTTAAATTATGTGAATAAGGCAATAAAAGTTTTTTTTATTTACAGACTTACA
Source organism: Aporrectodea caliginosa (assembly GCA_020284085.1). Taxonomy (NCBI): domain Eukaryota; kingdom Metazoa; phylum Annelida; class Clitellata; order Crassiclitellata; family Lumbricidae; genus Aporrectodea; species Aporrectodea caliginosa. The sequence goes on along the minus strand of JACEVL010000326.1, from coordinate 309,178 downwards.
CTTTCGGCCAGGCATAGTCGTCTATGTATGGGACATACATCAACAAGGGCTTTTTAGGATTTGGTTTGTTTCATTTAAACTTCTGTAAATCCGAAAACCGTGAAACAGTTAACTTATAATTTACTGTGGACCACTGCCTGTTGCCTCATTCATTCATTTATTCATTCATTGGTATTTTATATACAATTTTTCGACAGGAAAGTGTTGACAGTCATTCTTAAACGGAGCAGATTTTAGATAAATACAGATTTTATTTAAAAATCGAAGCTTCAACTTCTATTGCAGGTAGAGGCACAACTGATTAATAGTTGTAGTCAGCCATTTAAACATAATTAGGACTAAACAAGCTTTTAGCGGATTATCAGGAAAGGCGATTATTCTCACCGCAGTCAAGCCTGTTTAGTGGATCACGCACTAGTAAACTCCTCAGGAGATTGGACAATGATTGTGATGTACCGGGCGGCAGCCTGAAACAATTGCATGTTCACTTTCAATTTCTGTGGTGGCATTATATTATTGGATTAAAAGTGCTTCATTGTGGGCTAAAGTTAAAATTAGGAGAATTATGGTTAAGAGATTCCACTTTTACAATGTAGGCTATGTGAAACATTCTAAATTCTCGGCTGTCGTAGTAAAATAGATGCATGCGAGATTCTACAGAGTTCGACATGAAACAATTATGCTTCTTCAGAAATTTAGTGCTAATTTATTTATGCAAATTTTGTGCCTCTTATAAATCACGATCTCCATCTCCATCGAACAACATTAGCTCTTTTTATAGTATGCTTTTTGTAGATAGGACTAACTGACACTAACTCAAGTTTCATGAAATCTGGTGCTCCTCTAAGACTTCCTGTTAGAGACTCAAACATCATCACTCCTACGCTCCACAGATCAACTCGGTTGTTGTAGGGTTTATTTGCATGTACTTCTGGCGCCTGTCAAAACCATCAATTCATCAGTTCCTTCTTTAGGCAGGTTAAAAAGTGAGTAAACAATCTTTATTAGCGCGAGACAAGCGCCAACACTTTACAACAACAATGGATACAGCGCACAAATATTAAGCCGTAAGTAAAACGACGCATCTGTTATGAAACCATATTTTAAACATTATAAGAGATGATGAGTGCCTTGCGTTCCGTAGCACTTTGTTTTCCTCAAAACTTGACGAAGCCAAAAACTAATTTTGCTGAAGCTATCACACTGAAAATATATGCTTATGCCTACCATATAAATAGGAGTTCCGATGACGGTCTCAGTCGTAGCATCAGGAGCAACAAATTTTCCGATACCAAAATCCGCTGCAATTAATAATAATTATAATTATTTATCACGCATTTCTTTCTGAATTGTTCTCCAGCTAAACGTTCTGGAATGCTCTTGATTCTCTTCAAGAACGTAGGCCTGATAATTATGAAAGCTTAAGATTTTTTCTTAATAAAATAAAGTATATCAGGAAATGATGCAAACCGTTAGTTATATAAAATCCGCAGGAAGCTCGAGAATCATTTCCAGAAATAAAGATTGAGTACCCTTGGTGACAGAAAAAACGGAGAAAATGTATGTATGTATGTATTCATGTATGTAAATATGTATGTATTCATGTATGTAAATATGTATGTGTGTATGTATGTATGTGCAATATATGTGTATTAAGTATTATCAAGATACTCATAGAGCGCCTTGTAGAGCTTCAGAAAATGCAGCAGCCACGAATAACCGATCTAAACAAGCAGGCTACTTTTAACCTTCGCAGGACGAAGACATTTTACGATACACGGAGGACGAAGAGGGGTATTTTTTACCCCAAAGCAATTTTTAATATCTCAGCTCATAGGTAAGGTACAATAAAAAATTAAGTATCAATTCTAATAGTTCTAAGGTCAAGGAATCGATCTATCCTAGTGAGAATAGTCTGTCAATACCACTTTCCAAGATGGCGGCCAAGATGGCTGCCAAAACACAAAAATATGCATATTTCCGCTCATAGATAAGCTACAATATCAAATGAACCCTCCAATTTCATAGTAGTTCCGAGGTCAAGGAATCCATTTATCTTAGTGAGAATAGTCTGTCAATACCACTTTCCAAGATGGCGGCCAAGATGGCCGCCAAACACAAAAATATGCATATTTCAGCTCATATGTATGCTACAATGACAAATGAACCCTCAATTTTCATAGTTCCGAGGTCAAGGAATCCATTTATCGTAGTGAGAATAGTCTGTCAATGCCACTTTCAAGATGGCGGCCAATATGACCGCAAACACAAAAATATGCATATTTCAGCTCATATGTATGCTACAATGACAAATGAACCCTCCACTTTCATAGTTCCGAGATCAAGGAATCTATCATCGTTACTGTCAATTACTTTGTTCAACTGGTTTCAATAAAAAGCGTGGTTATGGTTATGGTTGCATTAAAGTGCAAGCCCATACAAGTGATTTGCTCATGCAGGTGACTTAGTACTGCAAACAATCTGCCCTTTTGCCTATGTGCCTAGCAGTGGCGTGCACGAAGGGGAGCAGAGGGGCAAGCCCCGGCGCAGCACCAGAGGGGCGCAAAATTTGCTTTAAGTGGACACAGTACTATGACAAGAATGACAAAAAGTCGACAACAACACTAAAAGGGGGCGCAGTCATCAACCCTTGCCCCCGGGCGCTGAAACCCTTTGTTACACCACTGGTGCCTAGTGTTTGAATCCTTGTGTGATGTGCAAGAATAATAAATTGTCATCTCATATATTCGCTGCTTGTCAAACACACATGGATTTACTCTAGCAAAGAGTAAGTAAATCCATATATGTGTTTGACATGCAAGAGTAATAAATTGTCAGTTTTTGTGTGTACTGCAGAAGCGACTTTGCTAGCTCCGATACCTGTATTCTGCATTGTCTATGCTTTTCCAGGAGGGCTCTGTTTGCTTCTCGGATGTAGGCATATCTCTCAAGTCTTTCCAATTCATCCATTCTCCGGTACTCAAACAGTTTTTGAAAGAACTCTGCTTGCCTTTGTTCTGTTCAAAACAAAACGAAAATGATTTGAGTATGTAATAAATGACTTATGCTCTCAAAAATTGTTCCAGAACTTTGACAATGAATATTCAGATTTAATCCTCTTGATCATTTAAAACCATGCACAATATGTATAAACAATGCTAGAAACAGTAAATAAACATTCAAAATTAATATAAATTACAATACATGTATATATATATTAATATAAATAAACTAATGGGTTACAAGTTTCACTAGAATTTCATCTGACACTACCATTGACTGATGCCTTTTAAATTATGGTAATTATGTTACGGAAGTCAATAGATTTACAACACATGCGCAGTACATTACAGTACTTATAAACACTGTATGGGGAATCATCAAACTTCAGTTCCATTGTATTGCACTGTATAGATTAGGTATGTATCTGCCTATTATATAACTAGTGCCTTGTAGGAACCTCCATGATAGGCGTAACTTTGTATTGTGACGGTGGTTGTCCGGTCACCATCACTTTTAAAAGTGGTGGTGACAGTCAACACAAATTTTGGCCCTCTGCGGAACAATTTCTTTGCAAATACGACCGTCATTTTGGTCTGAAGCAAGTTCAAGCAACGACGATTAGTGGAGGAGGGATTGGTCAGCACCACCCAAGAGCTGTAATAAGCCCAAATAATTTCTGCCGATAGCAACAGCCTTTGTTGCAACAAGCTGTCATTAAACTGGATCCATCACCACCACTTTGTGGGGAAAAACCTTGCAAGGGAAATGCATTGATCAGGTTGCTGACCATGTAGAAATTCTTCTGTATTTTCTCCTCTTCTGTTTGAAACTGAAAAAACAGAACAGACACAAAACTGCAGATGAAAATTCTGTTCAAGCCTCGAGTCGAGTACAAACAATCATTTTGATGAGCTCTGCCCATTGGGGATACCTAGTTGTTCTTATGACTGTCTGAATTTTCACCATTGGCATAAACTTCCCTCAGTTACTGGGAGCCAAAAGACTTTCCCACCCCTCCTAGGCTCCTACAAGTAACAATCCTGTCACTCTAGAGGAAAAGTTGTTTGCTGCACGAGTCATGACAGCCCGAGTCAGCAGAAAATCGTGCTCGAGTCCTTGGCTGGACTGATTGATTAAACTAATTCTTTGCTTAAATAAAAGCTGGATTGATGGAAATAATTGTTTCCATAATAGAAGCTGGATTGATGAAACTAAGTCTTTCCTTTAATAGAAGCTGGATTGATGAAAATAATTGTTTCCATATTTAGCAACTTTCGATTTATGACAATAATTCTTTGCTTATATTGAAGTTGGATTGCTAAAAATAAATTTTTATTAGATGGAAGCTGGATTGATGAAAATAATTTTTTGATGAAATGGAAGCTGGATTGATGACAGTTATCATGTACATTGGTAGACTGCTTACTTACCAATGTCAAGTGCTGCACTGAAGACATTAAAATAATTTTGCAATGCAAACTACTGGATATCTGCTTTCATTTTCCTGTTTTTATAAATTGAAAGTCTTCAACATAGTTTCTAATAATAAATAAATAATAATAATAATAATCTTTTCTTTATTAAGCGCCTGACAAACGCACTGCGCTGTACATTTACATGTTATGCAATTTAAATCTTAACTACTCACAGAACAGACAGCCTGCAATACAACGGCGCTAATAGCAGCCTACAAAGCAAATCCGCCCTATGGGGCTCGAACTCGGTACCTCTCGCTCTCCATGCCAGCGTGTTATCCAATGCACTATCGGGCCCCCCATAATGGAGAATAAACCGTGGAGCTGGGCATTACCGAATAACCAAGCCTACATCTCGATTAACGCCTATGTGAAATCTTTTGCATTTTAAACAGAAGTGCTTACTGATAGGCGTTTGTACAATTGCACCCAATTTAAACTTTAATAACATTTGACGTACCATGATTACTGATGAGTGGTGCGGAGCGTAGTCTCTGTTTGATGTCGGTTGATACTAGTCTGGATTCCATGTGTGGAACGAGGTTGACCGATTGCCAGAAGGCCTTTCCAAAACCCAGATCATCCTCAGAACTCCCGGAAAAAGTCAGCTTCTCATCGCTTATCCCGAAATCCTCGAATAACGACGCCATTTTGAGGTCCGTTACTATTGGCAACAAACGACTGAGATCTTGTTCTCGCTTCCACGATCCCAAGGTAAAGTCAGCGTTTGATACCATGCACAGTTCTATAATAATATTATACTATAATAGTGGTTCAATCCATTTTGACCTATAAATTTGATAAACTTTGTTTCCAGTAATAATATTATAAATGACGTCTTATGGCTTTAAGAGCTGTTTTAAGAGCCGTTTATGTCGAGCGACGATCTTGTCTAGAACTTGGAAGTACCGGTAAGTTGGCTAAACTTGAAGTTACGTACGTACGTGTGGCTCAGCGAAGCAGAAGGGCTTAGGCATGGCCTTCTAGATTATTGACGTGAAGATAATAATTATTATCCGAAAAAAAATAAAATTCGTTGGCGAAAAATATTTAACAACCCTGCACAAAAAAGTTAACAAAACTGATTAACTGTATAATTTTTTTATATTCCGTAATGAAATCTGTTCTATGACGCTTTGAGTGACATAAAATTATAATATATATGTTCTAATGGCGTCACCATTGGATGTCTAGGGCCTACTTGTCTAGTAATAGTTTTCGTTGAATGAATGTTACGTGGATCGTTATTGGTGTTCAATGAAAATCAAATCAACTGAGCAGTGACTCCGCTAACGTCTGAATCCATGCATGGAGTCAAGGACGCATGACATCACAAAATTTGAAATACAAGCAAACTAGATGCATGATAGTCATATGGACTCCACACTCTGCAGCCCATCCTTCATTTTTGGTAGTGGCCTAGGCGATATATAGCCTAAGCTTAGTTTCAGCTTTAGGCTAACGACACTGTGATAACTAATAGATCAATTATAGCGTCGCCCTCGACCTTTATCCAGGCTTGGGACTGGCACTGTCATAGTACATAGCCTACAGTGGCGGAGTTATCCATTTTGGAGTTCCATATATGCCTATAGTGCCATAAACATTATTATATATATATATATATATATATATATATATATATATATATATATATATATATATATATAATAGGCATAATATAGAAACTTCTTATTATAGGCGATCGACTAAGGTGAGGTAACCTACATTGTCCTACATGAACACACCGCCTTAGTCGCCTATCAGAAGTCGCGGCCGGGATATCACGTATACACTATACAGGCTTACAATGCGTCGTTAGTAGAATCACAAGAAATGTTTTCTTCTAGATTAGGCTAGGCGCCTACAGTTACAACGTAGTCAGGATTTATTGGTTTAAATTTACAACTTGTAAAAAATAAAGTAACGGATAGTATAGAGTTAATTCGTACTACAACCGAATTGGGCGGAGTCCAACACAAGTCGTAGGGCCTAAGTCTTATTCATGCCAGACAAGACCTCGTGCATGTATTGTAGGGCGTATATATGCTACTGTCTTAACAATGGAAGTGGACGAGTCGGACACAATTTCATGCCGGACAAGATCTTATAGGCCTACCATACCGGCTACCATAAAACGCAGCAGCATATGGACGTACATGTAGGCCTATACTTAGGGGTGATTTAACGGGTTCAAACCCTCGAAATAGGTCTAAATGCATTATTGTTATAAAAAAATGTAGAAAATATGACCATGTCCATTGGAAAGCCTCTCAGAATTTCCCCCTCCCCTCGAAATTGTTTTCTGGCCCCTGCCCAGCTAAGACTCATAGGCCTAACAACAGCCATGCCAGCATGCATATGCATGTTCATCAGAAGGGCCCATAAGGATAGGTTCCAATATGGGTACTGCATTTACGTTTCTATTTACTGCGAATACCTCTAACTACATCGCTAAAACATTTGATATCTATAGCTATTCGTAGCGTAGGCCTACACTATAGGCTATGGTAGTCTTCAGTGTTGGATAAACTCACACAAGAAATAAGTTAAATCAAAACTCAACTCATGCACCTCAAAATGAGTTTAAACTCAAACTCAACTCATCCTAAGTGAAATGAGTTAACTCAAACTCAGTTGTTAAATGAGTTAACTCATCAACTCACTTGTCTCATATACCAGCACGTTCTAATCGAACGTTGTACAAATACACAGTTACCAGGAAATGGTATCATCAGTTTATTATTACTAGTATAACTGTTATTATTATTAATGGGATAATGGATAAATCAGGTTATTATTACTGAGTCAAAGTAAACACCACAGTCCACATGTTTCACATCTGCTGTAAACATGACTGGTATTAGCTTTAAGCAGAAGTTTTAAAAGTTGGTGTGTGACAGCCTGTTCCGATATTTAAAAAACCGGCTTGTTTCAACATAATATGTGCCGAGTGAGTTGAGTTTGAAATAATTGAGTTATAACTCAAACTCACAGAAAATATGAGTTAACTCAAACTCATAACTCACACTCTTTAAGATGAGTTAACTCAAACTCATAAATCACAGCAAGTGAGTTAACTCGTGAGTTTAAACTCATCTGAGTTAACTCTTACCCAACACTGGTAGTCTTACAATTATTGTCATTTATCATATCGAAGCAAAAAGGAAGTGCACGCTTAATTATTCCTATAGACAGGCGATTATCTGCCACAAATCGGCGGCTGTTGGAGATCGACGCTTAAAATAAGTTATTGATTAAGACATGAAGAAAATAGGCCTATATTCTGACAGCCACGTTCATTGGGTCCAAATTAGGCCCATATTGGCCTAGGGCCATCATTTCCAACCGCTGGCACAACGCGGATCAGATCAGCTCTGAATGTGATTGAGTAGGCCTAAATGTAGATCAAGTGCACTGTGTAGGTATGGACATCTCACCTTAATTATGACTCGATTATCTCGTTTCTGAAAATGGGTTTGTATTGTATTGTATTTATAAATTTTTAAATTGGGTTTGCCAATTATGCAACAAATTCCTACCCAACTCATTAAAGGCATGAAATGATGCAAGTACTGGTGAAACTTTCCTGCCATAATCACAATGACATCGGTGTCCACAAAGCGGACCAAACAAGACACAGAGCCTTGTTGCAGGGCATGTTGTACATGCATGAAGACCAGTCTTGTATCTGCCTCTTCATGGTTACAAGCTAGTGTCGATAGGTTACTGCCTCTGACCAGAACGTCTTCTCTATAATTATGTTGTTACTACTTATTCCCAAACTGAAGTTTTCCTTCATGAGACAGGGACGGTGGAAATAGGTGGTTTTCATGGCTGAAGAAGGTATTCATATCACACTTCTGGCGTTGTGCAACTATGTACAGCCACGAGAAAGAAGCGCCAAACGGAAGTGATACTCGAGATCTTGCTGCTGAGCTGGTTTCTTCAGTTATGTTTTTACTACTGATTTCTTTCTTTCTTAAAAGTTATCAACGGTAGCTTGCCTGCATTTTCGCCAATCCCAAAAGAGTACAGCAAATATTAGCGTATTAAATCTGGGTGATATTTGCTGTACTCACCTGGGAACGGCGAAAATGCAGCCAGATATCTTAAAAATATCACGTGACAGCTATCCATAAGACTGATCGCATGGATCCTACCAAACACTATTACCACATGACCAAACCTAAGTACACAGAAAGTTTGGTGCTTTTGTCCAACCGGTCCCCTTCAGATTAAATTTTCGGTCTAACAGACTGCACTAATATTTCTGTTAAGAACTTTAGGTGTTCAATGTCTTTATCCGACAAAACAGATGTATGTAAAAAAGAATCTGAGAGGCCATTACGGATTTAATCATCGCAAAGCCTACGCGACAAGGAACTACTCTTAGGCTATCTAAGAGAATGATTGGCTCTTTGAAAATACGCTTAATTTTTAAAAATCTAAATCCTATAATTATAAATAACGATAACAATGCAGTTTTAAAAACTTACTAAATAGAGTGTGCACTCATTTCAGCAACACAATAGATGAAAATGCGTGTTTTGAAGACAATGTAGGTAACGCTGTTTGCATAACGAGGGAATGACCTGAACCTGAAATTTATAATTTTTCGATAAGCGGTCAAAGTATGAACAAAAACAACTGTGGTGTCCTTTCGTATAGAAAATATCAAGCGACCAAAAACTTGCCTTAATGAAGTAATCCAGCTGGCTAACGGGAGAACAAACTGCAGCAGGAATATAGAATCCTGCATGAATGTTGTGGCCTAAAACAACTTCGATTGGAACGATATATATATATATATATATATCGTGCAACGTGAAGACGTGACCGATATGCGAGTACACACCTTAATATTTTAAAACCAATATTCCTTCTGACACAACCTTTCGTGAACTTGACGAGAAGAAGTGATGCTGGAGTCAACTCATTTCGAACTATAAAAAGGAAAAGTTTTTGAACTATTTAAGTAAAGTTCTTCTACTGCATTTCAGATTTTTAAGCGGAAGTCTCTTTTATGATAATTGCTGGACCATTATAACCAACATTTAGAGCTATTATTGCAAGCCAAAAATTGGTATCCATTGCTTGGTTGTAAAAATTTACCAAAAATATTTTGTCGTTAATAATTTTTACAACCGATGCTTATTTTCTGTTTGAAATGAAACTAAGACTTGTCTAGGAGGAAAAAGCCACGGCAAAAGTCAAAACGTGAGTGATAGCTCTATAATTCCAAGAAGAAAACACAGAAGAGCTAGATGGTCCATTGAAAATAAAAAAGGGTCCCCGTGCTCAGGCAACTTATATGTGTAATGGGTGCATGTACCTATTATACGACAACTTGTAAAGCGCTTTTCTGAATCTCAGAAGATCGCTTAACAAGCCTAGCTCTAAAGAAGTTCGTCCTAATATGTATGTATGTATGTATGAGCACCTTGTTATAGCGCCCCTTCAAGATTTCTACTCAGAGGCGCTCCCGACTACAGCGCGGACACTGAATCGGAGTTTCACGCCGAAGCGCATGAGCAATTGCGAGTGAAGGACTTTGCCCAGATTCCCTAGGCGGCGGCTTGAGGTGGATTCGAACCCGCAACCCTCCGGCTGCAAGCCACCGAACATACCCCTACACCACCGCGCCCCACTAATATGGCTAGAAGTAATTCTTGAGCAGTCTGTTATAAATCAAAAAAGTTCTTATGTGTAATGACGACGTCGTATCTCTTAAAAATAGATTATCCTGACTCGACAGGAGAGTCCAATTGTTGCACAGCAATTGACGTTTAGAACTGAAAAATATCCTCTTAAGTTCTTATTAGCTTATTAATGACTCAACTCAATAAGATTTGCAACCGATCATCAAAAGCGGGCCGTCGTTCTTGTAGACTTGAGTGATTTATCGAGTGCACTAATGATGCAGAATATATTCATCTCCCCTCATCTGTCTTGTCTGGGCATTTATATATGGAGGTATAGATAAGAGACACTATGCTGTCATTGGACAGCTGAATTGATAGATATATGATTTAGTCGATTGACCTGACTTAGTGTATTTCGTTTCTGTTGCCTAGAAGTCTGTTATAGCTACAGTGTAAGGTGGAACATGTAGGCCTATATAACTTCTTTAACACTAGCCGTTTAAGGTGGAGTGTTTCTCTACCCACCGACTGACCCGGAACGGAGTTGCATCGTCTTTCAATAATTCTTACAAGACTGGAACCTCCTCAGTCCTCACCCAACAAGGCCGAACAGAATCAGTCAGGAGTTAAAGGAAATTTTGTGAGTGATGAGATCCATACAAGTCCATTAGTAAGATCAGGAATGAAGCACAAAGGAGTCTTAGAGATAGGAAAAAACAAGCGCTGAGTGCAGCCTACCCAGTAATTGCATACAAAACTTAGAATTTACTAATAAATTTGGTTTATTTCTTTTAAAAGGTTATGTACTATCAGATATTCCCCTGCAATAACTTCACAGGACCAAACTGGTTAGTAAAGGACTTTAATAGCCAAAAAGGGCAATACGTACATTAGAGTGCTTCACGACTACATGGCAAAAAATAAAGTTTCAGTTTTTGATTATTAGAAGGTGACTATTGAGTCCACTATATACAAAATAATTCAGGTGCAATTTCATCTAAATATGAGAATATTTAGGGGTTGCGCAAGAGATTAGAAGTTTCACGCACCTTGTGTCACTTTGCTCTTCAATGGGTCTCAAAGTCTTTTCAAGATGCCAGAAGACTGGGCATTCCAAGTAGCTCAGAGAGGAGGTCAAATGGGTTATCTGGCAGGAGAGGATAGAGTCTTGATTAATAAAATGGAAAAGAAATTTATTAAAGCAAAGACTGCAGAAGAGCAGCGTGAGAGATCAAAGAATGAATGAAATGGAACTTTTAACAAGCACAGTCTATAGGATCTGGAGTCGAGCAGCAGTGATAAGGACAAACATGAGGAAGGCAGTTACACATGTTGTCGTAGTCCACAAAAGAGGATGAAAAAACAACAACCGTCATCTACACAGCTCAGCAAGACTAAGCAGGAAGCTGCAGCTTTGGATCAAAGAAAAGTCACTAACATGGCATGATGGCAGCAACACATCTATTGGCTGCAACTGTTCAATCTCTAGGTCATGAAGTTCGGGACTCGCATATGAGTCGCAGTTCTATTTGCCAAGCTTGAAGATTTTATCAAGAAGAGCTTGCTATTACGATAAAAAAAATGAATTCGCTCTAGAATGTGCACGCATTGGTTGATCAAGCTGTTGCCCGACATCACTGGCTGCGAGAAGGTTGATCGGCTGCCTGTTATTGTATCTAGCATTGGAATAGAACAACTTCTTGGTGTCCCGAAGATTAACTCAGGCACTGGAGAAGATCAGGCAATCGCCATGATCCGATGTCTTGATGACTGGTACCTGAGAAGAAAGATTAATGGATGTGCTTTGACACCATAACGAGTAATACTGGAAAGAAAGCTGGCACGTGCACTCTGATAGAAAAGGGACTTGACCGGAACTTACTTCATCTAGCAGGTCGTTACTACGTGATGTTAATTGCTGCTGAAAACGCGTTCAGTGTCATCAAAATTGCTTCCTCCACTGGTCCAAAACTTTACCGTTTTCTTGACTATTGTCGTCGAATTGACTCGAGTAGATTTGAGAAAAGTGGATTACTGAGTTCGGGGAGCAAGTTATTGTTTTTGCTGAAACAAAGATGGAGGCAAATCATCAAAGAGATGACTACAAGGAGCTTCTTGAATTAGTAATAATCTTTCTTGGTGGGGCACAAACTCGAGGAATTCACTTTATGGCGCCTGGAGTTTTATTTATTCAAGATGTGGATGTTTCGATCAGTAAATGTTTCGATCGATCTGAAGCTGAAGCCGGTTGGTGAAAGGGGTTTCTTCAATTTCTTTCTATTTGTCTGTGATGTGTATGTCCAAGCATGGTTTCAAACTTCCTCCCCTGTCTCGGCTTCTGCAATTGACTGAATATAGAAACCAAGAAATTCGTCAGGCCACCAATAGAGCATTCCACCGGAAAGCTGGAATTACAATGAAGATTATCTTGAATCACAGGCAGTCGTCATGGCACTCAAAGTAGTCAACGACACCGCAGAGAAAAGCTAATCCATTAGTGACTCAATCCTGACAAGTGACGAATAATATTCGTCACTTGTCAGGATTGAGGTGTACTCATGGATTAGCTAATATTATTAGAAACAGTATTTGCTTCAAGTTGTAAATGCGCATCGCAATCAATTTCCTGACTCGAACAGGAAGACATTGCTGGCAAGTTTGGATGGTGCCACTGCCAGTGCCGAAACGACCACTCAATGAAGACAAATCAAAATATTTCTGACGTTTTCGCTTTAAAACTTGCATTTGCCTATGCAAAATGCCATTTAATCACAGACTTGAAATGCTGAAACGGTGAATACATATTGTAATGCCTTTGTACTGATGCTTGTTTGTCATCAAGGTGCAGTGGGGGAAATAAAATATACATAACATAACTTTGGGTGACTTGTGGAACCCATAAATATGGTTCAATTTGGCTCAAATTTTCAGTATGTTAGTTTTTAATAGATGAACAGCAATGGTGGGTTCTAATCCTGACCTTTAAAAAAATGTTTGGATCACCCTAACCTACATACAAATATAGGCTACAGGCATACATACACAGTAGCCTGCATACATTCATACATTCATGTATACATACATTTCCCTTGTGCCAAGTTCAGCTGAGCGTGTCCAAAAGATGACAACACACTGTTCTAATCAAAGTAAACATAGGCCCACCATGTCTTCTCCACTAGGCTCTTCGTGGGTCTGGTCTTCTGTAGCGCCTGAACTATTCCCGAATAAGTGCAGTCAACGTTTCAGACAACAAGAAAACCAGTGCTATCGCTATTGTCTTCTTTATCACGGGATTGCCATTAATAAATAGTTAGTACTTCAGAGCCAGGACTTCTTCTCACGACAAGCTGAAGGTCTTCTTCTTGTTCAACATGTCTACATGCCTGAGTTCAATCGTTGACGGTCATATATTTCATTGAGATTGATACTAATGCGCAATGTGTGTCTTTTGTCGATCAATTTATTCTATGAAACTTATCTGAGATATCTAACCACGCAGTGTAAATCAGTCAATAGTCGCTTTGTGAGAGGAAAGAGCTAAAAGATATGTTATCGGAACAAATAGGCCAACTCTTGCGTTTAAGTTCATCGTAACGGAAAAAAATCGTATGAATTTATTACCCTTCAAAATTCATGCATCTCTTTAGCAGTCTGAGAGACTATCTGCAGTTAAGATTTATGTCGATCACATTCGCCGTCATATTGGACAGCACTGAAATTAACTAGTCTTGTAATTCATTAGTTAGTTTTAAAAAGCCATCGATTGCCGCTATAATTCATCAGTTAAAGTACTATCCTTCAAGTTACATTCAGGAGAACAACAAGTAGGATGAGGAGCAAAAGAAAAAGAAGAAGAAGGAGCAGGAGACGGAGAAGGAGAAGGAGTAAAAGAAGGAGAAGGAGAAGGGGATGGGGAAAAGGAAGGACGAGAAGAAGAAGAAAAGGAGGAAGAGAAAAAAAGAGAAGAGGGAGGAGGAGGAGGGAAATAGTAAAGAACTTTCTCGACCTACGTTTTCCTTTGCTTCTCCGTATTCTTCTTCTGAGGTGAGACTCTGGAACAGAAAAGGTATCCTCTCGAATCATAATGTAACTCAGCATATTTTTGCAACGCCTCTTGTAAAGCATACTATTGATAATAAAATCACAGCAGATTTTTTATTAACTTACTCAATCTGCATTATGAGATTTCATTATTACGCGTCCTTTGTCAGTAATTCCAAATAATGAGATGTGAAACAATTGTGCATGAGGAACTCGCTTAATTGCACAACTGTCTGAAACTGCACAGAGCGCGTTACAAGCCGAGCACTCGAACCATTGGGCTATCGAACCCAGTGCTAGCCATAATTATTATGCACTGAACTCTATAATATTATCATGGCTTTCCATAATCTGGACACACTTTCAACCTTGCTCTTTGCGCTTGCTTCTGCCTTGTATGATCTTAAATATTATTCAGACCAAAACATTAGATTTAATCAAGACGTTAATATCCATTCTAAATGTAATTATCTACTCAATAATCATAATTCAAGTTCCAATGAACCATCAGAGGCGAATACAGCCCAGTCATATATTCTTTACATGTCACATGCTTTTCAGAATTCGCATCTCTATTATAAATCTAATTGAGATGTTTATAGCCACTTACATGGAAGTCGACATAAATTTAACCGTTAGTTTATCATCTATCGAACGTTGCATGCTGCATGCGATCCCGCAGGTAGATCTACACATGCACTTAAGGGCATCCGTCCGGATCAGAAAGTATAAAGCCTGGCATATTTAGAGACATAGGCTATGCATAGACTTCTCAGTTTTGCCGCATATGCGAAAGTTAGCTGAACCTGCAAAGTGAACACGTTGGTAAAATGTTTAAATTTACGCGCATTTTCCTTCTCTTTCAACTGTTGGTTTTAACAGTAAATGGAGCAGATCAGAATTCACTGGTAGATGTAAAGTCGGATGTTGAAGCCTTGCAAGAGGACCTCATCGAAGATCTTGGTACAAAACGTGGACAAGAGATGAAGCGTCATCCTAACATAGGTTTGTAGGCCGTCCTTCGTGTTTCTAGTAAAATAAAATGATCTAACCCTAAAACTTACTTAGCGCCGTTCCGCAGCACACACGACAATCGTTACATATTTCACCTAATGATGATTTCAGAATGAAGCCCACTATTCGAGTAATATATTTATTATGTGAGCTTTTCGACTATAATTGTCGACTGTTTAAATGTCGTGACTGGTAACCATATCATTATCATAGACCATTGGCTTCTGTCGTCCCATTGTAGCTGCAGACTTCCAGCGCTTAAATAGCTGCACTGGCGACATCATGGCTTTGGAGAGGCGCATTCGATTGCAGCTTAATTCCTTTGATAAAGAATATCTCTGATGCTGACCTCTTGGACAAAATGATGCTCAACCTTACATAGATTCAGACGCTGTTCAACTGTGAACGTGATCCCAGCTTTTTTCTTGATTGATCTCTCTCAAATGATGTCGTAGATCACAGAGAAAGTATCAACTTTTCGACCCTTAGACACTGAAAGCCAGTTCTTTTGAAAGTGTACGATCCGCCAAATAGGCCTACTGCATTGTTACCATGGCGAGCTTTTCAAAGTTCAGAACCAATAGGCAGTTATCAACAGAAGGAGCTCGTCTGACCATCCCAAACCAAAAATTGACCACACTATAATTCGCTGAGTTGCTCAAAATCGTCGAGCGTGTCAAATTGAAGCATTGGCATTTTGTCCAAGAGGTCTGCATAACTGTGCATCGCGATACGATTAAAAGACTAAATCATAAAGAAATGTACTCCAAGGCGGATCACTTCTATTCTACGGCCAACTTGAGAAGCCTATCGCATGTCAGGTTCCAAGTCAGGAGGAAGGAAAAGGAGAGTCGAGGTGGAGACTAACTCTACCACCTGTGACTTGATCGTGGAATTTTGCAGCAAAAGTTTGGGAATCGCCATCGAAAAACATGACATCTCGGCCGCACATCGCCTCCGCCGTGGTAATGTAGTCTACTTTGAAGCAGTAGTTGTGAAATGCCAAGCTCCACTTCATTGCTTTCGAATTCTACAGTCTCGCTTCTTTCATATAATTATTGTAACCGACATTTAGCGCCCTTGAACGCGTTATACATACAGAAATAGATACATACAATGTCATACATGCATACATTCTTTTTTCGCTTTTTTAATCAATTTCCCATGTTTATGTATTGCAGTGTTTTCTACCTTAAATTGATTTTTGTATTTGAAACTTGGACTCACTCTTCGTGAAAAGGTATTGTCTTCACAGGCTTCATCCTGTACATTTGAGTCTTCCTCGTCTGCATCTTCGTCATGTTCTCTAAGAAAAAATTCTTTCATCTGATAAATTTCTAATTATTTCTTAATGTTTCTGAGTTGTTTCTTTTGCTAAGCGACCAAGTGCACTGTTTCAGGTAACTGTCCTTATGGTTTCACATATCTACCTGCGGCTAGAAGTTGTTACAAGGCTGTCTTTGAAAGTCACACTTGGACCTCGGCTATTCAGAAATGTAACGGATTACGTTGGGGATCTCATTTGGTTGCCATTACAAGTGCAACAGAAAACCACGCAGTAAAGATATTCCTTGCATCGGAGCTTTCAAGTATGTACAATATTTATACAGGATTGCACAATATCCAGTCATTTCCTTTGTTTGTATGTATGTATCTATAATTGTATGTATTTACAAGCATGCAAGCAAATGAATAAATACATAGATGCATGCATGCAGGCATAGGCCTACATCTATGTATGTATTAGTGTGCAACTGTGCATGCATGCTTGCATGTATGAAACAAGATACTTATTCATGACTACCTAACTGTCCTCAATAAGTAAGTTTTAACACAGTTTGAATTTCAACTGGACAGAGTTAAACGCAGCATCACTCATGTGCAGAGGAAGTCCAAAATGATGAGAAGGCACGAGTGCTCGATTTGATGTACGGCAGCGCTGCACCTACATATCTCATGACTAGAACAGCTCTACTGGTTCGCGTACACGGTTGACTTGGGACCAAACATCAAGTTTCCTAGTGTCGACTAAAAATACCCGCCGAAACAGGAGGAGATTTTTTAACACTGTTCCTGCGGTAGTTGCCTAGTGGAACGTGTCCTTCATGTAATATCCAATATGTGACTGACCTTTTTATTTTGACACATTATATAGGTGAACATGCTTTTGTAATAAATGTGCTTCGAATAAACTATTCAGTTTTTATCGCTTTTTCACAATTTCCCATGTTTATTTCCTGCAATGCTTTCTACATTAGATTGCATTTTTTCTATTGTATTTCAAAATTGGACTCACACTTCGTGAAAAGGAATTGTCTTAAAATGTTTGAGCCTATATACTGTAGAAAGGTGTGCAACTGAGGCTTCCTCGTCTGCATCTTCGTCGTGTAGAATATGTAGACCATTCTCTAAGAACAAATTCGGCCATATGATAAGTTTCAAATATTTCTGAATGCTTGTGAATGGTTTCTTTTGCTAAGAGACTGAATGCATTGTTTCAGGTAACTGTCCTTATGGTTTCACTTATCTACATTCAGCTAGAAGTTGTTACAGGGTTGTCTTTGAAAGTCACAGTTGGACCTCCGCTATTCAGAAATGTAGCGAGATACACTGGGGATCCCATTTGGCTACCATTACAAGTGGAACAAAAAACAACGCACTGAAGGCATTCCTTGCATCAGAAATTTCAAGTATGTACAAGTAAATACACGATAGCACAATATTCAGTCATTTTCTTGTGTTTCTATGTATGTAGTTGTATGCATGCATAAAATTGCATACATTGATGAGTGTAGGACATTGTTCCCCCGGACATAATCCCCAGGACAAAATCCCCCCGGACAAAAGCCCCCCAGACAATATCACCCACCTCTGATTTTGCGTAGGACATAATCCCTCTGACATAATCCTCCCCTCTGTGCAATTAGCCTTTTTCTGCATTTAATTGATAAACCTAAATTGCCCAGTTTTTGCTTGTTGTGTCAGCATGGTTGATGTCGTTCAGGTGTAGGTCTGAACTTAAGACTTGTTAGTGTCATTGAGTTCGAAAGTTAAGACTTGTTAGTTTCAATCGGTTAATCAGTTAGGCCTATAAAGTGAAGACTTGTGAGTGTCATTTAGGTTTAAAGCTAAGACGTGTCAATGTCGCTCAGTTCTTAACTGAAAGACTTGTTAATGTCGTTCACTTTTAACATTAAATTCGATTGACCGTGTATATAAGGTAGACTTATAAAATGTATTTAGGCAAGAATTATCTTTGTCAATCCCACTTCTATTTAAGCAAAAAACTTGATAGATCCAGCTTCTATTAAAACAAAGAGTAAGTTTAATCAATCCAGCTTCTATTTACGGAAACAATTATATATTAGTTAGAATTAGTTTAATCAATCAGTCAACTTTGAGCAGATTAGTGTAATAAATTTTCAATTGGAATAAAAAATACTATACGATTATATCGTAGCCTGGGGGATTATGTCCTAGCTTGGGGATTATGTCCGGGGGATTATGTCCAAGGGGGATAATGTCCGTTTCCCTACATTTATGTATGTATGTATGCATTGGGAAACTTATTCTTGGCTATCTAACTGTCCTCAATAAATACGTTTCAACACAGTTGGAATTTAACTCGAAAGTGATCAATGCAATAGTACTCATGTGCAGCGGACACTGTTCCAAGAGGAAGGCCGAAGTCATGAGAAGGCATGACGGGCTCGATTTGATGTACGGCAGAGCAGCACCTGCATATCTCCATGATTAGTACAGCCCTAGAGGATCGCTGACCCGGTTGACTTCAGACAGGAGCATCAAGCTTCCTGATATTTGTCGGTGACGAGTCGACTATTTGATATAAAAGTAAAATCCTTATGACATGAGAGGCCCCTGGGCTTTTACGAATTTTGATTCCACTTAGGTTATCGTGTCCAAAGCCTCCGAGACGATTAGTGTGAACAGGCTACTTGGATATATTTAAAAATTCGCCTTTTAGTTTAGTTTTCTATTTTGTAAGAAAACAGTCACAAAGTATTTCGCTAAACCAATATTTCATTAGTTTGCTCGAATTCCAGCAGCACAATATAATTATGCGTTAATGCAGATATTTTTTTTAGGAAATAGAGCTCACACTGCTTGCATACCGAGTGATTCGCCTACAGTTGGAATTTCGTTTTGGACAAGCGGTCAACGTCAGATCGAAAACAGCTGTGCGTATCCTTTCGTATGGAAGCCATCGAGTGACAAAAAGCTGTTATTTGAGTTCACCGACTGGGCATCAGGTCAACCAGACTGCTTTAATAAAAATGAAGAATTTTGCGTACATATTTGGGCCAACATGAACTTCCGCTGGAACGATATTCGGTGCATCGCAAAGATTTGTCCATTGTGCGAATACAAACCTTGACATTTTAAAACAGCTTTCCATTCCCGCGACTTTTCGTGGGCCAAATGAAATGAAGGAATAGGAATCAAATCATTTCTAGCTATAAAACGGAGAAGTCTATGAACTTATTAAGTAATTAACTTTTAGTTTATCTGAGCCTGTAGCAGAAGACTCTTTTAAAATAACTGCCCTTCATTTTCTGTTTTATATTATATTACTTTGCTTTTTTATTGCTAGACCTGCTGCTTATTTTCCGCTGTAGACTATACATATTGAATTATATTTCGTAGTAAATGATAAATACAATTGCTGTTTGAAATAAAATTAAAACTTGTCATATTATGTGAACTGGTAGTCTATCAGAACATGTCGCATATCTTTCAATGCTGGATATTGTGTGTCAACGTGTAGTCATAGCAATGTTAACCCTAGGGCTACCAAGTTTTTTTGTGTGACATCGACTACCAAATGGGGGGGGTGGTTACCACCCCTGGATTTCGTGTTTGGTTTCACATATCATAACTTGTAATATAGCAATGGATTCAGCATTCATGTCTGCACAGAATGGTATATTTAGTTGTACATTATGTGAATGCACCTCGAAATTACATCACTTTTAACAACGGAACCCATTAATAAGCAATATTTTATATTATTGCGTACATTTTGTACTTTTGGATAAACAAATATAAGATTATGTGTGTTTTGAAACTAATCTATGTATACAATCATAATTACACATGTTTATATAGCATAAATGTACATCCATACATATATATCCATACATATGTATCGGTTTACGTTGTAATGCTGTATTCAGCAATTTTCACACAGATTACGCGTATTATTATTTATTTTGATCACTTCCGGTATTCAAAAGACAAAGATGTAGGTATGCAAATGAAGCCCTGCATTCCCTCTAAAGAATGATATAATTGTTTCTCTTCTAGGAAGAATAGTCAATAAACTATAGTCGAAAAACTAGGGGGTGGTATCCAAATGGTCAAATGGACGATTGGTCATAGGGCCTATTGGTCATAGGACTATCGGTCACAGGGCCTACCGGTCATAGGTCACATGGGTCATAGGTCCTATCGGTCATATGCATGTAGTTGTTATCGGCGATAGGACTATCGAAGGCTTTCGAAGGCTAAAACACAGAAGTTCTTAAAACTTGAACAACCATTTACTGGATCATTTACAGTGAAATACGTAATACGAATACGAACAATACTTTAAAGTCTAGAAGTGAGTTGATGCCTGCATGAAATAATCTTACAAAATTTTTGATTGGCACTGATTGTATTTGTCTAAGGACGATGAATGTCCCTAATTGCTGCTTATTTTGCGTTCGTAACCAACGACTGCAACCAATTATGTCGGTTTATTGGCGGCATATGACCGATAGTCCTATGACCAATAGGTCCTATGATCAATCGTCCTAGAACCAAACCAAGCCATTCCACGAGTCTATTACTAATGCACTGAAGAATTTCTGTCCTAATGTTCCTTTTGTGTTCTTTAATTTTCACTTGTGGTCTCGAGTTGCCTTGCTGCTAATTCAAAGCACCTCACACATTGTATTGCTTCCTTTCCCGTGATAATCTTGTAGGCTTCGATTAGATAGTCTGCTCTTCGTTCTCTACAATGTTGTTAGTCCACACCTTTTCAATCTTCTTCATAGCTCAAATCCTTGTAGCCCCATGTCATTTTGTAGTTCGTCTTTGCACTCTCTCCAGTTTCTCCATGCCCTGTTTCAGGATGCAGTAATCCAACTGTGGACTAACCAGTGATTTATACAACCTCATCATTTTATCCTTGTCTTTAAAGTTGAGTTAGTCTTTTTTGCATGTTAAATGACGGCTGCATTGCTTAAACCTTCATCAGAAGTCTGCCAATACCAAACCTGTTTTTCAAACCTATAATATACTTCGATTAGCAGAAACCCGGGGTATGTACTCCATGGGCTACTCACCCTAACCGCCCCCCCAAAAAAGAAGCCGCTCCCCTGCTCCCTGCGCTCGAGATTACATGACCGTTTTATTCCACACGCAGATCGTTTATAATAAGAATGTTATAGGCTACTCGGTATAAATGTATGTACACCAAAATGCGGATATGCAATTGGTTTAAGAAAGAATATACTTACTTACTTACTTACTTATATAAATAAGTTTCAGATTGGTTTATTCATGTTTCGCTATCATCACAGATTGTTACCTAGTTCGTTTGATGGTTATTTTTATCAGGGAACTGCTGTACATGATCATTACACTAGAACTTTGTTAAATTACCGCACTGACGTTGCACATACTAGAATGAAATTGTTTTCGATAAAATGTTCTGGCCCTTCGATATGGAACAATCGTCCAAATGATGTTAAGCATCTTCCCACCCTTAATCTGCTTATGAAAAGTTTGTAAGAGTCTAAGACTGCTTGATGTCTGTGTGTTAAGACTTAAACTATCAGTTATGTTTGGTTCGTTGACTTGTTATCATACTCTCACACAATGCCGCAGAGGGCCCATATGACCCTCTTGAATTGACCTTTTGACTTGTGCATCATTTACTGGAAATTTTTTCTTGAATTTGTACTGTTTGCTGTTATTGTGATCTTATGGTGTTTGATGCTCTGTCAATAAATGGCTTACTTTAATTTGAAAACATCATTGGCTGTTGAACGACAAGCATCTGCTATCAGAAAAAGACGACCACGCAAACATACATGCATACTTAACCCTAGGGCTACCAACCTTTTTTTGTAACACTGGCTACCAAGGGGGGGTGGTTACCACCCCCTGGATTTCGTGTTTGGTTTTACATATCAAGACTTGTAATATAGCATTGGATTCAGCATTCATTTCTGCACAGAATGGTATATTTAGTTGTACATTATGTGAATGCACCTCGAAATTACATCACTTTTAACAACGGAACCCATTAATTAGCAATATTGTATATTATTGAGTACATATTGTACTTTTTGGATAAACAAATATAAGATTATGTGTGTTTTGAAACTAATCTATGTATAAAAGATACACAAAATCATCCCTACGCATGTTTATATAGTATAAATGTACATCCATACATATATATCCATACATATATACAGTGGCGTAGCCAGACTTAAATTCAAGAGGAGGCAACTTCACAGAATCTAGAGGATTCTGGGGGTATCCAGCTTATTAAAAAGTTGACGACCGGGGGTAGTAACGAGTGTTTCCAAGAACAAGCGTTCCAAAATTTTCGAGGGCGGAGCTACTAAGGGGCGTTTTCCAAGGATTTTCGAGGGGGTAGTGACGGGAGTTTTCCAAGGTTTTCGAGGGTAGTACCGGGAGTTTCCCAAAGATTTTCGAGGGGGGTAGTAACGGGAGTTTTTCAAGAGGAGGCAACTTGCCAAAATCCTGGTCATTTGCGTCGTTGATCAATTGAAACTCCACTATATGGAAAAACCAAGAGGAGGCAATTGCCTCCTCCTGCCTTCATGTAGCTACGCCTATGCATATATATCGGTTTACGTTGTAATGCTGTATTCAGCCATTTTCACACAGATTACGCGTATTATTATTTATTTTGATCACTTCCGGTATTCAAAAGACAAAGATGTAGGTATGCAAATGAAGCCCTTCATTCCCTCTAAAGAATGGTATCTTTGTTTCTCTTCCAGGAAGACAAATGAATACGCTACAGACAAAAAACTAAGGGGGAGTGCTTCCATTCAGCCATTTTTCACGCATATTACGCGTATTATTATTTATTTTGAGCACTTCCGGTTGTATCAGGTCAACTCAGTGACCATAGAAATGTAGCTCCACATTCCCTCTATAGAATGGTATAATTTGTGTCTCTTAATATTAAATGACGGATAAGATATAATCAAAAATCTAGAGGGGTGGTATCCACCCCTGGTAATTCGGGTATATTGGGTATAACATCTCACATTTTACCTCAAAACGTGTGTAAATGAACCCCTACAGCTACCTAAAAGGTCAAATTTTTATTCCATACGAAAGAAGTTTGAGATGAAAAAAACCTGGGGGGTGGCAATCACCCCCCCTTGGTAGCCCGAGGGTTAATATACATGAACAGTGCATATACACACAGACACAGATGTGTACGTACATGGCCTACTCTTTTGTGCCCAAGTAGCAAATCGTAGCTGTGTCCAACAGTCTAACGCCACACACTTCCTCAACTCACAACACCTCTGCTTACAGAGCCTCAACAAACTGAATTGGAGGACACTTCCAACTTTGTGGCATTATTTCATGCAATATCAACATTCATTTATCTGATCTAGAAGCACATTAGCATTTCGTTCAGAATTAACAAACTTTCAGATTCACAGTGTAATAGGCCTATAGTGTAGATTGCATTCTTTAAAGTTGTTTCGTCATCATCGAATAATTGAGCTATATATTATAATACAATTGTATGCCAGATGTGAAAAAACCCTTTTTGTAAATAGAAAACCAGGTGCTACACGTCTGCCTTCGTCTCTCCTTGGGAGGGGGATAGCTAAATTGTAACACCCTTGCTTGAAGAACAAATAAGTCTTGAAAGACGCGGTTCGATACCAATATACATCTAGGTCATCTAGCCATCAGCTTTCCACTCCTCAAGGGCAGCTGTAAAACGAGTGGGCACATAACAGGCTGCCAAGACCTGTGTTCAAAAGTAATCATGAAATTTGTACCGTTATGTTTCAATGTCACCTACTACGGTTTGTTAGTGAGCTTGTCAATAAACACGATTATTATAATAATTATTTTTTTACCAGAGGTATCCATAATCCCTCAGGTGTCAGATATTAATAAGCAATGTTAACTCTGAATTGGCCATCCTTGTCAAGATCTGGAAGAACAAAAGCGCTGTGGAACGCAACAGCGTTGAAACGTTGGATCACAACCGACAGGCGCTGGAACAAGTAACTGGTTTCTCTTGGGTCACCGGAAATTTAGCCCAGGAGACGTCCCAGGTCGGCGAGAAAGGCCAGTCCCTTGGCGTTTATTGGTCCCATGGTTTCAAAAGCCAGAGGGACAAAGTGGTAGGATTGCATCAGCTGCGTGTATTCAGCATTTCTCCTAGCTTCAGCCAGTTCAGCAGCTCCTCCCGTCTGGTTGGAGGTTGTGGGCAAGTCAGCAACTGTTATTATTATTATTATTATTATTATTATTATTATTATTATTATTATTATTATTATTATTATTATTATTATTATTATTATTGTTATTATTATTATTATTATTATTATTATTATTATTATTATTATTATTATTAATCCAAACAGTGTACAAGCGCTGGAAAGTGGTGTGAGTCTGTGGTCAGCGTCAGGAACGCGTCGAACTGTCAGTGCCTCTCGTGGGAAAGTCTTAAACGACATTCAAACGTTGTTTTACACCGATTGCGATTTCTCTGAATCAAGCTGCAAGTATGGCAAGTGTGGCTTCTAGAGTATTTGCTCTGAAGCCTGTTTTCAAATACTTCTAGAATATTTGCTTAACAATCCTTCTAAGTAACCAGTTACAACAGTGTATAAATGCATAGATATTATCTATGCATTTAGTCTATATTATCTATTAGATAATATAGACTAACAGTCTACATAATTATATTATGCTGTTGTCTAAAGAGTTTAATAGAACACACACTTGCGTATGTGCAGTTGACACCGCTTGCACTGAAAGACTGATTTGTTCAATCTGTATCATTGTCCAACATTTAATTTTAAAATTTTAATTTCTACTTCACCTATTCATAAACTGCCTTTAATACAAATCAGAACTAGGTCTACTGAATGAAAGAACACGAACATCCTCAATCCTAAGCATTCGGTGGAACAAACTCTTGTGTCTCATACAGGGATCCCTCTTTATGGAATGGACTTCTTCCTTCTCTACGCTCTACAATCCTCTCTGGTAGCATCTCTACCTCTTTCTCAAAACCTTAACACCTTCCTTTTTCTCTCGGAGTACGTCGCACTGGGAGCGCTTCTGAAAGGCTTATGCTATGAGAAGCGCTTCATAAATGATCAAGTACAATTATACAATACAATACATGTATAATTATATATCCTTTGATGTACCATATGTTTTTTCTGCATTTCCATCTCTGCAATAATTCCTATAAGTTATTGATAGCCACTTTAAATGTATTACCTACACAGTCGTCATAATTTTAAACTTCAATTAAACGTGTATCGACCATTGACTTCTGCATGCCATCGCGCAGGTAGGCTATGCATGCACGCAAGGGCATCCGACTTGCATCAGAGAGTATAAAACGCGGTACAGAGACACGCTCATAGACAGTCGAACAAAAGTTTATCTTTGAACGTAGAATTGCAGGATCTGCAAAGTACACGTATCGGTAGAAATGCTCAAAGTCACGCTAGCTTTCATCCTCCTGGTTGCTACAGCACATGGCGCTGAAGAAGGTTTGTGGGCTGCCTTTGTGTTTCTAGCACTATGAACTGTTTCAATCCAACAACTTACTTAGCATCATTAGTCAATGAATTCAACAATTCTAGCATACGTGTCACCCAATGATCACTTTATAAATTAAGTATCATTTTCGATGAAAATACTCAAGGCGGCTCGTGGCACAAGTCGCACAACCGAGTAATTTTTTGTGTTTAAATTTCGTTATTAAAGATTTTGCGTTAGGTGCATATATATTTTTATAGTTTTTTATTCATTACATATCATTAGATGTTTGCCCGTCCTAAGACGGTTAAGTTTGGGAGCTCGGGCGGGACACTTAAGCATGCACGTCAATAGACTATCGCGCACCACAACTTTCATTGCACGCAATTTTGAATCTGCGCGACGGTTGAAAAGCAATTTGAAAAGATTCGTTCTTAGCGCTTAGTGCGATAACAGCGCCATCTATTGAAATGAAATGATTCTAGTGTATTATGACCTTCGTAACGTATAGAATAGCAGCGCCAACTACTGAAACGAAATGAGTTTCATTCATCGCGTAAAAAGTTCACTTCAGGACTTCGTGATTTCATGACTTTCCTGTTCTGTCATAATTATTATATACGGCTTCTTTCCGTCATTAATCTCTGCAATTCTGTGAAATGGTGAATGAGATTTTATGAAATAGTTTGACTTTAAGAACACTTGCAGATTCTGTCGATCAGGTCAAGTTTTCAAGCAGTCTAGTTATGCGATTATCATGATTTTGAATTAAAGCATTATTTTAAATTACTCTACACAACTTTCAACAGCGGTTTCTGTCCCAAAACAACGTTATAGAACTCCACACATGTCTTTATATAATTTGTTTTCACAAGCAATTCAGTTTCCACAGGTTCAACACGCATTCTTTTACGTTCGTCAGTCCATAGGCTCTTCATCGTAGACCAGAGTCAAATGGAGCATTGCTCACTAGCAGGAACAACACAAGCTCAAAAAGTTTTTGAAAGTTTGAACAATTCGTTGCTTTAATAATTCAACCAATTTTAGACCTGCGCCTTTGTCTGACGTGCTTATAAGCTTCGGCAAAACTGCTGAAAGCCTACGCCAATCATCGTCGATATGACGGCGTCGTTAAATAAACGATAAGTGCTGAAAGGTGAGCAAATTATTTGAAACGCTCTTCACCGTCATCAATCGATTATCGATGATCCAGCTACTGGGGTCTAGGACATTCCCACCCCGGACAATTCCCCCCGGACTTTTCCCCCGAAGTTGGACTGATGAAAATAATTCTCTACTTTAATAGAAGTTGGATTGATGAAAGAAATAATTTTTCTTAAATAGAAGCTGGATTTATGAAACAAATTCTATGCTTAAATAGAAGTTTGATTGATGAGCAAATTCTTTGCCGAAATAAAAGCTGGATTTATGAAAGAAATTCGTATTTTAAATAGAAATTGGATTGATGAAAAATAATCTTTGCTTAAATAGAAGTTGGAGTGATGAAAGAAGGCCTTTACTTCAATAGAAGTTGGATTAATAACAGTTATCATGGACAATGGTAGAGTTACCTACTTACTGCTCGGGGGGAATTGTCCGGGGGGAAATGTCCGGGGGAGAATTATTGTCAGGATACCCAGCTACTGTGACAACAGATATTAGCTTACTGAAACCGAGCTCGTGTTTCTATTTTAGCTCTGAAAAGTACTTGAATGGTGATGTACCGAATGAGAACCACTTTACCAAATACTCTAAGCTGCATTGATAGACTTGTGCTGCATCTTTTTATTAAGCATATGAAATGTATTAGAATTTGCAGAACAGAACAGAAGAAGCCTTAGAAGAAGTTCTGAACAAGGTCAAGTAGGGACGCGGGACATTTTACCTCAAATTCTGGACGGTCCCGACAAAAGCGGGACAAGTGGCAAGGCTATTGTTAAATGTTCATCCAGACTCATTTCAACTGATTGGCCTATACTTAGATCTACGTTAAATTTCTAGAAAATTACGTTATCGATCGTTTGCAATCCAGTCGGTGCGGCATGTTTTGTGTTCAGTAACGAGCAATTATCCGCAATCGCCCACTACATAATTAGTAGATTGCAAGCTGCTTAAAAACAATTATGTTTCGCAATTACATATCTGAAATGCAAACATAGGCGTATAAGAAAATCAATGAACTTCTTATAGATAAATAGCATCAACACGTCTGCATCATCGTCATGTAAAATATGTTTCACACACTCTAAGAACAAATTCGGCCATTTGATAATTTTAAATATTATTTCGGAATGTTTCTGAGTTGCTTCTTTTACTATAAGCGACTGAATGCATTGTTTCAGGAAAATGCACTGATGGATTCACATATGTCCCTGCGGCTAGAAGTTGTTTCAAGGTTGTCTTTGAAAGTCACGACTGGACCTCGGCAATTCAGAAATGTAACGAGCTACATTGCGGATCTCACTTGGCTACCATTACAAGTGCAACAAAAACCGACGCACTGAGGCCATTCCTTACATCAGAGATATCAAGTATAACCATAACCATAACCATAACCATAAATTTATTGCTCCAAACATTGACAAAGTAACATTTCGTTGTACAAAGAACAAAGATCTGTTGGTCGCAAAAGGGAACCCAGAAGGGACCAGAGTCCCGCTGGTTAGGGCCACGTATATACATAATCTGTTGCTAGATGGTTAACAGAGGTTATATAATACACTGCAATCATATAATAAGTATCTAGTACTGTACAATTATTAACGTACTAGTACAAAGTATTAAACCTACATACAAAGTATGTACAACTATATACACGATTGCACAATATTCAGTAATTTTCCTTGTTTGAAGGTATGGGTCCACGTATATTTTTGCGAGCATGCATGCATGTGTTTATGTATATATTTGTATGCATGCATTCTTGCATCTAGGTATGTATCAAGATGATTCAAGATACTTATTCATGACTATCTAACTGTCCTCAATAAGGTTTAACATAGCTTGAATTTTAACTCGAAAGAGTTCAATGCAACAGCGCTCATGTACAGCGTCAACTGTTACTTGAGGAAGGCCGAAGTCATGAACGGCTGGCTCAATTTGATGCACGACAGCGCGGAATCTGCATATCTCCATGAGTAGCACAGCCCTATTATATAATAAGATCGCTGACCCGGTTGGGAATGGATCATACAGTTTCCTAATATTTGTCGGTGACGTATCGACAAACAGTACCCGCCTTAACAGGAGAATGTTGAAACCTGTTCTTTCGGTAGCGGCCAAGTGGATGGAACGTGTCCTTCATATGTAAATAAAATATGTGATAGATCTCCTTATTCTGGCACATTATATTATGAGCAACGTGTCTTTGTAATAATTTTTTCTTCGAATCAGCGATTTAGTACGAGTATGCAGACGCAGAGAGTGTTTTTGTCAAGAACCTTAGGCTAGTAGTTAAATCTGATTATTTGATATGAAAGCAGGATCCCTATGATTTTACAGGCCTCTCTGCTTTGATGAATTTTGATTCTACTAGGGTTTTTGTGTTCATAGCCTCCTAGGGTATCATTGAGTACAGGATACTTGGTCAAATTGTAATTCTCTTTGAAGTTTATATATTATATACTGATTGTACTCTGTATAAAAAGCAATAACAAAATGTTTTTCGCTAAACCAGTATTAATTTATTTAGTCGCGTTTATACTGTCTTATTCCAGCGGCCCAATAAAATTTAATGCACATACTTTTTGTTAAAGAGAATGTAGGTAAGACTGCTTGCATACCGTTACCGCCAGATTTGTCTCATCTTGGAATTTCGTTTTGGACAAGCGGTCAACGTCTGATCGAAAACAACTGTAGGAATCCTTTCGTGTGGAAGCCATCGAGTGACAAAAGGCTGTTATTTGCGTACACCAACTGGGCACGAGGTGAACCAAACTGCGCCGATAATAGGGAAGACTGCGTGCATATATATGCCGACAGTAACTTCGCGTGGAACGATATATGGTGCAGCGCGAAGCTTTGTCCATTGTGCGAATACAGACCTCAATAATTTAAAGCAGATTTCTGTTCTCGCGACTTTTCATTTGACTATTGAAATGAAATAATACTGGAATTAACTCAATTCTAGCTATACAGGCGGGAAGTCTTCGAACTTAAAAATGAATTAACTTTCTACTTATCTTAGAGTTGTCAGAGAGTATCTTTAGAAATAAAATATTGCTACAACTGCTACATCGTTTCTGTGTGATTTTTGCATTAAATGTTGTCGTAAATGCACTGGCAACTGGTTCAGCTGCACCTGCAACTGTAGCTGGTTCACTCTGAATATATACTGCTAAGAATGGATTTTTTGCAATGTTGGTGAAGGCCGATGTAACCTCTGGATAACATTTCCAGGCCATCCATCCTGATTTCTTCCTTTTCCAAGGAAAGCAGAGTGTCACTGCCAGTTAAAACTGACTAGCTATGCTAATTCCAACAGCAGATAAATTAGCATGGAAAACATTTATAATTAGGATGATTTTTTATAGGAATGACTCTTTCACGATTTCTGTAAGCTTTCATGTACACCAAAGTGCGGTTAGCAGTTGGTTGAATAAAGGATATATTTACTTACTTGCTGAGCAATGTCATTAATGTGTATATTAGGAAAAGTTCCACCCTGCACCAAATGCTACCCAGATATTGGTCTCTGGACACAACAAGTCTTGTTGTTCAACTTGTACAGGAACTATTATTATATTCTCAATCAATTGTAAACATTTGCAGTAAATGCGCTGACCAGTCACAATATGCATATCGAAATTCAAGACGATTGTTTAATTAAGTTAATTTAATTTTACAGTTATTACGGCTGTTAATGATCGGTGATGAATATCAATTACAATAATATATGCTCTAAGGAGCCTTCAAGTGGTGGTTAGCCTTTCGTAAAGCCTTTCTTGGCCACGGTTCGCAGCCTTTCGCCAGCCAGGTAGGGGTTCCGGGTCCGCTTGACGTTAGCCAGCTTATTCAGTTCGGACTCCATAGTGTCGCTTGATGCACTCTACAACAGTAACAGTTATAATCAGTTATCAACTGGGAATGTCGTTCTGAATAGGTGGCGCTGGAGTGCGTGTGGACATTCAGTAATCCACTTCTGACAGTTCATCACCGACAATCACGAACACCAACAGCATAATCATG
The DNA here is from genome assembly GCA_020284085.1 of Aporrectodea caliginosa. Lineage (NCBI taxonomy): Eukaryota > Metazoa > Annelida > Clitellata > Crassiclitellata > Lumbricidae > Aporrectodea > Aporrectodea caliginosa. The sequence goes on along the minus strand of JACEVL010000326.1, from coordinate 278,010 downwards.
CGTCAGTATACTATATTTTCGTACGAATACATCCACTGCCTCCTAGATAGGGCCTACTGGAGGCGGCGATCTATTATAAAGGGGAAGAGCGGGGTTGGTTGCAACAAGTTTCATATTTTCGTGTGCCATTTTTTTAAATTTTTGGAACAACCTAAAACCATTTTAGCCCATATAACATGTTGCAACTTGCAACAAACCCAGATTAAAATGTTGCAACCAACCCCGAAGCAATGCATAGACATTGTTATAGCAAAATTTTATCGACAACGTTGGTTTATAATAAAATGACTAAATGCATTCTCAAGCGCAATTCCTTATCCAACTTATGGCACCAAAAACACTAAATTGCTTCAAAACATTAAGCTACGTCACGAAAAAGCAAAACCGCCATTTACTTTGATTGCCGAAAACAAATTCGGTGATACCTATTCTTAGGTTCTAATCAACTGCCTGCCAAGAAATTAGGTCACATTGACCTAAAATATATTCTTTACAAGGTAGGTGATCTAATTTTACGCTACTATTTTTAGCTCTTAACTAGCGATAGTGTTGCAACCAACGCCTGTGAATAAGCTGGTTCCCGCGACTTCGCTTTTGTGGGCGCTGTAGAAGTTCTGAGTTTACGATTACCTATTGCATCCAACCTCGGTTTTCCCACTTGTTGCTAGAACCCAGACCGGAAGTCATGGAATTGTCCACTTTCACACATGTGCCACCTGGCGGATTAATGTAGGATATTTAGGATATTCATAGCTAATAAAATTAATTAATTACTCAGTTAGATCTAGAAATGCATGTCTAATCGGAAGCAGCACAAACCCAAGTAACATAAGCAATATTTGTATCAATTAGCCTAATCAGTGTCATCATGCCTCAGAGTTGACTCGTGTTTCTGAGTCTAAAAGCTGGAGAACTTTTGAAACTTAGCTAAACATTAAAGCAATTTGTTAACTTCCGTTTTTTTAAGGTAAATCGCATACAAACCCTTTTGATTCTGGGAGATTTCTTAGCGACAAGAGTTTTTCTCTTCTGGCCTCCAGAGTACGGATTAGAAGCCTAAAACACATCAACACATTGTAATGGACAACTATGCAGGTCTTCAGTGAATTCGCACAAGACGACGATGAATAAGCCTCAATATAATCTAGGTAAGTGGGACGTGGTGGTATAGCAGTAAGCTAGCTATGTTTTGTGCCTTGTAACCGGAGGACCGCGGGTTCGAATCTATCTCAAACCACTGCGTAGCGACCCTGGACAAGTTGCTCACCCACAAATGTCTGTGAGGAAGGCAACGGGAAACCACCACACTCATCTCATCCCCGGGTGGCATAAAAGCCAATGAACCGGCCTTCGGGCAGATAACTCATCATCATCATCATCGCTTTCATCATCATCATCATCATCGTCATCATCGTCATCATCATCATCATCATCATCATCATCATCATCATCATCATCATCATCATCATCATCATCATCATCAATGTCTTATTATTCAATAGCTTGTTGGAACTAAATTCATTTGCTCCGACTTGTTTGAGCTATTTTATTATTACGTACTGTATGCCCTTTGTAAATGTGTAACAGGAGACTGTTACGAAGTGTGGCATAAGGCGAGATTGAAAAGAGAGAGGGAGACGTGTTGAACAGACAGAAATCATATAAGGAGACGGGAAGGAGTGACACGAAGAACATAACGTCCGCTTATTGGCGAGTGGCTTGGCAGAGTGCACACTCATTGACAGATGAAGGCAAAATATACAAAAGTACAGTTTTTATACACAGCGTCCGTACGGCCTCGACCCTGCTCTCATTTTTCAGTGATTTGATCAGGTGAGATCCTGCAGCCCCAAAGCGGCAGGATGAGATACGACTGAAAGAAGTTGAACGGAGCTAGAAGTTGCATTGCTATTCAAGATACTACCAAAGACGACTTCCTAAGTTCTCTCCTGTCTCTGCATACATACGTGATGTGTTGCACTGGCTGCCTATGTCTCAGAGGATCTCATACCGCATTGCTGCTGTGGTTTCTCGCTGCGTTCTTGGCTGTGCTCCATCTTACTTGCGTGATCTTTGCCGCCCAGTGTCCGACGTTGCAGCGCGTCGGGCGCTTCGCTCTACGACGAGCTCCTATAGTTCCACGGTTCTAGCTTGGCTATTAAACAGCGCCGTGCTTTTTTGGTTGTGGGACCTTCCATCTGGAATGACCTCCCGCTTAAGCTCCGCTCTTTTAACTTGTGAGCCATCCGGCAGGGTTCTACAACGTCCCTCAAGTCCTTTTTCTTTAGTCGTGGCTGGGCCGGGAGCGCTTCTGAGTAGCTTCTTGGAGGGGCGCTATATAAATGCTCTGAATGAATGAATGAATGAATGAATGAATGAATGCGAAAATTCAAGTTAAATTGTATAATCTTTCTGAAGATATAAAATATACAGATCTATGACAATAAATTGTTTGTATTTAATCATTATTGTACATTTCTTACTATGTAGACCTACCCAGCGATCGTTGTTCAAGTATTCTTTGACGAAGTCGTCCGTGCTGGGGCTCATAATGTCTGCCATGGCATCATCGGTGGGATAGTCTTTGCTGCCGGCCGCCTTGGGGCAGTTGAACATGTGTTCCTCGTCGCATTTGCACTTGCCCCTTGCCTGCAGCTCATCAATCCACGTCTTCTGTACCTCAGCCGTGTCCTCGATGAACTCATGGCAACCATCCTCCTCTGAAAAACGTACAAAACATAAGCCTTCCTCATGAGAAGCAGGACACAATAATTATTAATCAAGAGATAATGACGTGGTTCCTAGGCTGCAGGGTATTGATACGACGGAGAGATTTGCAAGGCAAGGGAATTGAACTTTCTCTCCACTGATTAACATGTAGACTATTCCTATACACTGAAATGGAATTTCCAATTCATCAGCTGCCCTGCCCATATATGTCTTCTCAGCGGATTCCATCTAAAATCGCATTTTGTGGCCTCTAGATGTTAGTACAGAATTTTTTGCTGTATTGTATACGCTTTGTAACTGGTGTTAACAATGAAACAAAACTCCATACGGCCTGAAGCAGTGTCGCGGTTTATATGAAATTTAACACGACGACACTCATCTTCCTTCCCTTTCTCCGTCCATCCTTTCGTCCATCGTTCAATTCATCCATCCATCCATCCATCCATCCATCCATCTCTCTATCCATCCATCCATCCATCAGGTCTCATCCATCCATATATATCCATCCATCCATCCATCCATCCATCCATCCATCCATCCATCCATCCATCCATCCATCCATCCATCCATCCATCATCCATCATCCATCCATCCATCCATCCATCCATCCATCCATCCATCCATCCATCCATCCATCCATCCATCCATCCATCCATCCATCCATCCATCCATCCATCCATCCATCCATCCATCCATCCATCCATCCATCTATCCATCCATCCATCCATCCATCCATCCATCCATCCATCCATCCATCCATCCATCCATCCATCCATCCATCCATCCATCCATCCATCCATCCATCCATCCATCCATCCATCCATCCATCCATCCATCCATCCATCCATCCATCCATCCATCCATCCATCCATCCATCCATCCATCCATCCATCCATCCATCCATCCATCCATCCATCCATCCATCCATCCATCCATCCATCCATCCATCCATCCATCCATCCATCCATCCATCATCATCCATCCATCCATCCATCCATCCATCCATCCATCCATCCATCCATCCCATCCATCCATCCATCCATCCATCCATCCATCCATCCATCCATCCATCCATCCATCCATCCATCCATCCATCCATCCATCCATCCATCCATCCATCCATCCATCCATCCATCCATCCATCCATCCATCCATCCATCCATCCATCCATCCATCCATCCATCCATCCATCCATCCTACTTACTCTTGTATCCTTTGGGGCATGGGTTTGGTGGGTGGCAGTAGAAAGGCAGAGATTCGTCTGACTTGACTTGTTGGACGTTCTGGTACATTCCTTCCGGATTCAGATGCTGCATTCCTTCACCTGCGCCACCTGCAGACAAACGCAAAGATACACACACGTCATTGTATGTGTATGCATGTATGAGAGGAGAATAGGAGAATACATAGGCCTACCTACGTATGTATATATTATATGTATGTATATATATATATATATATATATATATATATATATATATATTATGCATACATATATATATACATAAAATGCATTTACTGACGGGAGTGACGGAACGTACCGGAACGGCGTTCCGGACCTTTTTCAGCTATTAAAAAATAATTTAGCTAATTTAAATATTTAATTAAAAAAATTACTTAGTTACTTTAATATAATTTCTGTGTTTTCAGTGTTTATTGATACCAAGGCCGTAGCCAGGATTTTGTTTCGGGGTGTGTTTACTCGTTCTTGAACAAGCTGACAAGCAGGGGCGCAACCACGGTCCAGAAGTTTGGGGGGCCCTACTAGAATGTCTGAGTGGGGGGAATTGCGAGCGCCGAAGGCGCGACGCTGCGATTGCTGAAGGCAAGAAGCCCCTAACGACTAGGGGAATGGGGAGCGTCGTAAGCTCCCCCATCGGGGTCTGGGGCGGAGCCCCAAGCCGACGCAATTTTAGGCATTTGATACCAAATGGAGTACATTATGGGCTCTAATTTACCTCAAATTTTTCACCGATGATTTCGATATAAAAGTACCTAAACCATCTAAATCTGTGAAAAATATAACTTTTATTATTATTATGAATAAACTGAGATTTTAGGTTTTAGAAGAAAACCACTCGCAATCGCAGCATTAAAACTTGAAATGTCCTCCTATAGGCTACTACCGCGAGCCTTAATCGAATTTTAAAAATCGAGATAAATAAAGTTTTAGAGTGAAATTATACTTCAACATTCTGCACTGAATTCTTACAGACTCAATTGAGTTTAGCGGCTTTAGCCTTACCCTGCATTTTATCGGCCAGGTAGGCCCTACAGTGATTTGTTAGGGGACGGACCTACTAGATTAGAACGTCCGAGTGGGGGGGAATTGCGAGTGCGGAAGGCGCACAGCCGCGAATGACCAAGGCAAGAAGCCCCTAACGACTAGGGGTACAGAGGAGCGTTGTAAGCTCCGACATCGGGGTCTGGGGCGGAGCCTCAGAAGCCAACGCAATTTTGAGCATTAGATAGCAAATGGAGTGCATTTTGGGCTCTTGTTTACCTCAAAATTTTCAAAAGTTGGGGGACCGTCCCAGCCTGCTCGAAAGTTGGGGAACGCGTCCCACGGGTCCCGTAGGGTGGTTGCGCCTATGCTGACAAGCAACCAAGTCAACCGTCTATAAAGGTTTTCGAGGAGCGTTGTGAGCTCTCAAAGCACTGTAGAGCTGCATCATCTAAGTTCACTTGAGTGCTCTTAGTTCTTACACCGTATATGTTAGTAAATGCAAAATTTATATTATACATTATTTAATTTCGGGGGGTGTTTAAACACCCAAAACACCCCCCTAAATACGGCCTTGATTGATACTTACTGTATATATAAAACTTCCATAATTGTTCTGAATTTGTTCAGTTCGGGAACCTTATTTTCTAGAAAAAAGCATTGTATACATAAATTGGCCTACACATACATTATAATAAATGCATAAATGCATATGAATGAGACTGGGTGATTATCGTCCTCTACTTCTGACCTGAGACGTGTATGTAGGTGTTCTGAGCTTCACTGGCACTGTGTCCAAGATACTCGGAGTCACGGATGTCCGCCTGACCTGTGTTTCTGTCCGTCCTATCTCGGACACCGGTCACCGGAAGGTCATTGCCTTGGTCATCGTCTTCATCTTCATTGCGGAAGTATCCCTCGTCGAGCTGTGAGAGACGCTTGTACAGTTTCTGCAACATGGCATCCTGGTAGTCGGCGCTGCCTCCGATCAGAGCAGCGTCCAGGGAGCTGCCATCGCCGTAGCAGTGGACACCACTGGACAGCAGGGTGACCACTGCTATCGACAGAAGGGCGACCACGGTCATCTTCTGCAGGAGAGGGGTGATGACAGATGAAGCGAAACGGAAGCTGACGGTTGTTTCCTTTACCTGGATCGAGAGGTAGGCATATACGTGCGCTTAGTACATAAGGTCTCAGAGAAAATGACATAATTATAACTGTAGGAAATATGACTATTTATGCTAGAAGAATATAAATCTCTTAGTAGAGATATTTAAGGGGCGCTATATAAATTTCGATTGACTGATTGAAATGGATATAAATGCAAGTAGGCCTAATTGTGGAAGTATGTAAATCCTCCAAAAATAGAATGGATTGTAGACTGAAAATGAGTAGGTGGACTAGCCTAGCTATCTCGTCATACGAAATTTGTGGAACAACCTTCCCCACAAATTCGCGCAGAGATTTTGGCAGGTGGTTTTTCCACCTCTGTCCGTTGCTTAATTTGTTTCCTCGGAGTGCTCACGCTGGAAGCGCCTCTGCATAGTCATTACTGCTAGAGGCGCTTTATAAATGTCCAGATACGATACGATACGACGAAATGTTGTGTCACTTCGTTTTCTGCTTGCCTTGCGAAAATTTACATTCTTGAATTGAAATAGCCTATTTTATTAAGCAATCCAAACCAGAATGCGTACGGTAAACTATTGTGCAAACGTTTTCTGAGCGAATCCATATTGCATCGAGTCTTCGAACCTACTAGCCTACTCATAATCTAATGAGTCGAAAACAAGGAGACGTATGGGAATAAGCATTCTGAGACAATAATAGTTATACGAGGGTAAATATGCACGCCTTGAACCAGACGACAGCGCGATCATTATTTTACGACACATAGGCGTAGATTATCGATCTACTCAAACCTGTAAAGCCCAATATTGAAACCCGTAAAAATTGTCTATACTGCAAGCAATCTACGATCATTATGCATGCACATGCAAGCAAGAACAATTACCACCAGCTGGACGACTGTATCACTGAATAGCACCGTGTGAACGTATGCGAATAACACCACATATGTTACGTGTCTTCGATAATATTTCTACTTAGAAGAATCGATCATCTCACTAACCTTATAGATCGAGAAGTAAGCCACACAGGTGTAGTAACCTTTCTGGTTTCGCTAACAGATGCCGACGAGACAGGACTGATACGTGAACGGCCAGCACCACATCTGTACCAAAGCAGTCTCAGCAAGCAATGTCGTCAGTTGATGCTAATGAGCCGAGAGGGAACGACACAGACACAGTGAGACAGACGACAGTACACGTAGATATGCAGACGGGTAAAGAGACGGATGCACTGTCGCCGCATTCAGCGGATCAGCCTCCTACGACATAGATCCGATGTGGTGCCAGATCGGTTCAGAGGCAAAAACAGTTCCGACAATTATTGTGATTGTGCATGATCTTAAACTCAAAGTATTTAAAGCACTATACTCTAAATCTTAGCGCACCAGCTTATAATTCACGAGAGCTGCTTCGTATCCAGAGTGCTATGTCCAGTGGAGGTCCGAGTCTGGTTGACAGAGATACCACAGATAGGTGGCAGAGCAGCTGCGAAGGCGGGTTTCTTCGAGGACGAGAATGCTTGGAAGGCGGCGGAGGGTAGGAATTCTTAAAGAGGCCAACCATCAGTTTGGAATGGACAGCTTCTGGAGTGATAAGTAGAGGAACTGAGGCAGATGACATTAATTAGGTCAGTGGCGGTATTGACGGAGGAACTGAGCATTTGCGGAATCCAGAGGGAAGTTCTTTCCAGAGTCGAGATTCAGTGTGGGATATGGATCGGTTGAAGAACTTGAGGCGAATAGTGACTGGGAGCGATGTGTGATGGGAGGACGATCGGTTAGAGCGGGGTGGATGGTGAAGATACGTTGGCTGGGATTCTGAGGCTGGAAGTACAGTACCGAGTCGTAGATTAGCGATAAGACTTTGAGTGGATGACGTGACCGATGACGTCAGGTAGATGTCAAAATCATGTTTTGTCCTAATTATAATAATATAAAAATTATGACTGAACAAATACATACTGCTTGGGCCACAGCCGCTATTATAAGTAGGCCTAGCATGCTTCCGACGATGCTATATAAATTGTCGTAATTACAACTGTCTTCCACCTACTAACAAATTGATTCGTTGGAAAGACAACAGGATACTTTTAATTCGCATCAAGGTGATTTGTCTTGGTAGCAAAGTGGGTGTTGTCGGACACATCTTCGCTCTGGAACCGATCTGGAACGACTACGGCTGCAGCGACCAGAGCGCACACACGGCTGCAGCCAAAGCGTCTACGACTGCATACGTGCAAATGCTCCTCGCCTACTTCTCTGCCTTGCGCTTTCTATTGATTTCTGCGAGGATATTAAAGTGATGGGCTATGACGTCTCGATGCTGTATACACAGGAAAGCTTGAAATCTGCCATTCGTCTATTCTTTTCACAGGGACAATGGGTCCGCTGTAAGAGATTTCTATTGTGTTGGTCTACCTTTAGGTCAGTCTAAAGGATTAATTTTATGGTGGGCCTATATTTGCACAACTATGGTAACGCTATAACAGATGTAGCGAATGTACATTTGAAGCGCTGCATTTATTAGTCGAAATAAAAGATTGTAATAATAATTTTATTGTTAAGGTTTGCTGACATGAATAAGTTTGTTAAGGCCGCCTACGTAAATAGCATAAAGCACGCACACATTCACACACATACATACAAACATACACACACCTACACACACCTACCGTATACACCTACACCTACACACACACACACACACACACACACACACACACACACACAAACACACACACACACACACACACACACACAAACACACACACACACACACACACAACCACCTCCTGATCATTTTCGCCATTGCCTCCACCACCCCCAATCATCGTCATAGTCATCGTCATAGACATCGTCATAGACATCATCATCATCATCATCATCATCATCATCATCATCATCATCATCATCATCATCATCATTACCACCACCGCCAACATAATCATCATCATCATCAATGTCGTCGTCGCATTCATCATGCTGCAGCAGCATCACGCAGCGTAGCATCGTATTAAATTATTCTACTATCAATATTAAAAGCCTGAGTCCGCCCTTTACTTTTACATTTTAGATCTTTGCTGCGGATTTCGATCTGGTACACTAGTACTGCTGAAACTATAACACGCTGTGGAATAGCACTCAAGACATTATAAGCACGCTGAAGCTCTTTTCTGACGTTGAGAATAATAATTATTGTCGTCTTGAACCTTTGAACGACGCCTTCTCATAGTCATATTATATATATGCACCTGTACTAATTAGGTTTGCATTTATTCATACATTATAGTTTTTATTCATAATTCACAATCAATCAATCAATTTCGTTTAATCTCAACATCAAGCTGACAGGTCGCAACTTGTAAATTCACGCACTCGATCATCGCCACACCCTGCCAACATAATGCCCATAATTAAGCCCATATAATTTTATAACCATTGTTTATTTTAGACTCGTTTAGGGCCTACGCCAGGGCTTATTCTAACGTGCAGCCAGACACAAAGTGTGCAGTTGGGAAAGAAATTTGTGCAGTTAAAAATCAGATTTTGTGCAGTTATTTTTGTAGACCTAATTGTATAAACCAACAGTCCCAGACCCAGTGACAATTTGTGTGAAAGAAATGAGGCACGAATAGTTACTTAAATTAAATGAGATCTCGAGGCTTCCGACAATTTTCTTCTGGAAAAAAAAAGAGAAAAAAGACGGGAAATCAAAAAATCATGAAAAATTTTGGTGGAACTAAGAAACAAATTTTGCTGGAAACTCTCGTTACTACCCCCCCCCCTCGACCTTCTTGAAGGGGAGTAGATTAAACACTGCGCACACGAACCCCTAGTTACGCCACTGCCCAGACCTCCCAATTCGGCCCTCATGTGCAGTTAATAAAATTCCTTAGAATAAGCCCTGGCCTACGCGTATAGAGTCCCAACCAATATGAGATATGGTCACAACTAATGCCCTTGGAAATGCTGGCAGAGTACCTGTTCCATGACCCTCATGATACTTTGAGTTGATCCAAGCATATGGCCTGTTATACGTGGTCTGCTGACCTCTTGAGCGGTTGAACCATATTCCGACCGTTGTCATGTCGAACTCAGGCCTAACACCAATCTGCACCCAAAGAAGGCAAAAGACAAAAATCTCAAAATTCTGTAAAAGTAGAAAGCAAAGATCATTCTGTAAGTCAGTCGATTGCTTGAGTAGAGTCGCCGATCAGCTGCATGGTTCCCGCGACTTCGCTTTTGTGGGTGCTCCAGAAATTTCAAGATTACAGTTAGGCCTACGCATAAATCCTGATCGATATGCTTAGCGTATAATACTGGGTACACTAAGCATTGTTAACTTACTATATTATGCTATTGTAGTCAACTGACCTTATATATATAGTGACGTAACCTCGACAAGATGGAAGAGAGAAGAGGGGCGAGACGCCGGGAAGGAAGGGGTACGTGGGATATGAAATTAGGGGAGAACAATCAATAAAGGCCCCGAATTAATTAAGAGGCCTAATTAAGACCAGCCATGATTTGAACCCAAGACCTCTGGGGTTCCCACAGTAGTGTTGCCACCTTTTCGAACTAGGAAGTCGGGACGCAACTTTAACTTTTGTTAAGGAATTTTTAGAACTGCATAACCTCTTTAAAAAACGACCGGGGGTAGTCACGGAAAAAGTTGACGACCGGGGGGGCACGGAAAAGTCCACGACCGTGGGCCGGGGGCAGTAACGGTCGACACTTTTCCTCAATTTTTCACCGCACAAAATTGCTTTTACAGTTGCACAAATTGATTTCCAACTGCACATTGTGTAGAACTGCACGCTAAAAAAATGGCTGGTCACAAACATTTTTTTCCCGGTCACACATCTGAAAGTCGGGACGCTCCAGACTAGGTCAAGATCGGGACACGGGACATTTGCCTCGAAATCGGGACTGTCCCGACAAAGTCGGGACGGGTGGCAACCGTATACACAGTAGGCTTACCACGAGACCATCGCACACCAGTGAATAAGCTAGTTCTCGCAGCTTGGCTTTGTGAATATTAAACCTCGAGATTAGGCCTACGGTCACAGTATAAATATAATTATTTATACTGTGCTACGGTTACGATTACGTTTACGCCTTAAAAATTAATTTGGAAATTTCAGCCGCGTGATGGCTAGGGTTAGGTAAATTTGTCTTCATCATGAAGCGTAAAACATGTAGTCTATGGTTTGACTAATAATCATATGAACTGAAAACGAAAAACAGGTCGTTGATTCAAACAACGATCAAAAGTAACGAATGCACTTTTGAAAATGTAAGATTAATTTACCGTTTTGCTATTATAAGAGTTACGTTACAGGTATTTTGGGTAAGAGAATATTAAATAATGGAAGATCTTGAGCTTGATCTAAAACTCTGATTATCGTGAGTGGGCGGTGCAATTCTTGAATTGTGATTATATTGGCAATATTTTGCCGGGTCTTATTGGCATACCACGAACATAGCCTGTGATGCTGTTTCGCAATTATATTTGCCTTCTTTAGGGTTATCCCGTAGTTTAGGTTGGTAAATTATTTGAATGTTTTCAATGCCGTACTTGACGTTGGTAAGTAAGCACTCTACCTATGTCCATGATAACTATCATCAATCCCGCTTCCATTTCATCGAGAAATTTTTTAATCAGTCCAGCTTCTATTTCATGAAAAAAATTATCCAACTTCTATTTAACCAACAAAATATTTTTCATCAATGGATTTTTATTTAAACAAAGAACTATTCTCATGGGCCCTGCGTCTACTTACAGCAACATTTATTTTCACCAATCCAGCTTCTATTGCATAAAAACTTAGTTTCATCAATCCAGCTTCTATTTACGATAAAAAATCTTTTCGTCGATCCCACTTCTATTTAAAGACAGAAATGGTTTCATCAATGTCACTTGTATTTAGTGACACAATTTATTTCATAAATCCAGCTTCCATTTTAATTTGACGATGTAAAATAATTTACCAACCTAAACTACGGGTTTACCCTTCTTTAGTGTATACGATTTGGGCATTCTTATAGTATCGTGGTGGGCCAGTTACTGTATATTTTGGGCGTGTATTGTGGGCGTGGTACAGCGAGTTTAATATGGACAGCAGATCTGCTGAAATACTGGAGTCGCCGCGTCGTGAGGGTCGTTTATGGTCAGGTTATGCGTCGTGAGTGTCGGTTAGGGTCAGGGTTAGGGCTAGTGTCGTCATTAGAACATTCTATTTTAACTAAATTCATCTTACTCATGGTGAAGTTCAAACAAGTAAATTGTATGTTCTAATTAATATGCCATGTGTCCTATCTGTCGCCCAATCACAGCGCGTCGGAAGTCTTGTTCCCACCAATGACAGAATGCCAAAAGATACCAAATATTATATACGATAAATCCGAAACTGGCCGACAACGATACCATAAGAATGCCTGATATTGTTATAGGCAATTTTGTATCATTGTGTTAACAGTTCTCTTTCTCATATGGAAAGTACTGCCACGGAAATGATCAGTAGTCCTCTTTCTCTTCCGTTAGAGAAAAAGAAAAGTAGATGCACACTTTTTATAGCAACCATATGACCTCGACCGTGCTCATATTTCAATGAATTGATTGGGTGAGACCCTTAACCACCGCTTGCCCGTTTGAATGAGACGCCATAAGGACCATGCTAGCCCAAGATTTAAATCTATGAAATAGCCATCATGGTAAGTGAACCGTGACTTACATGCACAGAAGTGCATGGGACGTGTGCTCTAACCAGTGTAGCTAACTGTGCCAGTAGAACTGTACTTCTCATCAGCGTGTCTTAAATTGCCCTAGCACATAGTCATTTCTGAAAGTTGTTTTGATGTACTTTAGTGTATTGCTGTACCTATTTAGTAGACAGCATTAAGCAATGCCAGTGGTTGGTTGCATTGCAGTGGTGGTGATATGCAGCATTAAGCATTGTTAGTACTGTATGTGGATTGATGAATGTCTGAGAAATTATGTCCATTTAGTCTTCCATACTCCATATTGTAGCGCTTGCATTTTTGCTGATTGATTTGACTGATGTTATTTTTGAATCATGATTTGCCTGGTAATGCATTGACCTGCCATTCCAAGCAGTTTTCGTGATGTGAAGTAGATCTCGTGAAGTAGATCTTGCCCTCCTCTTTGTTTTGACATGTATACTATACACCCATTTGATGACTTGTGATGGTTTTTGCTGCAGTCTGTAGGTAGTGGAACCAACAGCAGCCATGACTGTTAATCCTCTTTCTGCTTCAACGGACTCGCCGCCATATGTTGGCCAGATAATGGCGCTCTCTCCGCGTGATCCGTTGAATGGCTTTGTTGGTGAGTGAAATCTAACTAACTGTCGTACACATCACTTCAATGTTAGCAACACACATTCTTAGGTTGCTTCTCTATATGTTTGTAACAGTTCCTCTGATTAGTTTTCTTTTGAGGTGGTGCCAGACTGTATATCTTCTAATTGCAATTACAAAAATCCATATGTATCTATGATATATTAATGTTTTAAGGTTTGTATACCCTTTTTAATGAATACCACAGGTCTAGGCAATTATGGACAGCTATCTTTAGAGTTCTGAATAGGTATGAATTTAGATAATCTAAAACTTTCTTGAGCTGTATTTACTTGTAAAGATAGGGTTTTAGTTTGAGCGAGTTTTTTTCTTACTTTAGCTTATATTGGATGTGGTCTTCAATTTGAGTTTAATTTATGAGTAAATATGTTATTTACTAAGCTTATTCAAGACCTGATAATCAGTGCATGTTTGGTTTGATCCTGTTTTTCTACATACATGTGCAAGTTCTAAACATCATCCAATTAATCTTTTATCTCCCTTCAGTTAATGCAAACCATTTACAGTTATTTTTAGTCTCAAGTTTTCAGTGTTTTTGTAGATGTTGACTTCATGTGAAATAATGCTTTCACTAGTTTACTATAATTGTAAGATGAGGAAATCACGAGCACCATTAATGATGATTATAAGGTCTGATCAAGGTTTTTGTCTTTCTTAGATAAATGTGAGACCAAACTGTACACCAAACTGTGGTTAGCAAAATTTTGGTTTATTTAAGGATATTCTTACTTACTTACTGACTTAATGATGCCCTTCTCTTATCTTTCAGAACCTCACAACGGGACTAGCTATGCATTAAGTCTGTGAAGTCAGACTCCTCTTTATGTTTGCTTTAGGTGAAGTAATTCCACCATGTCTTGTATTGTGACATGCAGTATGTTGTTGGTTAGATTTCTAAAGGTGGCTTTATCTGGTAATCACTGTGTGATTTTCTTGTAGATATGTGGTATCATGTTTTCCTGTGGTCACTCTTTTCTTCCATTCTCGTCCATTTCGTAGCGGCTGCCATTGCATTCGGCCGAATGCGGAAACACAAGATTGGCCGCTTCATTCCTTTGGCCATGATTATCATGGGATTCCTGTCTCCCATAACAGGTGGAGCTGTAACAAGTAAGTTGACTGCCATAAAGCTTTAAAAGTTTACCTAACTTAATTAACATATTAGCATCAAGACACTTAATATCATGCCATTAAGTATGTTTTAAAGGTGCAAATTAATTCTTCCTCTTGGAGTCTTAAGTATGTACTTTTCTATTTATGTACCAGATGTGTATTGTATATATGGTGCCTTTTAAATACCTTTTAAAGCGTTGCCAATGCCTGCCTAAATGGTGCAAAAGCTATTTAAGATCAAGAAATGCATTGGTTACTGCTAACATTGTACACATTTCAGTTAACTTGAAAAGGCTCCCACTCAAACACAGAGCCTTAGCACTGGATTGTTTTGTGACTGTTGAGTGATGCTCTGGTTGAGCTATCATGCCACTAAGACTTGCAGCGTAGACAATGAGACTTTGTGTCAAGCTAGAATGTTCTATAGCAATTGCGTTCACCACTCAGCACAGGCAAGCAGTTATCACTAACAAATAAAATTAACTTAGTTTCCAAACAGGGTTGCCACAATTCCTGCGGAAGATGATTCCAACTAAAGGGGCCAACAGAAACAAAACTTCCAGATTGAGCAGTAGCCCTGCGCATGTGGCGAACAACCAGGAAGAGACCAAGGTACAAGAAGGGCAGGCTTTGGGAAAACCTGTCAGATACAGATGCACAAATGCATGTAGAAACAAACTTGTGACTTTACTTTTTAACCTGACCCAGTCCGAAAAATTCATCTTCTGCACTGACAGCCATTCAACCTGTAGCATGATCTCCTTGTCCCTGTGTCTATGTGTCACCAGTGGTTGAAGGCCATTCCATATAATCTCTTATGTCTTTGATAGTCTTTTGTAGTCAGTACAGGAGCACTTCTGCATTTTGTTGAAGAGGTGATATAAATGTTCAATTATGATTATGGCTATTTTGGTTAAGAACATATGAGTGAAGTGTTCTCCATAAATTAACTTTTTGGCGTGTAGTAAGGCATACTTTACGAATTGATTAAATGCTACTGACGCATTTATTTTTTCTTTCTTTCAGGTGCTGCAATAGCAGGCGTTTACAGGGCCTCTGGTTTTGAGATGGGATCACTCTACGCCCTTGTTTGGGGTGTTGGACAAACGATAGTTCTAATATTCATCTCGTTCACCCGAATACTGGCTACTTTGTGATAGCAAGTGCAGTCTATCGGTGACTCATAATGTAGATATTATTTGCTGAAACCTTGGTGATTTTAATATGGACAGTAGCAAACTGGCGCATTAGTAAGTTGTCTTTGAGATTCTGAATTTAGATTTTAGATAAGTTTAGCAGAGTGATGTTACAAGCTTTGCAGTTCAAATTGTACAGAGCATGTTGATTTAAATGAGCATTCGTGTGGAATTAGATGGCTTGACTGCAGGATTGTATGCGAGTGCATTTATATTATGTATGGCACCTTGATGCGTTTGAAGGCCGTTTTAAACTGTTGAACAGAGTCAAATAAAACTATTAAAATATAATGATTGCATTATTTGTAATCTGGACTTTGTAATCTGTAATCATTGTTATTTTGTAATCTGGACTGCAGGCATTAGCTCAATCAGTTCATTTAATAAACATACCTTGTTACCTTGTGCTGTCAGTTCGTTGAACCCTGGCAACCGTCATGATCAAGTTCCTCCATTTTCTTCTGTCCGCCGTCGCATCTCTCAGTTCTGTCAAATTCATTCTAGTTATTTCATGTATCTCGTCCATCCACTTTATTCTGCTCGTCCTTGTTTTCTCCTTCCCGTCCATGCTAACATCATTTCCTGTAAAGATCTGACCGCATGATATGTCCAAAGAACCTCAACTTTGCTCTTAGCACTGTTTGTTAAGTGTCTGAACTAAGGACGCCTTCCTCTAAATTTGCGTACCCATTCAGTTATCTTTTTCAGTCCATGAAATTCTCTACATTTTCCACCATACCACATTTCAGACAGCAGTTAATCTTTTTTACGTTTTCTTAGTCAATGTCCATGTCTCACTGCCATATGTTACTGTTGGTATGATTAGAGCTTTCACCAATCTTTTTTTTGTGTCTATACTGACATGTTTGTCCTTCCATATTTTTCCAGACCATTCATTGCAGCTTTTCCTATCGCCACTCTACGATTTATTTCCATATCACATTTTCCTTCTTTTTTATTACTGATCCCAGAAATGTAAGCTTGTTAATTTTCTATTTCCTCATTGTCTACTACAAAACTATCCTCCTCCTCTGTTGTCATGATCTTTGTTGATTTATATTGTATAGAGTCCTGCTTTCTAGCTCTCTAAGCCTTCTACTATTAATTCTATCAAAACATTTTTATTGCCGGCCAATAGTGTTGTGTCATCAGCGTATCTCAGATTGTTCAATGTTCTTCCCGCTATCTTTATTCCTTCTTCAGCTTCATCCATACCTGCATGCCTCATTATCCTTTCTGCATACAAATTAAATAGAAAAGGAGACAAAATGCAACCTTGCCGTACTCCCCTTTATCCTGAATCCGTCAGTATCTCCATATTCTTTCTTATCACCGCTATCTGATCTTCGTACAATCCCTTAAGAAGTTGTACCAAGTGTTTCGGTATTCCCATTTCTACCAAAGTAATAAACATAATAAATAATAATTATGAGTGTCCTTGAGAACAAACACACCACCTTTCTCGGCTTTCTGTAAACATGTTATGACCAATCCTTATCCTCTGTTGCCTTTATGGTCTACTTTCAGGTTTTGTAGTAGTGGTTAGCATGCTGGACTGTCAATTGAGAGCTTGGGGTTCAAATCTCCGCCAGGGCAGAAATTTGGTTCGAGATTTCTGCTCCACCTGCACCGCAGCCAACTCAGCTATAATGAGTACACTGACCATACACTGTTGGGAAGATGAGATGGCAAGGGAGAGGACTGGCCACTTAGCTTAAGGGATTGCTCTTCTTCAAGTTTGGACAAATGATGGCAAACCAGAAAGAAGTCTTCAGGCTGAAGCCCACCAGTATATTTCTTTAGAGAATTCACAACAGTTGCTCTGTATTTGCAAACACAAGGGATGACCAACACCATTATTTACATCTTTGCACAACAAAACAGTAATTAAAATTAATACAAATTAAAAGGAACACAGAATAGTATTGCCCACAATAATTACACCAGTTGTTTAAATATTTCAACAGTCTGCAAAATAAATAAAAGCTGTACCTAAACTCTGTTAATTTATCATTTCAAGATGACAAAATCAACCATTACGATTACTTAGTATTCCTAAGAAAGTTTTTTATGCAACACTGAAGCAGGAATTCTATAATTATAAAATGAACATGTTGGCAATGTTTGGCAATGCAGAGAAATGTATTAATTTGAATAAATGTTAAATCTTACTTTAAATGTTTTTATGTAAAAACTAAGTAAAATTTCATCAAGGCTTCATCATATTGTAAAAATAATGCCATAAAAATTAAACAATGCCTCTACAGAATAGCGTATAGAGGAGCATCTAGTAAAATAGTCAACACGTCTTTGTAAAAATGGCAAACATTGGTTAGTTCTGCACAAGTGTATAGAATTGGGCTACACAGAAGCAAGAAAACTTACAACATTCCTAAAGAGCCAAGCTTTCTAGGGAATATGCTCTGATGTTTGATACTTTAAGATTTGCATAATGTCACATGTATTAATAGATACAGAAACATTGAATGCAGTGGATAAATTATATAGTTGCAGTCACATAAATACACTGCTTCTGAAATAAACATGTGCATATACTAAGCCTAGCAAGGCACGAAAAAGTCACAATAGCATATGAAAAATAAGAGATCACTTGTACTACGGGCAGAACGTTTACAAGCTAGACGAGGCTATACAATTGCACCTACTTCTTTTAACAATGCTACTAAACTGGTTGACTTGATGTTTAATAAATATCGCCAGGCAGAAAAATTAACCGCCACCGGGCTGTGCAAACTGGGCTTCTCCTGAGCTTGAAAAGCCAGAAATGAAATGCAGCTGATTCAAAAAGACAAATACAAATTGCTTACTTTGAACGATTCTGACTACAACATAACCTGCTGTACAAAAATAACCTTCTAGAAGTACAAAAATAGAAACTGAGTTAATGCATAAGCCACTAAACACTGACGTTAACAACCATCAACTAAACCTCTCATTACAATTTTGTTGTAATACCTCTACAGAAAGGTTTGCAAGGACCACACAGATAATAAATTAATGTTGGCACTCCAATACTGCTCTTTTTCTGATTCCAAGATATTTGCTTAGAAGAAAAAGCACACAAATCTGAAGCACATATATTTCATAATTCTGCTTGGCACGTAGAAAGTCTTTATTTCGGTGAAAAGAAAGACGGTGCTTTGAATGACTTCGCCTTTTTGTAAGCATTTTCACTGGCAAGTACTTTCCAGATCTGTCTGTACTGGTGTATTCTGTCAAGTCCAAGCGCAGACCAGCAGATCAGCTGCGTGGACTGTCGCGTGGCTTTCGCTTCTCGTGACGTCCTTGTTGAAATAACTCTTTCGTCGCTCATATTCACGAGATTTTCCGTACTGTAGCTCTTCTCTTGGTCCTCTAGATTTAAGACGGCAAGAACCTGGCCATGTTCAAAGTCGTATGGGTTACTGTGCGTTACGTTGATCACGAGAATGTCTCCACTTTCTCGTCCAACCCACAGAGCACCTCGGACAAAGCACATGCTCCTCACACGCTCGCTAATTGTGACTGGCCGCTTGTATTTCTCTGTCGACCGCGATTTCGCTCGAGTCATTAGCTTTCTTCGATAGGACGTGGCATGCCCCTGTCCGTCTCTCTTGCTAAACTGTATTTTTGGAACAGCTTTGGCTTCCACAACTGGAGAACTTGGCTGTTCCTGTTCTTCTGCTGCAGTGGCTCTTAGCGTGTCAACCCAGTCAAAATTTGAAATGATGTTTTCCAAAGGTTTCGACTGTGAACAGTCGAGAATACACAGAATGTTCCGCGATTCAAAGTCCAACTCGACTACCACCGAGTCCTTCCGGCTCATGCACCACACCTGGTCGGCATGACAACACATGCGGTTGATGATATGTCGGCTGGACACTAATGGGAAAATTTTGATGGTCATCTCCAGCTGTATGTCTTCGGAAGAGGAATTCAGGACGACAATGTCAGGACCACAACTGACCCACAGTTCATTGCCTTCGCTAAACGATAATCCACAAATGATGGCATGGTTGTTATTTTCCGATAAATTCAAGGATTGCTTTAAGTTGAAGGAAACTGTCTCACTAGAAGAGACTTCCAATGAGTAGAGATGGAATTGTGAGTTGGCAAAACCAACGTACAGTTCGGATGGCATCTAAAAAAATAATAAAAAAAAGGAAATTCAAGCAATTTAACATCATCAGCCTAATCTAATCATATTGGAATTGTAGTTAGCAACTTCTATTGCGCCAGTGTCTAATGCACAAGGCATCAACCGATGGCACACCAAAACCAAGCCATAATGAGGTCAATATCCTGAAGATCCGTGCATAAGACTTTTTCTGTAAGACATCTTACATAAATAAAGTCCCTGTAATATAGAAATGTGATGGTCATGACATTTAAACTTACACAGAATAAGTCTTTAATTTATTAATCTCAACACACAGTACCAGGAAACAAAAAATAACCAATATAGAATTGACTATAGAAATACATACCTATTAGAGAAATTACTTATGTCTGTACAGTACATCAGATTGATTGTTGTTGCTTGCTAATACACTATACTTTTAACCCAGCCAGTAATTTTGTAAGGCACTTAATAGGTGCTCTAACTGAACATCTTGATAAATACACACAATCATATATGTATGTATCAGGCTATTTGTAAAGCGCTTTTTAACAACCACACAAGAGCGCTTAACATTGCAATCTAACAGAAGGCATGAAAATGTTTCTTGAGCTCTCTGTAACTAAATAGATGCTATTAGTTTCAATCAGCATTTGGTAGACATAGCCACAGCAGAAAGCAGTCTAAAGCATCTTTCAACGTTGATTACATATAATATTTTGGAGCAGAGAGCATTAAGACAATGAGCTGAGTGACCTTGGGGTTCTGTAGCAACAGCAACGGTACGTCATCTGTTGGCATTGGATCTGGCAATCTGTCCAATCGGTTGGTCGCTCTTTTGAATCCCATCGCCTGCAGACTGGAAGGATACTGTCAACAAAGAAAAGCTGTTGTCAGCAGTTACAGTCCCCAAGTTTTGAACAACTATGCCAGGGAGTCGATACCTGCCTCTTTCGGGCCATTTGGACTGATCCCGGCCAAGTCCTGCTGCCTCCAGTTAAACCTGCCGGAGGTTGCAGTAAGTTAAACATAATACAAAAAGTACACATCATGATGATGACAATGATGATGCTGATAATAATAATCTTTTCTTTATTGAAGCGCCTGACAAACGCACTGCGCTGTACATTTACAAGTTATGCAATTGAAACAATCTTAACTACTAACAGAACAGACAGCCTGCAATACACGGCGCTAATAGCAGCCTACAAAGCATGTCCGCCTACGGGACTCGAACTCGGTACCTCTCGCTCTCTACGCCAGTGTGTTATCCAATGCGCTATCGGGCCCCCATGATGATGATGATAACAATTGTGACGACAAAGCACCAACGTGCACTTGCAGTGTATTTACCATAGATATACTGACTTACACTCGTCATATAATAATAATAATAATAATAAAGTTCAGTGATTGCATCGGTTACCTCTGTGCCAATAATCATGAGTTTGTTGAATACAATCATGCAGCTGACTTTAGGTCCTGGGTAGCATTGGTTGAGGATCTTGAACTGGCCGACAGCAGTGTTGAAGATATGGTAACAGCGACCGGACTCGTTTCCTGTCCAGAATCGAAGATATGGATGGTGCACACCCTGATCACAATGAATGAAAACCACCAATAGACCACCAGGTATTATGACAACTTCTTCACAGGCACTCAGTCTCATCAAAATTGGCGAGGCAGGCAAGATCAGGTTTGGTACCAAGTTGAGAGTCAAAGGTCAGACCTAGACAGCTATGGTGGAAGGTCTTTGGAGTTATAAACCAAAGGCTGACAGCCCCTGAGGTGTTCATACATTCAGTCATTTCCACCATGGTATTCCATAATTCTCAAGCTGTGGATGATTCAATAAGAGGAAAATATTAATTAAAATATTTGAGAAGGAGCTTTGTTTTTATCTTACGAGAGTCTTGTCCCAGTAGGTGACAGAGAGGCCACCCAAGATGCGGTTAGCCTCAAGAGAGGTGACCATCTCTCGACAGACAAAAGCCAGGTTCCGAAGGATGATGCAAATTTCGGAGGCAGAAGGTCGATCGTTTGGGTTTTGTGCCCAGCATCTCTCAATGAGGGACATCATCTGAGGCGCAACCGTTCTCGATCCAACATTCTTAAGTAAGAAACACAAAACAAAAACAATGACATCAACTTTGTATTTCGTTACACTGTTTACATTTTCCTCCTTAGAATTTGCTTCAATATAAGAATAGTAAAACATAATGCAAAAATTTCCAACTATTAGCTTTAACTTGGCTTAACACTTTAACAACGAGCTGCATTAGTTTCCCAGTCACGTTTAGTACACACTCATCGTTAAAGTGTGAAAGGTCACAACCTTAGCTAAGCCGTTGACAGGTAAACTCGTACTCCACTTACTGTAGGTCTTTTTCCTTGCAAGATGAATTTGTTGATAAGAACTGACGAGATGTCATGGAAACAGGGCTCACCAGTCACCAGTTCGTGAACAACCATTGCATAGGCAAATATGTCAACCTACAGATAAATGGACGGAATACTTGATTTACGAAAGCACTCACATCCAAGGTGATCACAACCTATGGCCATGTGTCATAAATAAAGTCTAGACAGTAACACAAAGGATTTTTTTAAATTTTCAACTGGATAAACCAACAGATTTATTAGTTTTTGATTTCATTTATTGCTTTTATTACGAGCATCAAATCTGAGGTATGGGACAGACATGAGCGAACAACTAGTCCCAGGTATAGAGTAAATTATGCAGGCTCAATTGCTCATACTCTTAATCAGTGGTTTACAGACCATGTACGATAACACACTGATAGATGACTGTGAAGCACGTATGAATACTACTATTCCAACAAACAGGCCAGGCCATGTCCACTATCACTCTTATTATGCTTTGAGTGCCCTTGTAAATTTCTTAAAGGGCACTCTACAAGTGCTCAGATACATACATACATACACTGCTGTTGTAAGGTGTGGGATCTGTTTATGCTAATAAAGATTACGTACTAACTGACTGACTGATGCTTCTGTCTAGGAATGTCAGTGGAGTCAACAAACTTTTTCATTGTATGGCTTTTGTTGTCGTATTTCTGGAGCCTGGTACCCTGTTGTGCCCTCAACTCCCATCAGGCCTTGCTTCGTAAGGCGACGGGCCAGACCGTAATCGGAAAGCTTAATGTTGATGGTGTCCTCCACATCCAGGCTCCAGATAAGAACATTCTCCGGCTTCAGGTCTTTATAGACGATTCCCTCGGAATGAAGATATTGCAATCCACATATGATCTAGAATAACACCATTGTGACTGATGATACTGAAATTCACGAAAGATCTGAACTTACACAATTGTGACAGAAACACACAAAGAACAGTCTCCTCAGCTAAGTTTCTGTAACATACACAAAACTTAATATATTAAGTCTCTTGATACATACATGCAGACATACACACATCATAGATACATACACACATATATCTATACACACAAGTACATCCATACTGGTACATATATAGATGCACATAAACACACATACATATATACATATACACACATACATATATACATACATATATAAATATACACACATATGCATACATATATGCATACATAATATACACATACATATAAGCATACTAGGGTCTCATGACCGAGTCCTAACCGGTCCTGGGATAGGCATAGTTATGCTTGGATAGGTTTCCTTGGCTGAGGGGAGACCTCTAGCGGGGAAATTTCCTATACAAGGATGTAGGAAGGGGGCGTCAGGGAAGTCTCCGATAATACGGCCTATGGGTGATTGTCTTGTCTGAGATCTTCCGTCTGCACGATAGTTAAGCTATTTTCGTGGCCAGTTCCACGGTTGATGTTCTACTTAAGTTCGATTAAGTGTTCTTCTGGTCGTCAGCTTGTTGCTGCATTGAGGTCCAGTTTTGTTTGGCGTTCTTTCGACAAAAAGGGTGAACCGTCATCCACCGTCGTTCTACGGTTGGATAATGTATCGCTTTGAGTTGTTTTGTGTTGAGAATTATACCTTCTAAAATAGACACGAGTGTTTGAGCCTTTATTCAGGGGGACATATAACAATACATACATACATATATACACATACATATATACATAAAGATATGCACACATAAATACATAGTATACATGAGTAGGCTACATATATAAATATCCAACATTTCATGCATAACACGATCAGAGTGGTCCACACATGCTCTGGTCGTACCTGGAAGATGATCTTATAGACCAGCAGTTTATTCAGCAGAAGTTTTCCCTCTCTGTCGGACGTCGTCGACATCTGCAGTTCCTGATTCTTAATCAGAACGTGTCGTAGGCTGCCATGTGGAGACAGCTCCATGACGTAGGAAAGCGACCATGCGGATATTCCCAACATACTGATTATGCACGGATGACGGAGCCGTGCGAGGACACACGTCTCCTGTCGGAAGCTGTTGAAAGCACTCAGCGTCTGTTATCAATCAGAAAACCATCAGTAATTTGATCACGGATCAAATAACCAATCGCAATTACCACTTATCGATCATGACGGATAACTGATTCAACAAAGACACCTACCCTAGCGACTTTATAGCACTTTCTGTTTAACGACACTGAGTCATAACAAAGATGATTTGCATCAACGTCCTCCTCTATCCAGACTGGCACCCCAAGAAACGGCAGAGCATGGAGTCTTACGTAGGACCACACAAAATAAGTATACTCGCTAGTCATCATACAGTAATAATTTCTACAGCAGTTAACCAGAGATTGTTCATATAGAGTTCAATTTAAATAAGCATTACACCATAGACAATGTTACAATGTTATAACACAAATTCGGATATAACGCAGTCGATCGTGCATTCCATATTTAATTCCACTTTAGAAAATGTTCTTAATCGCAACGAGGACTTGTTGTAAGGCAATTATCGAAGCACTCGAATCACCCTATATTAATAATTATTAATAAAACAGTTTATCAAAAGATTATCTGCAAGTATTTCGCCACGTATCCAACTAAACATCACAAGGATTGAATACCTGTGTTATCGGAAACTAAAAGTTCTTAATGCTAGACTTTATGAAGATTAAAGGATGAAAGTGATCATAATCTTAGGATATCGGCTGCGCTGCAAAAAGTTAAGTCATGTAACGCAGATTACAAGAGCACAAAAGGAACACAACAGACATAATGCATACTCAGGCACACACACAGGCACACACAGACACCCATACAGACAGACAGACACACCCACACACACAGACACACCAACACAGGATCAGATGAAGATGAGTAAAAAGAAGACGACATAAATGAAAACCCACTGACCTTCGACTTCCAGAAGAAGTCCGAAATGAGAAGATCAGTATCACCAGATGGCTCCACCTGGAACGAATCATTTGAATCGGACAAATTCCGAATCGACTCTTCAAGAGTCTGGCAGCTCTGGATGATAGCATTCTGCTTGATGGCAACTTGCTGATCGTGGTACTTTCCCCGGAAGACGGTTCCCTCTCCGCCCTGACCCAGAATGTCTGCGGTCGGATTGTAATCCAGATCTTTCGCATCGACATGCAGGTGCCTCGGTAAGTCGAGGAGCAGAAGATCTGGTACAAGGAACTTGAGGTGGATCTGCGGACTGTTACACTTGGGACATCGAATTGTCAGAGCCGAAGTCGACTGTGAGGCTAGAATGGTCTTGGCGCACTCGATCAGACTAAACATGTGAACGTCTTTAAATGTTCGATGATCTTTGTTCTGCTTTGCTTCCAAACAGTAAGGACATGGAATGAGTTGCTCAAGGCAGCCTTCATCAAGGAGACCTTAACAAAAACCACATTACAAATGCCTTAGACATGGTTCTTAGGCAATCAATCAGTTACTCCATTGTGTAAACATCTTGTGATAAGCTGTGCCAATATTTTTCTTTAAGAAAATAAATTATCAATAAATTGACATATTTGGACTGTTTTAACCTTTAATATAATGCAAGCTGATATTTACATCTAGTAAGCAACATTTACAAGCTGTGGCAGAATTTTGTTATTTAGCTTTACCAAAAATTGTGTGGCAAGACACAAGACATGCAAATCAACTTCTTATAACAGTGAGGCAGAACAAACAATGAAAATATAAATAAATAAATTTCTGTAAGAGGTGAAAAACGTAATGCATATTTATAAGTTCCACAAGGAACTCTTCAAAAACATTTCCTGTTCTTTGGCCCTTGAGGGTGAACCCCAACATACTGGACATGGTACCATAGCATCACAGAACTTGCCATTTATATCTCAGCTATGCACCAAATTCTATTGTTTTATGACAGAAATAAGAATGCCTGAACTGCTTTACGACGGAAGTATGCCTGTCATTGCCTGAACTGCTTCATGACAGAGACAAGTATGCCTGAACTACTTTACGACAGAGACAAGCAAGCCTGAACTGATTCGTGACAAAGACAAGTATGCCTGAACTGCTTTATGACAGACAAGTATGCCTGAACTGCTTCATAACAGAGACAAGAATGCCTGAACTGCTTCATGACAGAGACAAGTATGCCTGAACTGCTTCATGACAGAGACAAGTATGCCTGAACTGCTTCATGACAGAGACAAGTATGCCTGAACTGCTTCAAGACAGAAACAAGTATGCCTGAACAATGTGACCAACTTCAACTTGTCCAGGTCATTATATAGTGCCAACTCAGCAGATCTGAACCAACAACTGAAAGTACAAATCAGATGGTCTACTGCTTGGACCGCTGCATAGCTGAAGAGTTTTTCATACCTGGATACCACTGATAGATAAGCGATTCGACATAGTCGATAGCAAAGGTCGCCAAAACAAATGCCAGGTTGGATGAGTCTTCCTCCCCAGATGTCTTTGTTACGGTGATGACGATTCCACGCTTCAGTGAATCATGGCCATCCTCCGACTGAGGAACGTCTGACTGTAGATACTCGTCAACCGGTTCAATGAGCAGATGATAGTCCGAGCAATTAATGTAGACTCCCTCTTGCCAAAATGTTATCTTCGGATCAGTGCTACAGAATAACACCAAACAATTCTTATCAACCACTTTCCGTTTAATCTACCCTTTTAACTACATCATCTTAACTACGTCCTCATATCACTAACTAGACTCCTTTTAACTACCTTAACTGCTGGTATATCCTCACATTATTAACTCCACTTCTATGGAGGTTTTCCAATTTTCCAATAAGAAACAAGTAGCCTACGCCTAAGTCTAACTAAAGTAACTTTAAACAATGAAGTGGATGATGCAATAGCAGATGTAGTTTGGATCACAATTTCCATTTCCTATTCTTTCAGGTTCAAATGATACTCAATTCATCAAAGAAACCAAGGTGCAAATCTGTGCATGCTTAAAATTCCCATCGTGATCCAAAGTGAAAACAATACTTAACAATTCATCGAGCGATCCAAAGTGGAAACAATACTTAACAATTCATCGAGCGATCCAAGGCGCCTGTAGTCATGGTCCTCTTTCACCGTTCCACGTGAGCTTCCCATGCGCAGTGACCTGTGCATTGTTGACTTACTCCCGTCACTGCAGCGTCTGGCCATTTCCATCGGACCCTGGTGGCCGTAAACAGCAGCCAGGACCTGAACAAGAAGTCGGCTCCAAAAGCCGCTTGGTATGTGGTTCATACGGTAGATTCGGTGAAGCTGCCCAGCTTCTATGCGAAGTGACTTCGACTTTACTGACCTTTGCAAGCCAGGTTTTAACGAGGGCAGCTTTGATGGAAGAAGTAGTCTGAATAAAGATCGAATAGCACATCAAGCATAAGCATCAAACTACAATATGCATATCATGCACAAATATACTCTCAGACTTAAAAAAATAACGCTTATATGTAATTCATAAAAGTAATAATCGTAATTGGTTCATTGGGAGCAATAATTTAGAAACTTTAGTAGTGTCAGAATACAGGTATTGTACTGTATTGTGATACTTATAATTACCAATACAAAGAAATGTCAGTGTGACCATAAGACTGTCTAACACAAGAGAAGCCCCAGAAAAATTGTGCAGCAATCACTAAAATAGTTTCTCAGGAAACGAAAAAAAATCAAATGACGACTGACTTGTTGTTATCGAGACGAAGCGCAATGTCAAAGGATTCCAGGAGATCAACGTAATGATCAAAGCCGATGCTTGTCTTGTTTCCACTGAAGAGTAACGCTGCCTCAGCATCTTTCAGATTGATCAATCCACCGCGCGTAAAACGCTGCACGCTCTAGAATCAAACGAACGTCAAAGTGGTGCAAATGAACGTCAAAGTGGTGCAAATGAACGTCAAAGTGGTGCAAATGAACGTCAAAGTGGTGCTAAGATTCTCATCAAAGTGAACAAAGAAATACAGTAATGTTGCAACGCTCCACGTGGGGGCAAGGTGCAAGTTTCCTCCACTTTGACCCTTGATCTGGCAATAGATAAATCCTAAGGTCGTGGACGCAGGGTCAGTGCATCTTTCTCTTTACTTCTCAGCTTATGCCGCTAGCAAACTACACTGCTTGGCGAAAGAAACCAGAGTGCGAACACAATTTGTCCGGGTTGTTATATGGTATCCATTTAGTATGCTCAAATCTCAAATTATTAGATGTAATGAATAATGAAAGAATAACAAAAGAATAACAGGCCAATGTCAAAACTTGAATCAGAGGCACAGACCACAGGACAAGGGTGCTACTGATAGACCACCGCGCCACACTCCTGAAGCATTTGTGTATAAGTTAATCACAGGTCCTGTGTCATAAAGATCAAGTAATTGATGCTCAAAACAATTGGTGACCATTAAAGCAGCCATAACCTTGTCCCAGAGTCAGAGAAAACAAAATACTGATTAAAAGCTACTCTCCAACCCATAGAGGCAAATGCTGCACACAAGGTTCCCAGAAAAAACTTGTTTTACACTCAGCTAAATTCTGATTATTTTTAACAGATTAATGGCTTTAATGAACAATTAATTAGTAATGGCTATAGTAGGTTTGTTGCTCACGTCGACAGAGATGAACTTGGCCAGCATCTGTGCAAGCCATTGAGGATCGATGAAATAGAGCGGCTCCAGGCCATTGAAAGAAGATGACACAAAGTGCAACAAGTAACCAGCTTCATTAAGGAATTGAGCAGCTGCAAAAACACAACAGGAATCAGTTCTGGTTCAGCATGTCCCCATTAACTCTAATTTTGTAAGAAACTACAATTTATATAGCACTCTAAAAATAGCAAGCTATTTCTAGCAAGCTATTTCTAAGAATCTATTTCTAGCAACCTATTTCTAGGATGCTTTACTAAGTTGGTGCAAAGATGGCTAAGATGTTTCTGTAGTGTGTTGTTTCATCAATTAGTCGGTCACATAATGGGCATTTTGCTTGATAATTTTCATTCGTTAGGACTTCTAATGTAAACCAGAACATGTCCATGCAGTGCACACTGTAATACAGATCTTGATCTCGTATGATAATACTTCTGAGGAGTTTCTACGGAGGATAAAATGTCTCTACCTTTCCCTCCATCTTATTGGGATATGCAGAGGCTTTCTCACCAAGTTCCATCTCCTCCTTGCTTCGAATGTTGCTATTCTGCAGTGAGCTGAATAGATTCCAGAACTCGTCTGTGCTCAGCACAGGCCACCGTTCTTCCTTTCGACATTGTTCAACTTCCTTCTGAAGGACTTTGATCAACTCCAGATAATCTTTTGGAACCTTGGCACAACAAAAAAGGAAATTTCATTGAAACAATCCAGCTTCATCTCGGACACTTGCATACTGTGAGACTGATTAAGTATGGTAAGTCATTATGGTAGGTATTCTTTATTCACCTCAGAGCATTGTGCAACATAGAATGTGTTGTATTTGTTCTAATCGAATTTGTTTCTAATACAACCAATAACTAATAATCATTAAGTAAAACCCATTATTAAGAGAAATGAGAATTGCTAAAACTCGTTTTGGCTAAGTTTTTACTTTGTTCCACATAATGTTAGATTCAAATTTCCTCTAAGATAGCAAATATGTAAGAACATGTATGCAGTGTTCAGCTGGTACGCACAATTAGACGGTGCCTTGCATCTGCCATTGTGCTAAACAGTGGCACAATTAAAAAATAGGAAACATAATCAAATGAAATTGGACAAGAGGTGTGCTGGATTAAAGGAGGCATTCATTTAAAAAATTGCAACATCTGAAGCCAGCAAAGTTTGAAAAAGTGATCCATGACAGGCCCAAGATTCAAACTTGGGTCACAGCGGTGAATAGTTGGGCCAACATGCCAACTAAAGGGTCAACAGTCTTTTATGACATCTGAGCAATATATGGCTCAGTCAGGTTTTGTGAAAAAAGTCAAGCCTTAACAAACCAACAGCCATGCATCCAGAGTTAAATAAAACTAAATAAACAGAAAACAATCAAGTCAACTTAGCAAACAAACTGTTTTGAGAGATACTACATCTACTTCTTAATACTACAATGGGTACAAACTAACATCTGCAATACAACACAAAAGTGTTTACCAAATAACATGCACAGGATATTCCAAATGTAAAAACATGCAAAAAACTATATGTAATAACATTCATGCTACTGGTAGTCATCATACTCACTTAACTGTCAACCAGAAATGCTACAATACCTAGAAACAGCAAAAACCTTAATTTCCATCTAACATGTCAAATTTCTTCCTTGTTTGAATACACACATATCACGAATGTCTACAAAATTTGAAGAATATTCCTGTTGTTCCACATGGCACAGTAGTACTAAAAATATCAAGATATCACCCTGGCTCGACAACTTCAGGAATCAGCGCTGAAAGACATTGTTTTCCCATGTATCTTTCATGTTACACCTCTGATTTCATGTACAACATCCTTTACATTGCTTCAGCTTCATTACGCCACATGAATTTTGTTATTAGATAATGTCTGGTAGGAAATCATCTCAAACACTACGGTGGCCTTTGTAAATCATCAGATAAAACTAGAACTATCTGCTGGCAACAAAGTATGCTTTAACAATAAGCATCCGTAAAGAAAACTAACACATCAGAGTCTGAGTTTCAGATTATTTAAGTGTACAAGTGGAGACAATACCTTATCTTTATTAAGCAAAACCACTAACACATGCATACATCATTCAACCTTATTTAGAAATCTATGTCAAAATGCAAGTCAGAGTACAGTTTAGGCAAATATGCCAGAAGGAAAGAGGCAGACGGGAGAGGTATTGAGACAAATTAAGGCAAAGAAAGACAGACAGACAAGACATACAGAGAATGACAGATAGAATGAAATGGTGTACCAACAGAGGTAGAAAAAGACAGACAGACGCCAGATATCCAGAGAGAGACAACAAATGAAACGCTGCAAGAAGCAGAGATAACAACAGGAGAGAGACAGACAGACACACAGACACCCAAACAGACAGTACAAGAAAGAGAGAGAGACAGATCCATTTCACTTAACACCCTGAGACATATCATCAAGCTGAAGGCGCGATGGAAAGCCTCTGCCCGCGGGCAGTACAGCATGCAAGTCTGACCTGCAGATTATTTGTCAACACATTCATGAAATTCACACGTTCATTTTCATTGAGCAGAGTCCAACCCCTGTTGGCACAAGTTCTGTTGAACTAGACATAAGATCACAAGATAACAAAATCAATTCACAAATAAGACTCATATCTTGATAGAGAGTCTAAATATTGGTAAACCTCAACCAAATTTGCTTCTGAAGCTCTAAACATACTTTCGTATTTCAAGACGCTACACACCAGTAGAGAAATTGACTGATTCAATCTGTTTAACTGCAGACATGACCAATATCAAACAGCTTGAAAGTATAATATAAATTTCACATGCAAATCAAAACTCACCATTCTCCCAACAAGGTTCGTTTTTCCATAATTGTCGATACGGACTCGTATCTTTAGAGCGACGTCGTAAATGACTTTACGCAAAGTGTCGAGCCCCTCTTTTCGATTGATATTTGACACCTCCACAATGCCATCGATCTTTGGAAATCCTTGCCTTTTGTAGTACTTGTTCTGAATGTAGTTACGTAGATCTGGGAGACTGTCCCGACCTTCGGCGAGACAGTCAAGAAACGTTCCAACAATAATGACATTGGAGTCAGGAGCATTAGCCTACAACAATGAAATGTGTAGAAAGTACAATGAAGTTTCTTTGAAGTGCACAGAGCAGTTCTTGATATAGCTCCCAAATACAGAGTTATAACAAGCTTTTTGTTGTATTATCTATTATATAAATTAAAAGGATCATAACTGTTTCAAATACATAAAGTTTATAATAAACTTTGATAAACATTTCTTATAACTGTTTCTAATAAGGCTCAATATTTCAGAGTAAATAGTTCTCGCAAATAAAATTAACCTCTAGCATCCAATTTTTATTCTGCTGTCACAAAAAAACCCATTAAGAACCACATGTACCAATCAGTCAGAAAAGACAATATTTGTCATTGTTTTTATGATACCTGTATATCTGATAGCCGTGTGATAACTATATACCTGACAGCCTCATGATTCTTTTAAATCTGATAGCTATGTGGTACCTGGCATATCTTATAGCAAAGTATCACCTAGCTATCAGATGCTGCTGATTTCTGAGCGGCGCTATATAAATGTTCGGTTACAATTATGTGATACCTGTATATCTGATAGCCATATAATATCCACATATCTGATAGTCAGATAATACCTCTATACCTGATAGCCATGTGATACCTGTATATCCGATAGCCAGGTGTGGAGGCCATCCACTCCTTGTTTGCCAAGTCGTAGGTCATAGATAACAAGATAGAGGGCTGAAGATGACAGAAACACCTTGTGCGTGACATAGTAGTCTTGCTGACCAGCAAAGTCCCACAGCTGTACCGTTAGTTCTGGAGATGCGCATTTCTTTATCAAAACATTCACAGGTGACATCACCGATGGGCATGTCTTTAGTAAAACATTTACAAGCAACATTACCAAAGCACATTTCTTTAGCAAAACATTCACAGGTGACATCACCGATGGGCATGTCTTTAGTAAAACATTTACAGGCAACATTACCAAAGCGCATTTCATTAGCAAAACATTCACAGGTCACATTACCAAAGTGCATTTCTGTAGCGAAACATTCACAGGAGTAATGCACATCAGCAATGTCTACTGATTTGCATTTCTTTAGCAAAACATTCACTGGTGACATTACCATATGATGATAGTGGTACTCATGGTAGCCTCAAAATTCACTTGAATCACAGTCTGAAGAAAGAAATCACAGCAACAGGCCAGCACAGTAGCAGACGTTCAAAATAGAATGTTACCATAGCACCAGACTTTAGATCATTACCTCCAATCTTAAGTTAAACAGCTTAATCCTTTAACGATGAGAGTGGGAAACAATGCAGATCATCGTTAAATTAAGACTCATGAATATGTTTTAACTTGCTTTCTAACAATAGCCTGATTTCTGATTCATTGACCAATCTGACGTCAACTTCTCCAGTGACTGATGACTTGGTTACTACAGTTTAGCATCAAGCAAACCATTAACTGATGGCTTGTCCATTAAGATATTGGTTTCATACAAGTTATTAGTTTGGCTCAGATAAGTCATGGTTTCTATAGCGACAGGATGCTACTGCTAATCAGCTCACCTTTAGCATGAGTCCTCGTGAGTATGGAAGCAACTTGAATTCGCTGATTTCCACGCCATCCGTAGCAACATTGACTGAGGGACGTGGCATATCACGCAGTGCATAAGCCAGAGACGTCTTTCCTTTCTCCTAATCAAAATAACAACATTCCACACACTTCTTACATTTATAAGAAGAGCACGATAGGCCAAAGCAGAAATCAAATCATCCAACTACTAATCTAATCAAAAGACTTCTATAGCTCCTTTATCGTAATGCAAGAGGAATCAATCAACGGTCACTTCAAGCGATATCATAGTAGAAAATCCTAATCCATTCAAGAAAGTCAGTACGTAAGTAAGTAAGTAAGAAAAAATATTCTTTATTTGACTACCAGCAAAAGCACAGTAGCTTATAGAAGAAATAAATAATAGAAACATTTATGCAGTTATATAACATTCTCATAATAAAACTTATTTTTGCAATGGCATCAACTCTAGGTAGGGTGAGATCAAGTGGCCTGGGTCGCGTATTATATGAAGTGACTTTACGGGGAGGGAGGCGGTCGTGAAGGACGTGACAAGGGTTTAAGAGAATTGAACGGAAAAGGAGTAGAATCAGCTCTAGAACAGTGTTTGTCGAAACTAGGAAAATCGGCAGGGAGGAAGCCTGAACGGGTCAGTTTTCTCAGAATACCGTTAAGGCATTTACATTCCCTCTACAGTGGCAAATCTCCCCCAAACAGAGGAGGCATAAAGTAGCCATCCGAGGGTAGTAGCTCTAACAACATCAAAGAGACGTTGACCCTTGAAAAAAAGAAGCCCAAAGCTCAGTCAAAATTCAACAGCGAAAGGGAAACCCGAAGTCAGGATATGGTGGATACACCAGTAGAACACATTTCCACAAAGTAAAAGGGCTTGAAAGGGCTTTATTAAGTAAGTACGTAAGTAAGTAAGCATATTCTTTATTAAACTGGTTGTAAAAAGCTGCACTCCGGTGTACAAACAGCATAGGATAAAGAAAAAATGTTCTGTACTGATCCTTGGCTAAATCGAAAAGAAACTGAACTGCAACTTAACAAACCCAGATGTAAATGAAACAGAGTTAACCGAAATCCTCGATACTATAGAACATGTACCTGGCATCCGACAAGCATCAGTTTGATTCGATGATAGGGAACACACTGACGATGAATCTGCTTCAGGTAGGCTACAATGACCTTCGCTGAATCAGCTGAAAACACAATGGTCAATTGTCAACCTCTATTAACAAGATTCACTTGCGTCTGTTATGAACATATAAAATCGCATAACAATGGTACCTTGGTAACCTCAGTTTAACATATATCTCACAGTTGACTAGATGAACTTGTATCTGTATCTAAGTTATACACATATGCCCTTCCCTCCTCTCTACATGTTACCATTCTTTCTGGGTCTCTTCCTACATGCTTCTCCCTTTCTAAAATCTTCTTCTCTAGGTGTTCTTGCACTGGGAGTGCTACTGAATGGCCACTGCTGTTAGAGGCGCTATATAAATTAATAAATACAATACAATAACACTCAACACTGGTACCTTGTTAATCTTAGTTGATGCAGATTAACTTATTAATTATTCCACATCAGTTTTTATATTGCTCTCTCTTTGACGCACTGACAGTAAACAATATACACTGCACAAAATATGATCTGTTGTATTTGGCTTACAATTAATTCGTGTTAGCATTATGCCTAACAGTCACCATTTCTTACAGCATTTTCTACTGAATAAATAATGACATGGCTGCCTACGTGTTTTGTGATTCTGGGTTACCCCTAAAAGTCTAATAAACCAATCCTGGTTCTAAACAAGTTGCAACCTTATTACTATTAAATCCTAAAGATAGCATATGAATTACAGAATCCAAACAATTGGAAGTAAAGGCCTAGCACTTGAGGGTCTTACACAATGTCAGCGACACCTTGAATTCATACACCTTATAAGACTACAATGCAATCACTCAACCAGTCAGCAACAATGACAATTTCTCTAATCAAACTCATACGATATTTACTGCAGAAGAAGACAATTCTAAATGTTATGAAAAATTAATGTCAATTCTGATTATGAGCTGCAATCGAAAGACGGTTTTACCACTCTGAATTCGTCGGTTGAGGTTGTTATCAGTGATGCTGAGTCCATCTAGGAGCAGAGTATGTAGCTGACTCAACTGACTTAACTCAACAGGCAGAGACGTCACACTCGTATTACTAGCAAAACAAAAATTATTTATTTAACACCACTAGAATATTCGAACAACAATCGACTTATCCAGTGCTAAAAACACCCTGCTGACATATAAAAATGTAAGATGGGTTAGATAAAGTCAGATGATGATCTGTTCATGACAGTGGAATTTCTTTCAAAAGACAACCTCAACTTGTAACTGAATGGTAATGTCTAGCTTTGTACTGCACCTCATTCAGTACCTAGGTCAATCCATTATGCCTATTGAGCATCAAATTAAACGGAATGTAATGTAATAGAGTGTGGTGCATAAAAGTAAAAACCTTATGCTCCCATATCTCACAGTGGAACATAGTAGAATCACTAGTTTCTTTTTCCTTCTACCTTTGAACAGGCAATGGATAAATCCATAGGTCATGGACATCGGGCCATACATTATAAGATTGCTGTTTACCTTCTTGCACGATTTGCAGTTAACCATCTTAAGCCATAGCAAATAGTTTACACTGCAAGGATGATGGAGAAAAATGTGCATAAACAATTTGTCCAGGGTCGTACCAAATGCAGTCCCTCAGCAGCCTCAAAGCAGATATCAATACATCACAGAACAAACATGCTACCAGATAGATAACCGTTTTGTAAAACAGATAAAATATATCACAATGTCACATCTAATATATCAATTAAAGTGAAGTATCAAATCCCGAAATTATAGCTTACCTCCAAAGCATTAACCAAGATAAACTCCAAAAGCTAGAAACATACAATCACAGAAGTTTAGCACGATGCTTACTGAGAAAGATCGAGTTTCGTCAGTTCTCGGAGTTCCGTGATCGACTGCGGGACTTCTTTAAGTCGATTGTGGCTCAGATTCAGTTCAGTCAAAGATTCAGAAAACATCTTTGGAAGAGAAACCAAAGAAGACGACGATGGCAGCGAAGAAGAGGGAACAGAAAGGTCGTTCTTTGAACTGGCTTTCGGAAACCAATTCGGATTTAAGCGACTGACAAAACTCCTACAATCAGAAACACGTTCGAAATGTGACGCCCTTCCTTTTTCAATATCTTTAATTTGTAATACCCTAAAGTTTTCTGCTAACCTTAATTATCGTTCATAGTTTTCTATTCCAACTCATGAAGTCACTATAACTACTAATGACATCTGCTTGTAAAGATAACTGTTGGTTCCATTCTATCATTAAAAAAACTGGAAACAACAGTTATTAGGAAGAAACATGAAAAACTAAGAAGCTAAAATTGTTCGTGAAGGTCTTTGGTTAGTTCTTGAGTTGAACAGCATGTTGAATGGTCGTTTGTTGTTATAAACCCATTCTGAGTAAGAATTTCTCTTGCAAAGCTGTCATTTTTACTGCACAAATTATAAAACTACTGGTTAACCTATTCTGTAAATGTACATCTGTATTTTTCATTTAGGACAATGAAATGATAGGCTATATTGGTAGAATAATCAGAGATGCTAAAAGAGTGATCGCCATTAAACTCTTTAGGGGACACAACACCATGTTACGGTGAATAGCACATAAACTGGGAGCACGCAAATGAGCCAAGACTATTAATATTATATAACAGCACACTGGACAAACATCTCACGAAAGCAGTCTATAACTTCTACATAACCTTCTGTAACACACATTGTTTCTACGAGCTTCTTAAATGTCAAGTCTTCATGTCTTCACATGTACAAAACTGAAAAATGCCTTGTTCAGTGAATACTCAGTGTAGAGATACGTTGGACGCACCAATGAGCTGTTTCCTAGAATTCACTTTGTGTATAAAGGCCATAACTCTACATAACATAAATAAAACAACACCGAATAGTTGTCATCAGTAAACTCTAATTAGCTGAAATTTCATGAACTTTTTCAAATTTCTGTTTTCATAAAAATTAATTTTATTCTGTCCATCCATCCATCATCACCCAACTTACCGCTGGACGTTGGCAATTGGAGAAGGGCAAGAGGGCAATGATCCGAGTCTGTTGTGTGACAGATCAAGCGACTCCAAACCCATGCATTCCCACCAATCAGGATTTGGAAGCGAGGAAATGATGTTGTGCGAAAGGTTGAGATCTTTCAAGGCAGCTGCAATATCAGGTTCATACTTAACATTTGTCTGTTCTGTGCAATTTAAAAACTAAGTTGTCACTGACTGTTCTCCTGTTTGAGATACAATTTGGATTCTTAGCTTAGATAAAACATGAGTCCAGCAAACAAACAACATTCACTTACAAATTACGAATTTCCTATGCATCAGAAGCTGGCATAAAAGAACACACCGAAATTTGTTTAAATTTCGAACTGTTCATCTATACCACCATAACTCTTTCTCGTTAATCAATCATCTAAGACCAACCAATAATTTATAAGTAAGTTAGTCAGTTAGTTATGTACATACTTTATAGTTTATAAAGAACCTTTTTAGTACCTTATGGAGCAATAGCAAAAATATTAAAATTTTCACGCTAGACTCAGAGGCAGAAGGTTTGGACGTAACTCTAAGTGAGTAAGTTAGTATATTCTTTATTAACCAATTGCCAAATCGCAATTTGGTGTACAGATATTTAATAAACACAGTTTAAAGTGTATAACATCCTAACAAAACCGAGCATTCTCGGACAAGTGTCTAGCACTTCTGAGTAGTTCCCTTGAAGGGGTGCTATATAAATTTTCGAATGAATGAATGAATAACAAGACGCTGTTCTGCCATGAACGAAACCGTACTGACCTAGACGACAGATCGTCTGAGGCAGATCAGCCAATGCGTTTCTGGAAAGATCGAGGTACTGGAGACATTTACTCCAGAAATCATCCAAAGCCAGTGGAACATCACACAACTCATTCTCCGACAGGTCAAGAACTTTCTATAGAAGCCAAGAAACTATCAATTAAAACTCACATAAACAATTAGTGCATCCATGCACTATTTACCACTAATTTAATTACTAGGCAATAAATGAACATATGACTCTGACTAGTCAGGTACATATGTGCACCACATGACCTCTCGAAATCTATACAAGATCCTGCTCTTCGTCTCATATATATCATAATGAGCTGTAATATGCTAAATTAATTTCTGTCAATGGCCTTTGTTGTCATCAGCTGTCGTTAAACTCTGGATCCATCTTGGTCTCCTAAATATTATTAATATTATATATTCGTTTAATATGAAAACCAGTTGACACACCGCAACAGGGAACAGTAAAGGGGACTACAACTGAACTGAAAATGTCTTTAAAGCATCATTTTTGGCTTAAAGATTGTGGGCCAGATTTTACTGATTGTCGATGAGGCATAATTACTCAAAACACTAATGATGTATTGTCGTATGGTTGTGGGTGCACTTCTGAACTTTGGAAGGTGGGAAACATCAAATACAGCTGTGTATTATATTGTATAATTTATAAAGCCTGGGCTGAGAGTGCTATCGAGAAAATGTTCAGAACAGGAACACTATCAATTTATTTAAGAGCAGATGAATAAATGAATAACAATGATTTGAAAAAGTGCAATTAATCAAAATGGATTGGCTCCAAAACTGATTGACAAAAATCCTTAAATATGAAACTACACTACCTTGCTTTAAGTATAACACAACTCCAACTCCATCACTTTCTTTAAAATAGAATTTTCTTAGTACTAATAAAGGTCCAACTAACCAGCGGACAGGACCACGGATGGACAAAGTTGTTGAGGCAGTTGTTGGATGCATATAGATTGATGAGATTGACGCATGAATGAATCTGGAATGGAAATGAGTCGAGGCGATTGTCAGAAACGTTCAACTCCTTCAGGTTAACACATTCCCACTTAATAGCTGAAAAGGAAAGGCCATATCAACACAATCTCAATTTATGGAAGTTTCATAAAGTTTCATAATGCAATGTGTAAACTTAAAAGGTGCTGACTTTAGACGTCATACACGTTAGGGCAAGATTCTTAGCTACACATTAAAAGCATGTTGGATAAATAATACGGTAATACATACATGAGGATAGGTTAAGGTTACCCATTCACTGTTGGTAGTTAACACAGTTTGAAAATTAAACTTAACTAACTAAGAAACATAAAAAATTAAAGACCTACAAAAATAAAATAAAATTTGAATATAATTGTAACTATGGATACATCTGCCGAGTGATAATGAATATGATACAGCAAATGTCAGATTAGGTCGACGTACGCTGGTCTTTGTCGGAATTCTTCAAATACAGACTTTTCAGCTGATTATGCGATAGATTTAGTTTCTCCAAAGACGGCAAGTCAAACAGTTCGACCGGAAGATCCAATAAGAGATTGTACGACAAATCAATCAGCTGCAGCCTAATGTACAACAGAAATAACACTAAGTAACACAAACAACTGAGAAAGTCAGCGCAAGGATACAAGGATGCAACCAGGAATAAACTACTACTGAAATTACTGCTGAGAGAGACAGAGACAACAGGAGAGAGAGAGACAATGGGAGAGAGAGAGACAATGAGAGAGAGAGAGAGAAACAATGGGAGAGAGAGAGAAAACAGAGAGAGAGAGAGAGACAATGGGAGAGAGAGAGAGACAATGAGAGAGAGAGAGAAGAAACAATGGAAGAGAGAGAGACAATGGGCGAGAGAGAGAGACAATGGGCAAGACAATGGGAGAGAGCCAGAGAGAGAGGGAGAGACAGACAGAGAGAGACAGACAGAGAGAGAGAGAGTAGAGAGGGAGGGACAGGAAACTTCATTTTCTTAGCCTCGGCATATGAAGGCAGGTGGCCAATCCTCTCCCTCTCCGCCTCATCTGCCCACCGACAGTGTACAGTCAGTGTACTCATTATAGCTGCGTTGGCTAAGGGGTGCACATGGAGCAGAAATCTCGAACAAAATATCTGACATGGCGGGGATTTGAACCCCAGACCTCTCAACGACAGTCCAGCAAGCTAACCACTATACTATAGATTGGATATAAAATAAAATATAGAAACAATAGTGAAGGGTGGTGACACATGATACAATAGGTCACCTGGTGCCAATTCAGACCTCGATCCTTGGCATTCAAACTCTAGTGCGTCATGAGACACACTGACAAAAGAGAAATGGCTGTCCACCAGTTAGACTCAGGTTACAACCTAAATGTCCTCGAGTTTCTTGACTGTACTTCAGTCTAATTTCATGCAATAACCTCACCCAGATATCAGGGTTCTTTGAATGCAACTCATACTGTATTATAGTGCAATAAGCTTAATTAATGTAATGCTACATCCTCGTAACCGTAGACCATTCTTAGCCTCTAATCTATCAGGATGCCTATGTGATAAATAGCGTGGTGATAACTTTATAGATGGCATGATAACAAAACAGGAAGAGGACAGAGTTCTAAGTCTGATACCACACAAACGTCCACGACTGATTGCGTGACAGACAAGTGCAGAGGGAAATAATTAAACGTTCAGTGAATGATTATGTCCAGTGTTTCAGTTGATGGAAAGAGATCATCATGTTTGATGGCAATGAAGTTGCAATGAAGTCCCTCCCTCCTTCTGTCTCCTCACGTGCCATCCATTCTCCCCCTCACTACCTCACGTTCTCTCCCTCTGTCTCTGTCTCTCTCTGTCTCTCAGTGGCTGAGAAACCATTCTGTACACATCTGTTATGAGCATGGTATACTGTGCTGGGTTGCAGTTACATCATGGGTCACCACTGGGTCATGGTAGCCGATTGAATGCAACGCTTACCTTGTAGCACAGAGAGTATGGATTTGAGTCTCCCTGAGATGGTTACTGTGTGAAACTTTGAGCAAGTCCTTCACTTACAGTTGACGCTTGGTCATAAGACAGAGGCACTTAATAAATGCATAATAATAACAATAATAATAATAACAATGACAATAATAATCATGCATCAAAGTGAGAATCAGTTGATGTGCTGTGTCGCATGTAAGCACAAACCTCTGACACTGAAGACCAGCAGAAAACGGAGAAAGGAGGACTTGGAGATTGCAGCTGGAAACAATGAAGCTACGGAGGTTGACGAGTTGCCAAGGAACGACATCTGGAAGGAAGGGAAGGTGGTTGTCACGCACATCCAGGTCATGCAGACAAGTGATGTAAGGAGAGATCCACGAAGACATCAAGGTACGAAGACTTCGACCGGACCAATCAATGCTCACCTGAAAAACAGAGGAAACATCAACCAACAATAGTTAAAACATTGTTTTCTGCTCTCATTCCCATCATTATAATCATAATCATATAAACCAATGTCAGCAGCACCACCAACACCACCATCGTCACTAATCAGCATCATCATCACAGTTATCACTTAGCTAATAATTAGACAAATGCTGGATTCTAATTCTAATCGACAGCTGTAGTCTGATGCTAATTCTAATTCTAATCGATTAGCAATTGTCAGCAATTCTAATCGAAAATCAATTAGCTGATTTGATTAGATGTTTGAAAATAAAGGCAGAGAACGCGTTCATAAAGATGAGTCTATTAATATTGAGTTTGAAGAATATACTTAATTACTTATTTATCTGAAGGCTATTTCAGACTTTCGAGCGCCTGTTCAGGTTATAAAACATGGGAACCAGTACAAGTTCTTATTTCTGCGCCTAGTTCTCCATGCTTATCACAATAGCTGGGCAGACAACTGATAAAAAATTATTCAGAATTTATTATTGTTATTTGTTAAAACGTTCTTTAAAAGTATTAAGATAAAAGTGATAGGCCTATCGGAAGGAACAGTTCAATTAGTAGGGAAGTGTAAAAATGCAGTAAAATTATCAAGCGCTAATTGAAGCCAATGTACATATCGTCAAACTTCGTCCGTTATGTTAGGGCGAGTTATGTTGATAAAGAAATGGCTGGTTTGTGGACTATTCTCACATATAGCAGTTGTGTAGCTTTAGGTAATGTAATAGGCTACAGCTCTAGGTATTGTAATAGACTGCAGCCTTAGGTATTGTA
Source organism: Aporrectodea caliginosa (assembly GCA_020284085.1). NCBI lineage: Eukaryota > Metazoa > Annelida > Clitellata > Crassiclitellata > Lumbricidae > Aporrectodea > Aporrectodea caliginosa. Next base: position 235,272 of record JACEVL010000326.1, on the reverse strand, counting down.
AATTTGTAATAGGTGGCAGGAACTTGATTTGCTTTGATTAAAAGCATTGACAAATTCATGAAGCAAATATGTGTATTTGAACTATCGATTATTGATATCTAATTCTAATTTTTAATCGATTAGCTGCTGCTGATGCTAATTCAATCATACAGCAAATAGGCAGTAGCTAACATCGAATTCAGTAATCGATTGACCTGCTAATGATCACCCATCTGATACCAATGGAAACAGTTCTGGACAGCCATCATTATCACAGTTGTCTTACAATCACTACAACCACTGATACTGGATTTGGATGATGACAGATGGATATGGAAAGCTCAAAAGAGGCCCAACAGCGAGAGGAGTCACGATGTCCGACATTTGAACCTGCCTATGAGGCAGAGGAAGATTAGTCAGTGACCAATACACAGTAAACTCATTATACCGTAATGTTATCTGTGTCATATGAAAAACTGCATTATAACGTCATTTACTCTCTACAGCTGACCTAATTATAAGCTCCATGTCTCTCACTGTTCTATATCAGAAGCTGTGTTATAATGAGTCTTCAGTGTACTATCAAAAATTAAACTGATGATGACTGACTGAGAATGGTGATACTGATGATCAAATTGGCAATGATCATACAGCGGATCTGACAAATGACAATGATGATAATCTTGACAGTAATGACCCTGATGCTGATGATGACAATGACGATCACAGAGATACAGATAATGACAATGATTTTGCATGAGTGGCACAAGTGCCTTTGCCAAAGTGCCACCAGCACTCAGCATTCAAACCATTTACACAGACAGACTAATTTGGAAATATTTGCTAAGCATTTATCAGTATACGATTGGCTCCATTCAAAGACATGTCAAAGGCTTTTGACCCAGTCCCACATCTGATAACGGAATCATCATACAAAACAAGGCAGTTTAGCAAACATCGCGGACAGTAATTAACGATCAGCAAATGATCACGAAACGGATAGTAATGGAAACAGTTCTGGACAGCCATCATTATCTTTCTCTTACGTCATACAACCACGGTTACTCATTTTTCATGACTGCAGATCCACGTTAGCTTTACAATACTTTTCTTTTCTGCTGTATCCAGACAAAAGCCATGAATCAGTTGAAAAGTATATCTGATCCTGTGCCTCAATGTTGACTCATAGTGTCAATGTATTTAAATTTTGGCAATTCCAATTAAGTCATAACTCCCATTCTATATTTTGTATAAACTTCTTGTGTATTTTAAAATGTTAACTATGGTGTCAAACCATGTCATCACAATGTTAAATCTGTATCTCGCTATAAATGATTGAATAAATACTTACAAACATACATACACACATACATATAAACAAAAACAAACTTTATTGAACGCATGCTATACATAAATTCATAAAGTGATACATACATACCTCCATAGCTTTATGAATATACATACACGCATATTTATGTAGTTTGTATACATATACAGATTAAGTACATGACAGAAAGCCTGTATAGTGTATATGGGATTTCGGTCAAGGACAGAATCAGATTCAAGATCCTCCGTCTTCTTTCGATAAGTCACAGTGGCACAATGGCTCCCGAATAATTCACAGAGCTCTATGTTTCTGTATATCTTAAGAGGCATTGCTTTAGATCTGTTGGATAGTCATAGTCCAGTAGTGCCTTTGGGAGATTATTAAATGGTGCAATATGCAAATATCTTGTTACATAAATACATACATAAATACAAATAGACATACATAGACATACATACCTATATACAAATCCATACAGGTCTTCTAAATTATTTAAATTCATATTGAACTGATCTATATAGCATAGAATCAATATAGAATAACTGACCAGGGTTGAGTGCTGGCCAGTTGCTGCTGTCTGAGATTCGTCCTGTGACATCGACTGATCAGTTTCTGTATCAACTACAAACTGGTTGAGATAATGTCCGATAACAGAGCTGTAATTGTCCGCCAGATCTTCTGTTATGGAAGCCCCGCACTTTGTGTTAAGGAGACAAGATAGCACGTTAATAAGGTCCACTGAAACATATCCATACAAACAGTCCTGAATAAAGACTAAAAGACACGACGAGCATATGAGAATACAATGTTACTATGAGAATAGATGGCTAAATCATGAAAAAATGGCTAAATCATGAGCATGACTAAAGCATGAAAATGGCTAACAAATGAAAATGGCTAAATCATGAGAATGTCTAAATCATGAGAATGGAATGACTACTAATGTTTATCTGATGATCAAACTCTTTCTCTCCCTTTAAGAAATGTCTCAAGACTCAGTATTTCTCACTGGCTTTTCAAACATCTGAACATCTTACTGTCCTTCACCTGGCAGCTAACAAACCTCGTCTCAGATTCCCATTTCTGTGTGACCTTCCACGCATTACAAATTTTTTAATGCTGATAACAATAATAATTTTGGTACCAACAACAGCAAATTAAAGCTAAGGTCAACATTGTAAAATACAGTTTAAGTAACAATCTGCCCCGACCGGGATATTAACCCTGATCTTGCTCTTGGAAGTCCAGCAAGTAAACCACTGAACTATCATGCACAAGACATCTATAGTTCAAGTTAGTAAGGTCCTAGAATAACTGTAAAGTCTTAAAAACTTTTGCTTTTCACTTACACTCAAAACAAAAGACAAGCAGTTCCTGGCGAATGAAGGGAACCAAAGCATCCTTGGACGATGTCACTTTAGTCAGGGAGTCAAGGCAGAACTGCAAGATTTCTACATGTCCTCCATAGCAAGCGATCTTTAAAAGGTTCTTACAGTTATCCACATCTTCAAAGGTTTCTAAAACAAATATCTATTATTAAATACTAACAGTTAAATTGCCAGACGCATCCCAAAACAAAAGTAAGCAGAACCTTTAGTCAGATGGTTATGACTTTAAGTAGTAATATAGAATAATAGAATCTTCATTTATTCATTAACACATTGTCAGAACAGCAATGTGATTACAGAAAAATATGGTCATGTGTAGGCATTAAGTTTACTGTAATGCATACACCATTAACTCATTAATTTGGAAATCAAGAAATCATTCCGTGCGGTTGCTTGCGGTTTTCTCTGCTTTATTCCAATCGATTCCCAATAGCCACCAGTTAAGTTAAACCAAGTTAAATTTAATTAGTTTTCATAGGCCTGTAATAGTGTTTTGAAATTAAACCTAAGAAATGTCATAATTTGTCTTAAGTAGCAATGTTGCAATTGCATATAAAACTGAAAGCCACCTTAACAAAAGCATATACAGTTGAACATGAGGAAGCCAGAACAGGAGCCACTTGCAATATGTGTGCATATATGTACTTGAATATTTGAATATTTGCTTAATTGGAAAGATTTATAGATACTTAACATAGCATCCTTTAAGTATGGTATCTAATAAACAGCTGCTTAAATGAGTTTAAAGTTCTTACGACAAAACGTCTACTAGTAAGCAAATAGTGCTCACATAACTAGAAGAGCCAATACTAGCTCCCACAGAGTATGACCGAGAATTAACACCCAAGTGGGACAGCCTATAATAAATCTTTTAAAAAAGGCAAAGTAAGGTTTGCATAGGATTTAAGTTAACACTCAAGACTGAAGCTTACCTTTGCTAATATTTCTTAATATGTGACCTCGGCCAAGAACAGGGACCACTTGTCTCATAATATAGATCAGCTGGAAAATGGATTTATTCCTAAAACCTTGATTATTGATTTTTGCATTTAAGTAATGCAACAGCACCTTTGGCTCACTGTATTATAAACTATATTACTCCACATGATGCACTATCAGGTAGAGACAGATTTCAGTTTTATTTTGTGATTTCCCACCAAATGATTTTTTTTTATTTTCATTTAAAAATGGCATAAATTTTGGACCAATGTTCTGATATTTTTCCACGACTTTCTTATGATATCAGCATAAGTCCATTCCTGGCCAGTGGTTTTTTTTCTTGGCCAAGGTCACATGTTTCCAGTTGCCTGGCTTCAACATGCACCTCTGAACTTTGTAAACGGGTATTATCAAATTTCAGTTGTACTTTAAGATTTTCAACATTGCAACATCTAGTGGTGCAGGATTCAGGCTTACCCACCGCCCATATACCCACTGTATCAACCCGGCATGAAATTTCATTTGAATAAGCCGAAATTCAGTGGAAGTTGAACAAACCTGGTTGAGTATCCATTAGTATTTTTAGGATGTTCATCCATCCCTTAGTGACAGCCTGGTAGAACGGACATGACCTATGAATGGCATCCATCTCTTCCTTTGCCACTGGAGCTGAAGGATTCACCTGGATTGGCAATGGAATAGGAACTATTGCTTGATTGCAGAGGAGAATGTCGACGACAAATTCGTATCCATGCTCACAGGCTAAGGATAATGGCGTACCCTAGTTGATAGCAAGGCAAAACCTCACAGTTAACAACACATATGGATAATTGGATATTTATTATATATCCACGCTCACAGGCATGGATCCATATTCCAAAAATTAATTCATCTGCAGAAACTGAAACTCATCATAACATGACCCTGTCATAAGACAGCTTTTGATGGAGAAAGACAGCAATAGAAAGAGTTTTTGGTGTACACAGATTAAGTACCCATGCTCACAAGCTATGGATACTGGTGTACCATTATCAATAGCCAGTCAAAACCTATGGTTGACAACCTACCAGTATAATATTATTATGGATATGCTCACAGTTGAAAGATAATGTATACAGTTACACACTATATGAATAAATGTTTTATAAACGCTTATAAAAAAACGGTTTATAAACGCTTTATAAAATAAATGTTTTATAAACGCTTTATAAATGTTTGAATACAATACAATATGCTAGCAAATTAAAGCCCGTGGTTAACAGCACATAGTTAAGGTGTGATTTGCTGCGGGCTAGGTGGAGAACAATTTTAATTAAATATCTCAAAAGGACGCTAAACAAAGTAATAAATATTACATGACATAGATTAAGCTGTACCTTATGCAAAATAAAAGCTATGGATGCAAACTCAGAGACCAGATAGAAACTAATATGTCATACGATGGGCAGAAATTATTACAGTACAAGCTTCCCAATTCAGTTGTTTTCTCCCAATTCAGTTAATTCTGTCAATTATTTGATGTCATTATAGTCTAAACCCTGAGTCATCTCTTTCTATTTGTATACCCACCTTACCCCGCTTCTGGTTTCTCTATCAGATTTCGACCTGGGTTCTCGAGTGATTATAATTTCTAATTGCAATTTTGCTCAAAACTCGACCAACATTTTGGACATTATGATAACAGCACTAAAGTAGTCATTAGATCAGATTAACCTGGACCTACAATACAATACAATACAAGTAATTTCACTTGATCAGTGTGGCAATTTCTGTAGCAGCCTTAGAAATCTCTTAAACGCTGCATGAAGGGTCTTATTTTGGCCTAGATCCCAAATACCTCTGTTGCCTCGTTCGCCGACGTATCTCCACCACCTCTCACCGTCCGCTTTGCTCACTTGATCACCTTGACCTTCTTGTCCCACGAGCTAGGACTGCCATGGCTAAATCTCGAGCTTTTGCCTTCATTGGCCCTTCACTATGGAACCAACTCCCTTCATCAACTCGTTCTTTAATACTATCTGGTGGGTCTGGCGCTTCTTTTCGCTGTCTTAGGACCACTCTTTTCGCTCGGAGTCTTTCGCACTGGGAGCGCCTCTGATTGGCGTTCACTGTGAGAGGCACTTTATAAATTTATAAATACAATAAAATACAATACAATGAAGGGACAAGGATGAGAAACAGACTTCAGACCGCAAACACTCATATAAGCATTATTTTTATTACAGCACATAAAACACTGACTTGCATGCATTCAACGCTACTTCCGCTAAGTTACATAGAAACATTACACAGCAAAGACTAGCCAATCGTAAAATAGTATACAAAAAACACTCTTATCATGATGCCATCTCTCAGCTCTTAAGAGGAATACATTGGTTGGGCTCCATGTGTGAGTGTGGGTCTGCCACATGTGACTCGTCTAGTTTACTAGTTTACTGTTACATGCTTTGCTAACTGATGTAATTCTAGCTGTTAATTACATCTAGCATCATACAGGCTAGTGCAGAAAGTGCCTCTGATTTGCTATGTTCTTAGTGGCACTATATAAAAGTTGAATAACATCTACAATGTGAAACTCACAATTATCCAAATTTATGGGATGTTTTGACACGAACATCTGCATACATTAGGCCAAGGCATATACACCAAGGCATTTAGTCTAGTGGTTAAAATGTTGAATTGTCAGCCGAGAGGTCAGCGTTTCAAATCCTCGCCAGGGCAAAAGGTTTTTGAATATTTCTGTTCTGCATGCCCCCACCCCAAAAAACTCAGCTATAAACTGAGAAAGAATAAAATACAGCCCGTAAAAACAAAGTTTTTTACTATATCCATCTACTATCCTATAATGCGTCTTACCTCTACAAATATATAGTCCGCGTTCATTTTACAACTGCGGCCAATCACAACGCTGGCCAATCACAGCGCTCCGTATCGGAAAAGGGGATTCCCGATTCGAAAAGTTTAGTCCCCGATTCTATAAGCTAGCCTTTTTGGGGGAGCTGAAATTTTGATAGAATGAAGTGTGTGCGAGGGCGAGTCTATATGCCAAGTTTCCACGACGATTGAATGATTGTAAGTGATCGAACTAGTCGTCGCAAGATTTGACTTTTTAGCCTGTGGCTCAATCAAGCAAGCAAGCAAGCAAGCAAGCAAGCAAGCAAGATTCCCGCAAGTTAAAGTAGATGGATAAAAAGAACAATAATTCCAGACATCGGTTCAATCTGTCAAGGGATCACATAATGAGACAATTACAAAACAGTCATCAGCTCTAAAACAGAATGCAATTCATCAGCAAACATAATGCATTAGTTTGAACCAAACAATTATAATTAGAGCCAAAACAAGGCACGAACTTGTGCGACTTCCCTATTTTAATTCCCATATTTCTCATAAACTCTACTTCCCCATCACAAATCCAATTATACACATGAACAATAACTTTGTGACACAAGTAAATCCATTAAATATTTAATATAATGACTTTAATATCATAATCTATTTGAAGAAACCTTGACACAATTCTGCCAAGACCTCAGTCAGGTCTGTTACCTTCTCCACTTTTGGTTAACGTTGAAGATATCTTAACAAGTGGCGAGCCATGGTTGAAAATATCCTGATCTTAGCAAAACTGTCGATGAATAGGACCTGTCACCAGATAAGTTCCATCCTGAGCTTACACTGGCATCTTTCTACTATGATAGTTTTCAACAAACTCATAGAGAAGAAGCAGAAGAGAGAAGCAATCCCTAGAGAAGCAATCCCTAAATCTAGCCTGAGAGGCAGCCAAGGGTATAGAGTGCTAACGACTTCATTTTAAAGTTGGGTGGCCAGTCCTCTCCCTCTTCCCGCTGACAGTGTACGCCGTATGGCCAGTGTACTCATTACAGCTGAGTTGGCTAGCAAACACATGCAGAACCGAAATCTTAAAAAAAATTCTGTTCTGGAAGGGATTTGAACCTCTGGCTTCTTGGTTGACAATCCAGCATCATAACCAATATATGACCCGATAGCGCGAGAGGTACCGAGTTCGAGTCCCGTAGGGCGGACATGCTTTGTAGGCTGCTATTAGCGCCGTGTGTATTGCAGGCTGTCTGTTCTGTTAGTAGTTAAGATTTATGTCTTCTGTCATTTGTGTTCTTGTGAATTGTTTCAATTGCAAAATTGTACACTGTAACCGGTTGCGGTTTGTCAACCGGATTGTTTGAAAAAACGAAAATATTATATTATATACTCCCATAAACTCAAACACATCATATAAATCATCATTTGATAACGCAGTAAGTTGTCATTGAACTCTGCATACTAACCATTGGTGAACTGGCATTGATGTCCGATGTGAAGGCAGTGAGGAAAACAATCAGTTCCTCATCACCCAGAACACAGACGCGATGCAACAGGTGGTCGTTATCACACAAATTGATCAGAATTTCCTTCACCAAAGAAGGATTTTCTTGCATCAGCGTCAGAATTCCTTCCTTTCCACTGGTCTCAACAGTGGTGCGAATCTGATTAATGAAATCTTCAAAATAAAAACAAAACTGTATATATGCATAATGCAAGTAAGTATATATGTAATATGCATGTATGTACGCATGTAACTATATATGTACCACAGTATGTAATATGTATGTATGTATGTATAGGTGACTTCATAGTTACGCATGCTCGCTCTGCTACTAGACAGCGTCCGGGCTTTCTCGATCGTTGGACCTTCTTTTAGGAATAGCCTCCCCCTCAGACCTTCGTTCTCTCCCGTGAGACCTCTCTGAATCTTTCTATAGACTACTTAAGACCTTCCTCTTTGACCGGGCCTGGGTCGGGAGCACCTCTGACTCTCTGAGTAGTTATCTTGAAGGGGCGCTATATAAATTCCATAGATAGATAGATAGATAGATAGATATATGAATGTAAATGTAAATACTGTAAATGTAATTGTATTCACAGATGAACACAGCACCACATGATCCGATAAACTCGATATATATCCTCCTGACCTAAGAACATGACACTATGAAACCACGAACAAACAGAATGGTCTTCAAGCACTTCCAAATAACAGACAAAGAGAGGCTGCGGAGTTCACGTTGCAGGCTGCAAGGCAACTTACTCCAGAATGATACGCCAATGGAGCACAGGAGCAACCACGTTACATTGCACAGCAGAGCAAAGAAATCTATAACCAGGGATGGAAGGATTTACAAGATGTACAGCTCCTTAACCTCCTTAGCGTTAACCCCGAACGTTACTCGGGCCGGGAATTCTATGCAAAAGCGGTTAACCCCGAGTCACGTTCGGGTTCATACATACATACATACATACATACATACATACATACATACATACATACATACATAAATACATATACATATATAAATACATATATACCTACATAATGATCTATAATTATACCTACACATATTTATATATTTACACACATAGATGGCAATGTAAATATATATACATACATACATACATACATACATACATACATACATACATACATACATATACATATATAAATACATATATACCTACATAATTATATATAATTATACCTACACATGTATATATTTACACACATAGATGGCAATGTAAATATATAAATATATATATACATACATACATACATACATACATACACACATACATACATATACATATATAAATACATATATACCTACATAATTATATATATATTATGCCTACACATGTATATATTTACACACATAGATGGCAATGTAAATATAAATATATATGCATACATACATACATACATACATACATACATACATACATATACATATATAGATACATATATACCTACATAATTATATATAATTATACCTACACATGTATATATTTACACACATAGATGGCAATGTAAATATATATATACATACATACATACATACATACATACATACATACATACGTACATACATACATACATACATACATACATATACATATATAAATACATATATACCTACATAATTATATATAATTATACCTACACATGTATATATTTATATATATTTATATATATATATAGCTATGCATGTTTACATATACACATTATATACCTACACATGTATATTCATGCATATACATGCATACGTAAAACAATGCAACGTTTTTGGCTGGTTTTTCTGGGAGAAAATGAAACGCTAAGGAGGTTAAGACAAGATGAAGCACAGAATAAAAGACAGTTATGCATATGCATTAGGATCTTTATCTCAATATATATATAATATATATTGTATATATAATATGTATAAAATGTATAAAATGTATAAAATGTATATATAATATATATATAATATATATTATATATAATATATATATATTATATATATATATACATATATATATAAGTGACGTCGGCCGAGAGAAGGGATCACTTGTTGCTTTCTAGATCAGCCGGAAAATGGTCTTTTTCATAATATCGTGATTATTGATTTTTGCATCTGATTACTGCACCTGAAGCTAATAATCACTGTATAGCAACCTATATAACTCCACATAATATTATGATGCATTAAGGCCAAATATCTGGTATTTAAAAGCATTGGGTAGAGACAGTTTCAATATTTATTGGTGATTTCCCGCCAAATGATATTTTATATTTTCTCTAAGGAGGGGAATGGGGTATGCAAGCGTCTCAAATAGCCTCTGCTGCTCAAATGTCCACCCACGCCACCTTCACGTGGTCCCTCCTGTTTCAACGGAGTGCGTGGTGGACGACCGAGTGCTCGCCGGTATAAGCGAGTGCCCCATGGGCAAAGGAGCTGAAGGACGGACGATGAACGGCATCGACGCTGAGAGATGGTGTCTCTCCATAAAAACACCGGGAGGAAGGCAACGGGAAACCACCTCCCTATTCACCCCGAGGAATATGTAAAATGACGCCAAACAGAAATGGCGTCGTTGGACATATGAACCTGCCTGAGGGCAGAGAACGTGAAAAGAAAGAAGAAGAAGTGCATAAATTTAGGGCCAAACGTTCTGAAATTTTTACCCTGATTTTCTGATGGTATAAGCATACAGGAATTGGTAATAAGTCCATTCCCGACAAGTGGTCCCTTCTCTCGGCCGACGTCATATATATATATATATATACATATATATATATATGCATGTGTATAAATAATTATATATATATATATGTATTATATATGTAATATATATATTATGTATATATAAATATATATAATATATATTTATATACATACACATAATTTTGCATACACACACTTAATTTTGCAGAAAGCAGAACAGAGAAACTAAACAAAGACTAGAACAAAAAGACAAAAATGTATAAAAATGTATAAAACAACTTCTCACAAACAGACAGCTCCAACTCATGCTCTCCTGGAGGCGTAATATAAACGTTATGCACTCGCAATCTGACATCATACATGTTGTTCTTTACTGATGACACACCAAGACCATTAACTAGATAATTAAACTCCGGTCCATAACTGAATGTCAATGACAACATATTGAGTGCACTATGATCGACAGTTAGCATGCCGCTAAGGAGTTTAAACATGGCAATAACTCTCATAGATTTAAAGTCCAAACTGTCTAGACCTACAATAAATTCTCTCACTGATTCCTACATGTGAGAATCAAACACAAATTTTATGTACTTCTGCATAGATAACCAAAGCAGTTCCTCCCATACGATACTGGATATATGCACAACCCAGGTATACAGACAATCAGCCAAGACGCAGCATTTAAACAGATTATAGTTTGTATGTACATGTATACATGTATGCATGAATGTATCCGTCTATATGTATGCATCCATACATGCATGAGTGTACATATGTGTATCCATAGGTGTCTGTCTGTCATACATATAATGCCTTTTATTAACTGAACAAAAGCAATTGTTCAGAAGCTTTCACAATTTAGTTAAGCTGAAAGAAGGGCAGCATGGACAACAGTTAGGGAATTGTAGCTTTAGATGTATCTCCCTGTGAATGGTGGAAACAGATTCAACACAGACAACAGATGATTGGGATTTACCAAGATGTAAGACAGACTTTCAGTCTGGCATGCTATAGATCAGGGGTGGGCAAACTACGGCCCGCGGGCCAGATCCGGCCCGCCAACGCTTTCTATCCGGCCCGCCAACGCATTTTATCTGGTCCAAAAAATTCTTCAGAAAAGTAAAAAGTCATAAAATTCAGACCGCAAGAAGAATTCCTCATGCTGCTTTCTTATTTGCTATTCCGGTTTGTATTATTCGCATCCACTTACATCTGTGAACAAACATTTTCAACTATGAAGATAAACAAATCCAAGTAAAAATCTCAGTTAGCTGATCTAAATTTGAACTCGATAATACGAATGTGAACTTAGTCTTTCGAAGCCGTTATTATCGGCTTCGCCAGCTCCGAGTGGTTCTCGTTCTCTTTCTCATGATGCCCTATGGTGGCTCTTGCTTTTGTTACTAGTCGAATTGACCACTGTTCATCGACTCTCCTTGGTGGCCTCACCTTGGAGTTCTGGGCCTACTAGATCGGGTTCTGTGCTCGGCTGCTTGGCTCATTGTGCGAATTCCCAAATTCGCCTCTGTCTTTGCCTACATGCGCGATGTGTTGCACTGTCTTGCTGCCTGTGGCCCAACGGATCTCATACCGGATTCCTGCTTTGGTTTCACGCTGCACCCTCGGCTGTGCTCTATCTTACCTCCAGAGGTGATCTCTGCCGCCCAGTGGCCGACGTTGTAGCAGGCCATCCATCTGGAATGACCTACCATCGGAGCTGCGTTTGCTATAGACCTCTGACCAATCTAACTGCGTTTTATAAATCACTTAAGTCTTTTTTTCAATAGCCGTGTCTGGGCTAGGAACACCCTGAGTAGGTTTGTTGAAGGTGAGCTATATAAGTGCCCAGAATTAATGAATGCAACCAGCGCGATCACTCTGGATTAAGGGAAAATTGTTATGCATGTTCACAGTTGCATACACCTCACAAGTTACAGCCAAAGCACAATTAATTTTAATTCGGTAAACTTTTTAATTTTAGTTGTTATTAAAAGTTAGAAATTTTGTATGTGGCCCTCCGAATTTTTTTGGCGTGTAATGTGGCCCAATGTGCCAAAAGTTTGCCCACCCCTGCTATAGATAATGATGATAATGATGGTGACAATGATAACAATGATGATGATGTAGAAAACAAATGCGATAATAGTGATGAAGAGGACACAGTTAGATAAAGGTGAATAAATCAAGAACACAGGTTTAGAAAATGAGAGTGACAAAGATGAAATTGGACGTGTAGAAAACAAAAATGAAGCTGACAATAATAATGAATATGAAAACAATGATAAAGCCGATGCAGAAATAACAATGAAAATGATGATTAGTATAATAAATATAACGATGATTGCTATAATGATGACAAAAATGAAAAGACTAATGTTGCTATGTATGCAAATTCAATATTCATACATTTATATGTACAATTGTATGTAGATGTAAATATACACATAAAGTTGTAAACCGTTACTTGTTATAGAGCTGTAAGTTGTAATTATAATCAGGATAATCACAACTTAGGAACATAATATCCTGACTCAATGTTTCAGCTCATAGAATAAAACTAGAGCACCACAACCATTGAAAAAAACAATACCTTCATCCATGACTGAATTTCTTATGGAAGCCATTTCTTCCAAGACCGAAATTAGTCAATGACTCAGCAGATGATATCAAAAGTCACGATGAAATAACCACGTAAGACATTCTGCAGCTGTACTCTAAAAAAACACACAGCATCAGACGTTGTACCTTGACAAACACCTGCATCAATACAGCTGCTGGTTTGCCATAACCAGGTTTCTGGTCTCTCTGACCTCTCAAACCTTGACTATATTTAGGATGAGGATTAGAGTAAGGACTGAAGTTTTACTCTGTATCAGACATCAACTAATATGGAGGTTGAGAAGTATGATACAATGCTGCAGCTCTCAAGGTCATATCAAATGTCAGTTCTGGATAGGAAGCCATTGGTTAGGCATTGCAAGTGTGCATGTATGTATGTAGGTATGTATGTGTACTTGTTATAGCGCCCCTTCAAGAGCTCAGAGGCGCTCCCGACTACAGCGCGGACACTGAATCGGAGTTTCACGCCGAGCGCATGAGCAATTGCAAGTGAAGGACTTGTCCAGGGTCACTACGCAGCGGCTTGAGGTGGATTCGAGCCCGCAACCTTCTGGCTGCAAGGCACCAAACATACCCCTACACCACCGCGCCCCACGCATGTGTGTGTGTGTACATGTGTGTGCATGTGTGTGTGTTTATGTGTGTGTGTGTTTGTGTGCATGCATGTGTGTGTTTGTGTGCGTGCATATGTGTGTGTGTGCTCACTGACTGTTCCAGCGATCTGCACACTGCTTGCATACTGATGAACTTTTTGTTCTTATTGACTTCAACATCATAGACAGCACCTTCATATAAGCATACATTAATAGGTCGTTCATCAAACATTCTTTATACAATTGCCTACACTCTCCCTGAGGCAATTTATTAGGAATGGACAAAGACATTCTCAGACATATACTCTGATTAGATCAATACTCATTCTAACGCTGTAATAAGAACATTTCACTAGTATTTTTCGTATGTTTTTGCTATTTCACAACATACCTGATAGCGGTACGTCTATAATATTCTATATGTTTTTGTTATCAATAACGAATATAATATTTGTGAGATGTTTAACAGGCACTGGATAAAGCACCTGGAAACTAACGAACTAACTACGGGTAACCATTATAACAGCATAAACCTTCATAGTGGATTACATTCTACTACAGTGACCTGCAGGCAGCATTAATAGAGAAATGGAGAGACAGGCAAGGCAGTTAAAACAAAGACAAAGATATATAACTGGACATAAACGCAAAAAAGACGATGTCTCAAGACTGTTCTTGGGGCAAAAGGATTTTTCTTAGGTCAAATATCAGATGATATGAAGTAGCATTTCATGAACACAAGCAGTTCAAACACCATTAAAATAAAATGACCCACATAGTGAACCAAGTGCAGAATCATAGATAAGAATTTTATGAATAGCAAAACCTTAACCTAAGTGTGATGAGTGAATATATATTTACAAAATATACAATGGCAAGACAAAAGTTAAGTAGAACACACACTAAGTACTGACAGAAGAAGTCCTTCAATAAGATAAATGTTAAGCAATTGCAATCTGATAGATAACATAGAGTGCAACAAACTCTCACAGCGTCCGCTAAACTGCTAAAGTAAGTCAGTCAGTGTAATGCAAGAACGACTGACATATGCTGTGCGAATTAGCGACACACCAATTCTTTGCGACACACCAACAACACACCATGTTTACGCGACACACTGCCGGTCGATTCACGACACACTAGTGTGTCGCGACACACTTATTAAAAACCTCTGGTTTACATTAAATTAAGCATTATAAAGCATTCTTGTTAAAAACGTTTTCCTCATCAAGTATTCCGCCTGTGGGACGATTCGGCCATGTGGTCTGGGATGCAGGGAATAGGGTCCCCCCGAGTGTCCTTACAGGAGGGAGGAGCAGGTTGAGAACATGACCCGGGTCCGCCAAGGCAGCAGTAAAGAGGTTCCCTCTGAGGAATGCTGGAAATTCACCACATGCAATCTATTCAGTTCTGAGAACAATGAAAAATAATTTGAAGACAAGAACTTAATATCTATTTCAGCAAGCTTATAAAACAATAGTTTGGATGTTTGATTAATATTTGAAGCCTGTCAGGTTCACAACAGGTGCTACATAAATAGCCACACATATATACAAACATGAAGATGATTTGCATAACCTGGTTTAGTTTTCAATTTAGTTAATTGTAGCATTCAACAGTAATGGTACAATACAATTACTGTACTTATGACTTTTCTCCACTGCAATCAGGGTTCATCTATCATTTATAATCTACAATTTATATCAAATGGTACTCTAGTGTAGCGAGACAATGGATAATTACTTCAACAGTGGATATAGGTTACAAACATTTGACAAGTGCAAAATAGGCATCAACATAACACAATCCTTGGAGAATTCAGCACACAATCAGCATGCCAGAGGGAACTGTACACATGTCATATATGCAGAGGAATCGTAATCTCCCAATTTCTAAAGCGCTACTCCAAAGCTAAGCATAGGGCACTAGCTTATTCCAGAGCGTTGTGTCAAAGTGTGGTCCTGCTATTCTCCTATTTAACCAACCTGATATGCTCAGTGGAGACAACCGTTCTATGTTTGATTAGACATATACAGAGGAATAAGATCAATAATCAATGACGAAATCTTAAAAGTTTCCACAAAGACTTCACCTCCACAATACGACGATAACCTCTTCATAGCCTATGCAAAACACGAGAATAAATTTAATGCTTGCACCCGGATACGACTTCCACGATCTTGTTAATAAGTATTAGTGCAACTCATCCGGATCCTGAACGCAACACTCTTTCTGTTCTGGGGCCAACTGTCCAGACCCTCGTTCACTCAATGGCAAGTAGGGTGAAAGGAAATCAACCGATCACTTTGCCACGACAGAACAACGCAAACCATTTCAAACATCATTATTCAAAGTACGAATTCAACATTACCTCCAATCAGACAGTTGTTCGCAGTAAGCGCCGATGACCAAGAAATTGCGAAACTTTTAATAACTTTGTAACGGTGTAACGCTAACATCCGAATATCTTCATTTCTAAACAGTTTCCGGATACAAAACAAAACATTAACAACGTGCTATAGTTCTGTCAAGGGCCAATGGGCGCGTTCCATTAACGCTCAGAGCCTACTCGGAGTAATCGCTGTGAATTCATCGTTTGGACGTAGAACAAGGAAGATTACTAATACTTCATTTATATAGCACCAATCTCCTCACTTAAGCCCTGTTCTTCTCTGTGTTCTGTTCTTCTAAGTGTTGTTCGACCGAGGTTGGGTTGGGAGCGCTCCTGAGTAGATCGTCTTGAAGGGGCGTGCTATGTAAAATTACAGTAGGGCCTATTGAAGGGGCGTGCTATGTAAAATTACAGTAATAATAAAATTACAGCAATAATAATAATAGGCCTAATAATTAAGCGCTAATTTCAAGGCTATCTACAGTGACGGCGCCAGAGGGGGGATAGGAGGGGTCTTAGCCCTCCGTAACTGCGGCTCAGCCCCTCCAAAAAAAGTGGAAAATCACTGCAAATCACAGGGAGGAGGGGACAAAAGGGAAGGGCTTGGAGCTTTAGCCCCCCCCCCAACCTGAAATCCTGGCGCCTCCACTGGCTATCTAGCTAAACCAAACAACTGTGACTTAAGGTGATCAGATCTATAACGGTTAAGGAGGAATGTCAATACCTAAAGATCATTGGTGTAAATATCATAGTGTAGTGGTAACATCACTGGCGTGAAGAGCAGTAGGCTAGGAAGCGGGATCGCAACCCGCACCCTCCAAAAGGTCCACTCTGCCTTTCATTCACGAGATGGCGCGTTGGTAAAATTAGATGTAGGATGTGATGGGCGCCTTGCATGGCTGCAGTAAACAGTTAAATTCGACTCCTGTAATAATCAGGATAATAATCCTTGTGATCATCCGGACGTTCATACTGAATTGTAATCACACTGCGTAATTGTCAGAAAGAAAATATTAAACGAAGATTATTATTATTATTATTATTATTATTATTATTATTATTATTATTATTATTATTATTATTATTATTATTATTATTATTATTATTATTATTATATTCTTAAGGTAGCCTATTTAGTAAAGTTGTGGAACGTTCAGGGTTAATTTATTCACAGAGTAAAGAATGATGATTAATTAAAGTAGGCTATTTATTCTTAAAGGGGTCATCATTCGTTGGAAAACGTTTGGCGCACATTTAGGTGATTTGGCTAATTTGGATAAATAAAGCGTCGATCCAGTATCCGAAATAGATCTAAATTTTTCCACTGTGAATAGGCCTAGGCCTACTAATTACTAAACTTTCCGTGGGGAGTCTCGGAGGCAGCATAAACAGATTATTTAAGACCCACCAGTGGTATTTACTTGAGCCTCTTGTTCGCGACTACATCTAGGCCTACGTAGGCTACACGCTGATTGTAAATTCCCTCCGAGTATACTCCGATCATCATCTGAGCAGTAGTGAAACAAATCCATAGATTGCGCGGTAGGCAACGACCTCTTATAGGCTATCCTTATTATAACGGAAAGACAAGAAAATCGCATTAAAGCGTCGCAATTTCGCAAACTCTAAGGGCCGTTTTTTAAGGCACAGTAGGCACTGTGCTTAGGCTATAGAGCCTACGAACCTTTCAAGCTGATAATTGGAAATCTTAAAATTACAGACGATGTTGAAATGGCTGAAAAGTTTAACACTTAGCCTACTTCTCTTCTATTGCTAAAAATCTCTCTGATAAAATTCCTAAATCTACTCGATCTTTCAGAGATTATCTCGGCCCATCCCTTCCTAACTCTTTTGCTTTTTATTATCCATCTAGTTTAACTTGCAGGAATCTTGATTGCTTGCATCTTGCTTGCTTGAATGTTTGAGCCACAGGCTAAATAGTCAAATCTTGCGACGACTAGTTCGATCACTTACAATCATTCAATCGTCGTGAAACTTGGCAGACAGACTCGCCCTCGCACACACTTCATTCTATCAAAATTTCAGCTCCCCCAAAAAAGGCTAGCTTATAGAATCGGGGACTAAACTTTTCGAATCGGGGAATCCCCTTTTCCCACACGCAGCGTTGTGATTGGCCAGCGTTGCCATTGGCTGCAACAGAAACGGGTGCGGTGCTTGATTAAACGGACGCTATGTTGTAAAATGCTATATATTTGTAGAGGTAACTGCTTAATATGACGGATTATAGGATACTAGATGGATATAGTAAAAAACTTTGTTTTTACTATTGGTTCTTTTTATATCCATCTACTTTAACTTGCGGGAATCTTGCTTGCTTGATTGCTTGCTTGATTGAGCCACAGGCTAAAAGTCAAATCTTGCGACGACTAGTTCGATCACTTACAATCATTCAATCGTCGTGAAACTTGGCATATAGACTCGCCCTCGCACACACTTCATTCTATCAAAATTTCAGCTCCCCAAAAAGGCTAGCTTATAGAATCGGGGACTAAACTTTTCGAATCGGGGAATCCCCTTTTCCGATACGCAGCGTTGTGATTGGCCAGCGTTGTGATTGGCCGCAGTCGTAAAATGTACGCGGACTATATATTTGTAGAGGTAACTGCTTCATAAGACGCATTATAGGATAGTAGATGGATATAGTAAAAAACTTTGTTTTTACGGGCTGTATTTTATTACCCTACTTCTCCTGAGGAGATTTTACAGCTTAATCGTTCTATAAAACTAACCCATAGTTCTGGGCCGGATGGTTTAGACCCTACCGGCTACCGTACTTGGTCCATCGATATGTTATATATAGCTGCCCCGCTAGCCAGCATCATCAATTGCTCCCTATCAACAGGAATTGTTCCTAAGGACATGATCGAAGAAGTCGATAATCTCTCCCATCTTTAAACAAGGCAATAGGAAGGACTTGACTAACTATAGGCCCATCTCGGTAATATCTTACTTCGCCAAGCTCTTAGAAAAGACTGTCCACTCTAGATTATATAACTTTATTGAAAAAATGAATATACTATATCCCCTCCAACATGGGTTCAGATCCGGCCACTCTACAGCAATGTTGCTTATTGATATTCATAATAAAATTACGGAGGCCATTGATCGCAAAAATTCTCTATAGGCATATTCTTGGACCTGAGTAAGGCGTTCGACACGGTAGATCACGAAATTCTCTTACAAAAACTAGAAAATTACGGAATACGAGGAACTCCTCTGCTATGGTTCAAAAATTATCTGTCCTCCCGTTATCACCAGGTCAAATGTAACCAGGTCTTGTCGGGCTTTGGCTCCATGATATTCGGGGTCCCCCAAGGTAGTATACTTGGGCCTCTGCTCTTTCTTGTGTATATTAATGACCTTCCAAACTCTTCAGCACTATTGCACTTTGTTCTTTTTGCTGATGACACGAATTTGTTTATTTCTACTCCTTCTTATCACCTCTCAGTGGGTGTGATAAACGATGAACTTAAACTAATCTCTGACTGGTTTAAAGCTAACAAAATGTCCCTGAATGTAAGTAAATCTAACTATGTATTGTTCTCATCTGGTCGTAAATTATTACCGCATTCTGATGAAACCATATTAATTGATGATATAAAAGTGCCCAGAGTTGCCTCTGTTAAGTTTCTGGGGGTTTTATCGACCAACACGTCAACTGGTCGGAACATCTTACCCATGTTTCAGTCAAAATAGCCAAGTCCATAGGGGTGATAACGCGCATTTCCGCGCTCTTACCAAATAAAACTCTTCTCAGCCTCTACTACTCCCTTGTATACCCTTACCTCTCTTATGGAAATGTAGTCTGGGCATCAAATTATAAAACTAGGCTAGGGAGGCTTCTCACGCTCCAAAAACGAGTGGTTCGGGTCTTGGCCAGGGCCCCCTTTAATTCTCGTACTTCTGCTCTATTTCAAGACCTTGGAATAATGAGAATAGACCAAATTAACTTTTATCAAGTGGCTGAATTTATGTACCGTTATACTTATAACCAGCTCCCAATTGCATTTTCCAACTGTTTTAAATCTATTTCTGACCTGCACACTTACAACACGCGCAACAAAAGCAATAAGTATTTTGTGGAATTCTCTCGCACTAATATACGTAAGTTCTCGCTTATCTCATGGGGCCCAAGAGCCTGGAACAGTCTCCCCTTCTCTCTAAGACATACTCCCAACCTCCATGTATTTAAAAAAAGCTCCGTGTTTACCTTCTGTCTCTGGATAACCCTCTGCAGGTCTGAGCAATAGGTTACTGTCGTGTTCCTATTTAATTTTGTTTTTTCCTATCTTTTTTCCTTTTCTATTGTGACTATCTCCATGTAATTATCTCTTTGGTTATTATTATTTTATTTTTTATTTTATTTTTAATTCCAGTTATGTTTTCTGCTATTTTAGTTACCTATAAACAATGCATAACTAAAGACCACCTTACTTTTGGTAATGGCTATCGCTTCTCTAATTGAAACTGGGGGCCTTATTAGCGGGACCTAGGTCCCTTTAGGTCTCCTTTATTGACCCTTCTATTCTATCCCATTATGCTTTCTACTGCGGATTTAAAACTGTATGTACGTAAATACTTACACTGAATATCTTTGGCTGTTCGTTTTTTACCTTTCCTCAGCATTTGTGTGTTTTCATGTAATCTGGCAATTTTTGTTCTTGAAGGTCAATAAAAATGATTTGATTTGATTTGATTTGAAGGTCCTACGCAACTCTGAAAACGTGATCTTGAAAAACGCGGAAATATTGCATTAGGCCTTACGTCACGCACCTAGGGGGGGTCGGGGGTCGGAAATTTGTGACGATGTGTGACATGGGGTGGGGGATCTGAGTAGTGTGACGTCACACCAGGTGTATGTTATTAAATTTAACAATTAACAACAAGATCATTGGTGTAAATATCATAGTGTAGTGGGGGTCGGAAATTTGTGACGATGTGTGACATGGGGTGGGGATCTGAGTAGTGTGACGTCACACCAGGTGTATGTTATTAAATTTAACAATTAACAACAATTTTATTTTAATAATAACAGCACTAATTTTGAGGATTAAATTTTCATTATTTTTTTAATTATTTTAATGTATACGGGCACCATTATTAATAATTTTCTAATTATTTCAATATTTGGTCACCGTTAGATTTTAAAATATTCATGCTTTCGTTATTTGTTCCATGAAGGAGCATTTTGCTTCACCATGGAAATTGGTTTTGGGGGTTCAGAGCTTTGTGACGTCATTTTCAGAGGGGGTCTTACTTTTTGTGATGAAGTGTGACGAGGGGGGAGGGGGCCGCATAGGCGTAGACTCTGCCGGGGCAGCCGGGGCACGTGCCCCCCCAATAATTGAGATGGTGGGGCATTGCCCCACCAATAAATCCAGAGGATAATTTCTTAAAATATTAAAAACTTCGTCAGAAACAGAGAAAAAGAACTTAAATACTATCAGAAATTCCATAATGAAAACCAAGATTTATTTATATCTTCAATGTTTTCAAGTCTTCAAGGCTTCAATATGAAACAAATTTACATGTAAGCAAAAAGCAACCATTTCAGACTGAAACTGTTCTCGTTCTCGTCTCTACGCTGGATAACATCTTCTCGTCTATTGACAATGGAAATTCCTGCCTCTCACTATGCCTTGACCTCAGTGCAGCCTTCGACACCATAAACCACCAGCTACTCCTTTCAAGACTCACCAAAAGGTTCTGTGTCCCCTGGGACTGCCTTAAACTGGTTAGCTTCTTACGTAGATGACCGTATCAGCAGGTTGGCATCGGAACCGCAGCACCGCTCGATCTTAGCCCGCTGTTTACACTGCTGGAATGCCACAGGGGTCTGTCCTCGGTCCTTATTATTTAGATTCTCTACTTCCCAATCAGTCGCACAGCTAATCACTTTGGAGTCCAATTACAACAGTAACCGGATGATACACAGCTCCATCTTGCTCTGTCACACACCGATCAGCCTGGTACACAGAAAAATTTGCATGGCTCTGTTTCAATGGTTTGACCATAAAGTGGCATAAACCCAGACAAATCTGAGGCAATTCTGTTCGGTTCGCGCCAACGACTGCGTTCTCTTCGTAATTCAAATTCACTTCCTTCCTTCAAAAAGCGGCTCACAACTCACCATTTCCGCTTCGATTTCAAGCACTTGGATATTATAACTGCATCTTCTCCTAGCGGTTGACGATCAGCGTCGTAGATTCACATTTCGGGAAATTTAATAATGATAATAATAATAATAATAATAATAATAATAATAATAATAATAATAATAATAATAATAGGCCTAAGAACCATGATTTTAAGAACTTTGATTTTATGATAATAATAATAATAATAATAATAATAATAATAATAATAATAATAATAATAATAATAATATTTATTTTTTTTCTACAATAAAAATAATAATAATAACAATACATTAATGTAATACCGGAAGCGCTTATGATGCGACCAGTTTTCGCGTTCTGATTGTAGGCTACAGACCCCATGCCCCACCAATATTTTGGACAAGTTTACGCCAGTGAGGGGGGGTTAAACATCGGCCAAAATAGCGTGACGTCATTTATGGACGGCCCCTAATCCAGGTCCAATTAAATTTAAATAATCAACCTTGCAACCAGTTCATTGAGTAGCTTGAAGGCGGTTTATTTGGCGTGCAAGTATTTCCATAAAAGAACAATTATAGTTTGACTGCCTTATAATTATGGAGAATGAATGGAACTGCTGGGCATAGCGTCGAAGGATGAGCTTCCCACTAAAACGCGGGGAAGAAACACGTCCAATCGAAATCGTTCATTCAAAAGTTTATAAAGCGCTGTATTCACGATTAACGCGTCATGTTAGAGGGGTTGTCTTGAGATCGATGTCTAGTGGAGGTCGGACTCCAGTTGAAAGAGAGCTCAGAGAGAAGTGATTTAGAGGAGCTGGTAAAGCGGGTTCCGTAGAGGACGGGAAAGCTTAGAAGGCGGATGATCGCATGGACTAAGGTAGGAATTCTGGAAGAGATCATGTGACTTCACTAGTTTGAATGGAAAGCTCGTGGGGTGATATGTAGAGTGGCCTGAAGCAGATGACGACGGGTGAAGGGCGGTATTGTTGGAGAAACTTAGAATATGAGAAATTCAGAGGGTAGTTCGTTTCAGAGTCGAAGTGCAAAGTGGGACATGGATCGGTTGGAATTCTTGAGGCGAGTTGTGATTGGGGGAGGGAGAGAGTGAGATAGGAAGAGGATGTAGGCGAAGTTGTCGCCTTTAACATGGGATGGGCATTATGACGGGATTGACGGTCCCAATGGCAATTGAGTTTTATAACATAGGCTATAGGCCTAAACGTTTATTGTGCGCCGTGAAGCACGTAGTCCAGCAAAAAGTCATCAACTTAGAGAAATACGACTCAGTGCAGACCAAATTTCATGTTCATGGTTTTGTAGGTTAATATTGACAATTAAATCATAAAATTCTATCTTAACATTCGACTGATCAATGATCATCTGACGTTGCGTTGGTGTGTTCACATAAATCTGATCAAAACTGGTTGCTCCACTGCGCGTCTTGACCATTGAATGGCATTTTGCTGAATGGCTGCGGTTTGATAATCACGTTAACTCGGATAGATAGGCCTAAAGAATTTCAAGTAAACGTTGTATAGTTAGAGATATAGGCCTACAATCGAGTGTAGAGAAACGAAGGAAGCGTTTGTGACACGATCAAGATAATTAGGCCTATGCGAAGAACACAATCGTAAAGCCTGAGTGCAATATTATTGCACAATTTAATTCTGTTCTAGGTAAGTCGACGTTTTATGGGATAAAAATCCAGTTACTAGGCTTAATAAAGAATCATGGAATGAAACGTAGTTTGAGATCAGAAGCGTGTCAATAAAGGTGTTGACTTTAAATCAGAATTAGAACATGGCAAAAATATTGTTTTTGTCTTATAAAGCGCGCACTTGACACTGTTGAGTGTGCAGTTGACTTGTCTGTAGTGCGCATTTTTGTGTAGCCTAGTATGAATATTTGGGATTAGCTCCAGTCATCTACCCACGATTTCAATCTAACCTGAGATTTTACCTACCTGATCAGTCAGTCAGTAAATTGTTGCAAATTTGTATATCTCTATCGCAGTGAAAACACAATTTCAGTTCAATCCGTAATCGCTTGACCTCTTACTCTGCCAGCAGGACTACGTGGAACCCATATAAATATAGGACGCGTTAGTATCGAAACAGCGACATAACGAAAGAGTGACATAAAAAAGAGCGACAAATCTGAAAGCAGTTTTTAAAGAGCGAATGAAATATTGCCGATTTGAAAGAGCGACATAACGAAAGAGCGACATAACAAAAGAGTGACAATTTGGTTAATATCGTAGTCTGTTTTCTGGAAAATATAGGCCTACTAGAGGGGTCGTGTATTCGTAGCCAGAAATTATTGGCTATTCAAATTGTTCATCAAGGAGTTACTTGAGTTTGTTCTACATGATTCAAGAGAGAGTTTGTTTGAAGAATGTGTGAGTTGTGTTTATTTAGAGGTTCCTTATGAACAACTTCTAAGGAATAGTACATTATTAGACTCGTATTGACCTCATGTCATAGAGTGCATGGGCGTCGAGAGCCAAATCGACCCCGGGCAGACATCCATCAGGGCCCCTCGTTTTATTATCAAGTCCAAGTCTGGTGTAAGCCTGAAAAACGCTATCAAACTACATTTAACGAATAATAATTAGGGTAATAATAATAATAACAGGGCTTTTTAGTGTGCAGTTCTACACAAAAAAGGGCAGGTCTAAATGAATTTGTGCAGCTGTAGAAGCATTTTGTGCAGTTAAAACTAGTTTTAGAATGTGCATTGTCATCCGATTTGGAATAATTCACTATGGCTTTTTAAGTGGTCGTGCAGTTCTAAACATTCCTGTTAAAAACCCTGAATAATAATAGTACAAGTATATGTGAAAATCAATTTCTGGTTTAAAAGGTCCGTCTATGACTCTGATTATAAAGAAATTTACAGAAATTTATATATGAAAATGTGATTATGTGAATGTGATAAATGATTTTGTAAATGATATTAATCGCATTGCGAAATCCAATTTCAAGAGGTGAGGATACATCAATTGCTGTGTTACATTGTCTACATGGACTACGTCAACAACTCGCTCTGTAGCCTACCATGATCAACTACACGTACATCTACTATCATACTAGCAACGATATTATCAGCTTGATTTGCTGCATCATTCGCTTTTGATTAAAATGAAAATGCAAGGCTTTGAAGGATTGTTTGTCACTCGTTTGCATTCCTGACTTTCACCAATATTTCTTTCCTTTGTTGAGCTCCACATTTCTGATGGTAATTCATCTTCTAATTCGTTATCAACGAATTATAATAATTATAATATAATATTTATAATAATTATAATAATTATAATATCAAATATTCGTAATTTGATATCAATTATTTATAATTGTGATAAATTACATCCAGCTGAAAGTTAAAGTATTATTTATTTTGACAATAACTCAAATTTCAATTCAGAAATTTACATCCAGTACAAATTTTATGCCTCCCAGAAAACGAATAATCAATTATAGGCTGACAGCTGATAATTCTCAAAATAAGCCTACTGATAAGCAGTGTTTTTCAAATTCAAGTTATTCGACTAGGCTCAACTATAACGTGGCCTAGAACTTTCCATTACGCACCCCGTAATGAAAAGTTCTTGGCCACGCATACGAATCTGGTGGAGTAGGCCCTATAGAATTCAGTCTGGAATCGAAATTTGTCTGCATCAGTTAACGTTGCATCAGCAGATAGTCCAAAACTATTCTGATAAGTGATGACCAACTTGTGTTACTGTGCTCACTCCTAAATCCTCTGACTGAGCAACTGAGACAGTTAAGTTTCACAGTTATTAAATCGTTTTCGTTAACAACAATGCTAACCTTTTCAGTCCCATTTCCACCGTCACATTCGTTATTGGCTTACATTTTGGTAAAGAAATTCAATAGGTCTAGTTAGTCTATAGCACCTCATTTACTTCATTACCTATATAATTGAAGCAATTAGACTGCATTGGACCAAAAAACCCAGGTTTCTTCAGTTTGAAAAAGTTTTAGACATTTCCGGGCCCCTGCCATGGGCCCCTGCCATAGAACCTGGCCCCGGGTCAGCAACCCCACCTGACCCTCCCCCTCTCATCGGCTCTGATAGAGTGGTAGAAGAATCAGACACTGAATGGCACTTTAATAAGCTCATAGCCTAGATGTAATATCACTAATATGTTGACTCGATGTCTATATTTACTACTTTTAAAAGAGTAGGCCTACATGAAGATGTTTGTCGCTCTTCTGTTATGTCGCTCTTTCTTTATGTCGCTCTTATGAACCGATCCCATATAGGACCATATGGACCAAATTCATCCAGGTATAGAGCCCATATGGGTACCATCTAATGCAAGTGGAAATGCTGGAAAGTACTATATCCGTTTCCAACTGCATGAGGATGAACAAAAATGAAATACCAGACACAATCATTCCGCGCCTCTCAATAGTTATTCTGCGATAGGCGCTAAATATATCTATGGGTACGATACAAAACTATAATCCATACATTTGCTACCACTCTTCAGGTTTACAGTTTTACTAAAGTATTTGAAATTTTGAATACCAATTATACGAGGTCCTTCCTAATTTTGTGCAGATTTCAAATCAAGTTTCGTCATGTGAAATTGACATAGGGGCAAAGTCATAGGATATATGACCCGCATTAAGACTAAAGTGAAAAAGAAATAGGCTATCTTAACCCCAACTGTTTTCCAACTGTTCATGAGACTGACGAACATCGCATAATGAGTTAGCAATAGCATTCTTCCCAGTGCTTAAAGTGTAAAAAAAGAAGTGCCTGGACGCCCCTTACCTTTCCCTCCCCTCCTCCCACCAATACCCTTTTCCCAACCCCTCTCCCCAACTTCCCCTCCTTACTCCCATCCCCTTCCCCGTCCCTCTCCTCAACCCCTCTCCCTCCAATCAGAGGTGCAACTATAAAATGTTTCCTGAGGTGCTCATATTGCAAGCGCGAAGGCACGAAGCCGTGAGTGCTGAGTTCCCATGCATATAGGCCTAGCGACTAGGGTGTCTGAGCGTCGTGAGCTCCCTCCGCGGGGTCTGGGGCGGAGCCCCAGAAGCCAACGCATTTTGTAGTAATTGTCATCAAATGGAAGGCGTGCTAGGCTCTTGTTTTCCAGCAGTTTCTGAACGATAAAGTTATGAAAACTTCATGGTTTTTCCAGATTCCCAGACTAACACCACAACAATTATTTTCAAAGTTTTATTTCAGAAGTGTCTAGTTAATTTTTGCAGTCAAAATCCATTTAAAACCAAAAAATCTGTTTTTGTAAATTGGCTATGCATTTTGTCCAGTTGTATAGTCGATCGATGCCGCTACTTTGTTTGCAGATATTCTCAGTAGGCTTTGCAATCCTGTGGCACACATAGTTTTCCTCAGGTGACTTATTGTGAGAGGAAGCCTAGAAAATGCTCTCCGGAACAAAATGTGACTGGTAGGGCAAGGGCAAGGGCATCGTCATGCAGAGCTGGCTTAGTTTTGTATAACGAAACAATTCATTTAATTCCAATTGACAATCTTTCACTCTTATTAAGCCATTACTTCCTTCTGACCTGTTTTTCTAGCCTTTGTTTTTCTTTGTGTACCTACAGCGTTTTGACTGTTGTTAACTCAATATAAGTTATAAACGAATATATGATCATGAAGTCGTATGTTGTCACTCAACAGTTTCTGGGTCTTGCTGGTGAATTACATAAAACTGGGACAGTTGGTGTTTTATAGGTCTAGGTGAATCGTAGGGACCTATCGTATTGCATCAATGAGTTGTATTGAAGTCATTTAACTTGATAAGTTCATTCAGTTATGAAACAGTCAAGACAAGACTCACAGTGGATGTGAGTCATGTGACAGTCAGATAGATCGTAAACTAGGCCCTATAGTTGTTAGGGCCTACGAAAACTCAGACGATAAAACCGGAAGCGCGTATATGACGTGCGATTTGATGAAAAGTTAACTAGGATGTACAAGTCAGGAATGAGGTGGAGAAACAAATTACACTTACACGGTAGAACACATTCAGAAATCAAAATGACAATATGAAATTTCATTGGAATCTTAAAACAATTAAATGCTGTTGAAAGTGACGTAGAGGAATTACACTGTTGCATGAACGCTGCATGGACGGCGTCCAGGCTGTGCTGCCTAATAAGTGGCAGGACGGCGTCCAGCCTTGAAAATAAGTGCCTGAACGCCATCCATGACCGTCCACGCACACTTTAAGCCCTGATTCTTCCCTTGCAGCAGTAGGCCTATAATTAATTAATGTGCCCAACAATAGAAGCTATAGCTGTCCAGATTGGATGACAATTAAGTCGTAATGGTAATAGTAAGCTCAAAATTCCTGAAGCGCTACTCAAAGCTAAGATAAGGTACCAGCTTAACCACGAGTGGAAACAATGCTTTTACCAATTAAATTGCTGTTGTAGATAAAACCAATTAGTTTCTAAAATATGGCTGAATATCTTCAGTGCGTCGAACAACAACAAGAATTCTCAGATTTTTGCGCACAACTCCTATTTCACAAATTCATCCAGGTACAATTGTTTACAGGCAGCTGTTTTGAGCTGCCTGTGACCTACTTCAGAGGTTCTTAACCGGTGTGTCGCGACACACTAGTGTGTCGCGAATCGACCGGCGGTGTGTCGCGTAAACATGGTGTGTCGTTGGTGTGTCGCGAAGAATTGGTGTGTCGCTAATTCTCACAGCATGTGTCAGTCACTCTTGCATTACATTGACTTACTTACTTTAGCAGTTTAGTGGACGTAGGCTGTGACAATTCGTAGCACTCTCTTTATATATTTTATTTTATCGAAATCTGGGGAGGCCATGCAGTGTTTACCTTATAGGCCTACATGTGGGCTACAATTATTGTACATAGTATAGGCCTAATACTGTTACACAAACCCACTGCAGTCTGCAGTAGCCTACACACGTTTCCGACCGCGCCGATGAAAACATTTACCCGTTACCATGACATTCGAAATGGACAAATTTATCATAAGAAAAACGAAAATTTAGCGAATCTAAAACTGATTACGCAGAATCAGATTTTGGTAGCTGTAGCCCTAATGTGAATTAGTTGATCATTTGATAAGTTATATTTCCTAATGTGAATTAGTTGATCATTTGATAAGTTAGGCTATATTTCCTAATGTGAATTAGTTGATCATTTGATAAGTTATATTTCGCTATGAAATGGAACAAACTGGTCGGAGGTGCCTCCTCAGTCAGCTTACATATTGCATTTATACAAACTGTGGATCCTCGTTTTAATCTGATCCAAAGAAATATCCAGGAGCAAACATCCCATTAACTGTTAGGCCTACCAAGACCTAAGTTAACATAGAGTCGTAGGAACGACGTAAAATCGAAGAATTAGATCAGTAGAATTAGAATTTTAGAATCATTAGAAACTAGAAAGCATTCAGTGTCAACATTATCATTCATTAAAAATGTTAACAATTAAAAATTTTAAATAAATGAATTGGTTTAACTTTAACATTTTTTATTTTAACGATATTCACATATTATTATTGCATGGTGTGTCGCCAAATTTATTTGCACGTTTAGGTGCGTCGTGAGCAAAAAAAGGTTAAGAACCTTTGACCTACTTCATTGAAAATATTACGGATATTGACAACATCAGGTTTCGTAGAAACATCTGCGCTATTAGCAAAGACGCACAAACTTCAAAAGACTTCAAAGGAACTGTGCTTATTATTAAGTCTGAAAAATCACACCATGGATACGCGAGGTTATATTCCAAAAACAACAATATGCCTTACACATAATATTATGCTATGGTTCCAGAAAACAGGCCTGCATTTTCGCAGGTTCTATTAGAGAAATCAGAAATAACAACAGGTTTATTTTCTGATTCCAGCTACATTAGTAAATGGCTGGCAACATTTCAGGGACTATCCTGTGATACAGTGGATGCGATTTGGTGTCCAAACTGGCCCGAGGAAGCACATGAATGGATAACCCGTGGACGGCCAAATGAATGGCCATTACCTAGCATTGTGAACAAAATAGTGAACAAGGGATGCTTTTTAGTTGCTAAGCCACACCAGGGAAGTCAATTAATTGCAAACGAATGGCGATTCTCTTTTTCTGAAGCAGAACTCTTCTTAATCCATTCTTGGAATGACGTTCAAATGTATATTTATCACATTCTACGTCTGATCAAAAGCGATGTCGTTCGAAAATGCGGTGGTAAGATGATGACCTTCCTCACAACTTCAAGACTCTAATGTTTTGGGCATGTGAAGAAAAGCCGAAGGAATTCTGGTTGCCTGACAACATAGAATCATCTGTTAAGGAATTACTGATCACTTTGATTGAATGGCTGATAAATAAGCAGTGTCGAAACTACTTCATGCCGGGTAACAACATGTTAGATCATTTGCCAGATAGTCACGACTTTGAAAGAGAGGTGCAGTTTCTTATTGATTCTGCAAATTTAGTTGATGAGTATATGTCAAATACCGTTCCTTTCACATCGGATAGCAAGAATAACAGGTTGAAGGAGTTTCCTGTGCGCATTCCAACTAACTTGCTCTTTGCTGGGCATTTGAGAGCAAGACTCTGGTGTATCGTTGATCCGTCTAAACAGGTAAGGCAGATGTATAAACAAGACCGTGACATAGGAAAAAGTAACTTATTCCGATCTGATATTTTTAACTTGTTCCAATGCCTGACGATCCAACGGCGTCTTACATTAACTAAAGACTTTGCAGATAAATTAAATGGGTTGCACGAAGTCGAAAAATGTTTCAAAGGGCAAATGAGAAACAAATTGATGGCTTCATGCATGTGTATATTTCGCCTATGGACAATTTTCACACCATAATTGCAAAGGTGTTAAGCAAGACAATAGATAGGACTACATGTAGCAATGACAGCACTAGCACTGATTCATCTAAGGGCAAAGATCAACAAGCGGAATCCGTTCTTCTACTTAGAAATTCGACAAGATGGAAATTATGCTATAGCAGAACCGAGAACCACAATCCCTGTATTTTAGAATTGTTCTTCGATATAATGAATGAAACAATAGTGAAGCCATCTTGCTTTCATACAGCCGCATATGAGGCAAATTTTTACTGGACAATTTTTGGAGAAGAAAGAAATTACATGGCTGTGGAAAGCTACAAAAAGGCATTACACATCTGTAACAAGTGGCTTTCGCATCCATAATAGTTTATCTTTTACGCTGTTCTTCAGTATGCTGGAACTACCAATAATGATTTCCAATCGATGGTCAATGATTTTTGACAAATACATCCAAGTCGTACTTGGTTTTCTGTCGCTTGTAAAAGCCATTACTAACAGTAGATTTCAGTCAACATATAAACTATTAAATGTCAGTGATGATTTCGAAGTTATTGTTCACGTTTATCCACTAGATCTTCTGGGATATATAAGGTTTCAGTGTCAATATCATTTGCAAAACTGTTTTTTTTGGACGACTCTTTCACGCATAATATGCAGAATGATATTTCGAGGATGTTTTTGTACACGGCCGCTCGTATTAGTTCCGAGATTATTTGAACAGTCAGCGATTTATGAATGTTTCTTAACTGGATTACGGGCCCTATCTGTTATACCTTGCAAGAACTGTAGGCTATATCACTATGACAGCTTTCGGTGACATAAAGTTAGGAATAAACCTATGTTTGCTTGGTAGCAATTAAATCATGGCCAGCATCGATGTATACTGTATAGACCAAGACCATGCATAGCAAACCTTTTTAGCTCACGTGTCAGAAAATTGTTCTTAGAGAAAGAGTAATATTTCACGTGCCAGAAATTTTATTGAACCAATGAACAGTTTTGAACACGGATTGAAGTACCCAAGGAAAGTGAAAGCTAATTATTGAAAAGGTTTTGCATTATTTTTGGACGTGGCTACTTAATAATTAATCATAAACAATGCGATTTATTTTTTAATTTATATGGAACATTGTCAGTGTGATTTTTGTTGCTAGACAGCTGCTGCAGATGTCAGGTGTTTTGTTTGGTTTTGTATTTTGTTGTTTTTAATGCCACGCATGCTGCACTAGTATAATCGGGTAGTCTGTTTCCAGTGTCAGACTTAATTATATTCATGGTTGAGAACAAAGATTCGCATGAGTAACTTAAGGGAAAAATCGAAAAAATTCCAAAAGCGACTGTTTTGAGTGTGATGAATGTGTCTGGGAACGATATCCGTGTTCGAAGAACTTCATTTTCTGCCGTCAAATACAATAGGGCCTACTATTCCTTCCAAATGATCACGTTCGATAGTTTCCAGTTGCTGTCTCAAGTCAACGAGTTTTTACTTCCAAATTGATCCCGACTGAAATCCACAAGTTGCATTTCAACATTGTGAATATCCATTCACTCAAAGATTTGAAGATCTAAATTTTCTGCAATAAATACTACAATAAATTGAAAATTTATTGCAGTATCTGGATATGTTAGAAATTTTTGCAATTCCTTCATATTTTCTGAATTGAACAAATTGCAGAGAAAATATATTGCTCATAAGTAAATGGCTGGCAACATTTCAGGGACTATATCCTGTGATACAGTGGATGCGATTTGGTGTCCAAACTGGCCCGAGGAAGCACATGAATGGAGAACCCGTGGACGGCCAAATGAATGGCCATTGCCTAGCATTGTGAACAAAATAGTAAATAAAGGATGCTTTTTAGTTGCTTTTAGATCTATACACACGTTGGTTAGTCTCAGTCCATCGAGACGTAACATCGCAGATCACCGCGTCGAACCCTCTTACTCGCACAAGAGCTAAACATTGACTAATGCGCTTCAATTCAACTCCTTCCCGTCTGTCCAACCGCACTACGTACACTTCCGGTGGACCACCTGCCCCGCTCAATAATTGGTCACCATATTATATAATTAGAACACAACCGCCCACGCACTCATAAGCGCCTATTCTCATGTGCAAAGGGCCTAATTGCTCATTCATGACCCAACCACTAATTACAGCCGATATTTGTCACAGATGGGGTTACAATTTTGGCGGCGAGAACAGTACATGTAAATGTACAGGTTTTTCCATAGCGACCCTATGGGTTCGACCGTGCTCATTTTCCAATGAATGAATCGGGTGAGATCCTTCGTCACCGCTGCCCCTCTGAATGGGTGCCACTGTGCCACGTCATGTAAGATATAGCTGTACACCCGCGAGCATGGAACGTGCCAGTCTGCTATTTAAATCTGGAGATAAGCCACAACCGGTTTGAGAACGGCCATCCTAAAAGTGGAGCAATGGAAGGGGAGGAATACCATTTCAGATTTAATTCGTCTAGGTAAGCCCTGCTCAATATAGTAGGGCCTAGGCCAGGGGCGCAACCACGGTCCAGAAGTTGGGGGGACCTACTAGAATGTCTGAGTGGAGGGATTTGCGAGCGCCTAAGGCGCGAAGCTGCGATTGCCGAAGGCAAGAAGCCCCTAACGACTAGGGGTATGGGGAGCGTCGTAAGCTCCCCTATCGGGGTCTGGGGCGGAGCCCCAGAAGCCAAGCAGATTTTGAGCCCCAGAAGCCAACGCAATTTTGACATATGATGCCAAATGGAGTACATTTTGGGCTTTAATTTACCTCAAATTTTTTTCATCGATGATTTCGATATAAAAGTACCTAAACCATCTAGATTTGTGAAAAATGTGACTTTATTATTATGAATAAACTGCATGGACGTGACAACGGTTTAAGAGAATTGAACGGAAAAGAGTAGAATAAGCTCTAGAACAGTGTTTGTCAAAACTAGGAAAATCGCCAGGGAGGAAGCCTGAACGGGTCAATTTCCTCAGAATACCGTTAAGGCGTTTATGTTCCCTTTCAGTGGCAAATCCCACCAAACAGAGGAGGCATAGGCCTAAAGTAGCCGTGCGAGGGTAGTAGCTCTAACAACGTCAAAGAGACGTTGACCGTGGGCGACCAAAACACGTAGCGCGAACATGGATTTTCGGGCTTTGCAGCATATTTTGTCGATGTGTGCCCCAAAGCCAATCCCATCAGAGATGGTGACACCCAAAATAACCATCTCCTGGACCCGCTCGATGCCAGGGATGAGAGGAGGGAGGGCAATCGGTTTGGACCTCGGTCGTTCGACGGTTCGACAACCATTTCTCTGGTCTTAGCATGGTTTAATTTAAGATTGCTAATGGATGCCCAGTTAGAGATATGGTCAAGTTCAGAAAGAGTGCTGTCAATGCAGGAAGCAGGGACCAGCAAGTAGCTATCGTCAGCATATTTAGTGCGCCGGTTTTCACTGTATTTAGGTTTAAGGCTAGAAATTGCTATGACAAAATCAGTAGGTCCAAGGCCACAGCCACAAATCCTATCCCGATTCCTTCTCCTCCCTTCACCTCCCTCGCCATTTCAACTCTAAGCATCATCCACCTTAGCCGTCTGACTGTCTGCCTGCCTGACTCTATGGATTTTGACCCCCTGTCTATCGATTCTGTTTTGGTTAAGCGCCTGTGAATAAGCTGGTTCCCGCGACTTCGCTTTTGTGGGCGCTGTAGAAATATCGAGTTTACGATTACGATTACTATTACGATTACTTGTACTATACTGGCATTAATGGTACAGAGGGGAGAGATCGCGGAAGGCAAGAAGCTCCTAGCGACTATAGTGTTTATAGGGGAGCGTCGTAAGTTCTCCAATCGGGGTCTGGGGCGGAGCCCCAGAAGCTGACGCAATTTTGAGCATTTTATACCAAATGGAGTGCATTTTGGGCTCTTGTTTACCTCACAATTTTCAAAAGTTGGGGGGGACGGTCTCAAGCTGTTCGAAAGTTGGGGGGACGCGTCCCACGGGTCCCATTGGGTGGTTGCGCCTATGGGCTCTGCGCTCCTCGGTCAACCGAGAGCTTCTTGTCCCCTGGGCCCATTCATCTCTCAGGCAGCGCCGAGCCTTCTCGATCATTGAGCCCTCCACCTGGAATAGGCTCCCACTCGAACTGCGCTTGCTGCCCCGCGCCAATATGCCTGCGCAAATTGTACGCTTCGATGTAGTTGCAACTAAGAGGGTTAAAACCAGCAGAAGAACGGTACCGCTCAATTCCTGGTTAAAAAGCACGAAAAGGCCCAACGGTGGGTAAAAATTTAAAGCACTCCCATTGCTTAAGTTCCTCTTGTTTTTGCTCCAAGACAACAGCTGTTCTCCTATCCAACTCTGCCTGCTATACTCGCTTAAACAATTCCCTTTTCTTCACACTCCCCCCCAAGTTCTTCGCAACCCTCGAAAGACGCCATAATTATAGCGTCCTGGAAATTAATCACAAATCGACTGCAAATAGTAAATAGCATCACGAAACAATCCGTGCGCGGGTTTATAATTATATGGCTTCCGTCTGAGTCTGTATTGGTCTCTGTCTCCGTTCGTCTCTGTCTCTGTCTGTGGTATGTCTCTATAGTATGTCTCTGTCTCTGTCTGTCTGTCTGTCTCTGTCTGTCTGTCTCTCTTTCTCTCTCCATCTCACTCTCCTTCTCTCTCTCTCTCTTTCTCTCTCTCTCTCTCTCTACCTCCCTCCCTCTGTCTCTCTCTGTCTCTTCCTCTCTGTATCTTCCTCTGTCTCTCTGTCTCTATCTCTGTCTCTGCCTCTGCCTCTCCCTCTCCCTCCCTCCC
This sequence comes from Aporrectodea caliginosa, assembly GCA_020284085.1. Taxonomy (NCBI): domain Eukaryota; kingdom Metazoa; phylum Annelida; class Clitellata; order Crassiclitellata; family Lumbricidae; genus Aporrectodea; species Aporrectodea caliginosa. Next base: position 199,178 of record JACEVL010000326.1, on the reverse strand, counting down.
CTCCCTCCCTCCCTCCCTCCCTCCCCCCTGTGTCTCTCCCTCCCTCTGTCTTTCCCTCTCTGCCTCTCTGTCTGTGTGTGTGTTTCTGTCTGTCTTTCTATTTGTCTGTCTGTCTGTCGGTCTGTCTGTATGTCTCTCTCTTAGATAGATAGAGAAAGACTGCATGTTGGAGCCACGCCCGAAGCAGTTACTGTGTATAGACCGTGATTCCGTGACCAAGACCTTCGCTCGCAATTGCTCTGCAATATAATTGTACCTGCGACATCGTCGTGTGTGCACTCTGAGCTTTGGAAGGAGGGCAATATCAAAGTACAGTTGTATTGTATTATTGTATACACTGACAGACGGACAGACAGACAGACAGATAGATCGAGGTTGTCTCACAGAGAAACTGCGAAAATAATAATTAGAGCTACAGCGACATCTTGGTCTGGGAGGCACCGCGTTTAACCAACAAACCATAGGCTATGGATTCGATTCCAGTTAGGCCTATATTTCAGCGTTTTAGGGCGACTAATACTGCCCCATTGAAACTAGCAGACAAAAAACCTGTGAAGTGGATACATGAAATGTAATTGCTGAACAAACTGTATGCAAAAGATACATACTACATGAAACATAAGCAGAAGTTCATAATATAACATATGCATACAAATATCCACAAAATTATGTTGCATTTTCTAAACAGACTCGAATCAACGTTTGATTTTGTGAGACCATTTCAATTCACAAGAGAATCAATCAGCCGTTTATTTCAGACGCAGAAAGGTCCGTTCGCTGGATGGCGCCACGTGCTCCATACATGCACCCGATGACCCCTCAGGTACAACGTCCAGCGCATTGAGGTGTGGCGGTCGACTGTCAATCAGATCGAGAATGAACTCTTTGACCTGTGGGCAAAACATCAAGACAACACACGTCTGATAGGCACAACAAAACAACTGATGGTCGGCCACGTAGGCCTATGTATACACGCAGCGCAACGACGGGCGCTATATAAAGCAACAAAGGCTCTCACACTTACATACATAAATACATACATGAACTATTCTTACACACACACACATACATACACTGTTAACTACTACCACCACCACCACCACCACCACCACCACCACCACCACCACCACCACCACCACCACCACCACCACCACCACCACCACCACATACCTACATGCATAGGTTAGGTTAGTGGAGTCTTTCCTACCTCTTTCTGGATGTAAATCTTGAGCCAGTTCCACTTCTGCCATCTCTCGGCGAATCTTGAGCACCAAGTTGGCCGGAGTGGCAAAGTGCGAATCCTTCTTCGCAAGTCATCATCATCATCATCAGTTCCTGACGCCAGCCATTTGGCGGCGATGGGTACGAATAAATGACCTCCATTGTCCTCGTTCTTTTGTCAAGTCCATTGCTCTCCTTAGTGTCTGCATGTGTGTTGTCTATCCAGCGTTGTCTTGGTCTGCCTTTGTTTCTTTTTCCTTCGAATCTTGCGTGTAGTAACGTATACACTGAAAATAACAACGGGAAAAGCGAGAAGCAAACGAAGCGAGAGAGGGAGAGATAGAAGAAGAGGCAAAGGATAGGATGGGGAGCGAAAATGGAGAGGCACACGGAAAGGCACAGGAACATGGAGAAGGTCGGGAACAGACAAGGAAAAGAACAAGGACAAGGACAGGCCTCCGCTTCCACCACCGTCACAGCCTCCGCCTCCGCCACCGCATCCGCCTCTTCCTCCGCCTCTCCGCCTCCTCCGCCTCCGCCTCCCTCTCCGCCTCCGCCTCCGCCTCCGCCTCCGCCTCCGCCTCCGCCTCCGCCTCCGCCTCCGCCTCCGCCTCATCCTCATCCCTCCGCCTCAACCTCCGCCTCAACCTCAACCTCAACCTCATCCTCATCCTCATCCTCATCCTCATCCTCATCCTCAACCTCGCCTCATCCTCAACCTCAACCTCAACCTCAACCTCAACCTCAACCTCAACCTCAACCTCAACCTCAACCTCAACCTCAACCTCAACCTCAACCTCATCCTCATCCTCAACCTCAACCTCAACCTCAACCTCAACCTCAACCTCATCCTCATCCTCAACCTCAACCTCAACCTCAACCTCAACCTCAACCTCAACCTCAACCTCAACCTCAACCTCAACCTCAACCTCATCCTCAACCTCATCCTCAACCTCAACCTCAACCTCAACCTCAACCTCAACCTCAACCTCAACCTCAACCTCAACCTCAACCTCAACCTCAACCTCAACCAACTCCAACCTCAACCTCAACCTCAACCTCAACCTCAACCTCAACCTCAACCTCAACCTCAACCTCAACCTCAACCTCATCCATCAACCTCAACCTCAACCTCAACCTCAACCTCAACCTCAACCTCAACCTCAACCTCAACCTCAACCTCAACCTCAACCTCAACCTCAACCTCAACCTCAACCTCAACCTCAACCTCAACCTCAACCTCATCCTCAACCTCAACCTCAACCTCAACCTCAACCTCATCCTCAACCTCAACCTCAACCTCAACCTCAACCTCAACCTCAACCTCAACCTCAACCTCATCCTCAACCTCAACCTCAACCTCAACCTCAACCTCAACCTCAACCTCAACCTCAACCTCACCTCAACCTCAACCTCATCCTCATCCTCAACCTCAACCTCAACCTCATCCTCAACCTCAACCTCAACCTCATCCTCAACCTCATCCCTCAACCTCAACCTCATCATCCTCATCCTCAACCTCAACCTCAACCTCAACCTCAACCTCAACCTCATCCTCAACCTCAACCTCAACCTCATCCTCAACCTCAACCTCAACCTCAACCTCAACCTCAACCTCAACCTCAACCTCAACCTCAACCTCAACCTCAACCTCAACCTCAACCTCCCTCAACCTCAACCTCAACCTCAACCTCATCCTCAACCTCAACCTCAACCTCAACCTCAACCTCAACCTCATCCTCAACCTCAACCTCAACCTCAACCTCCTCAACCTCAACCTCAACCTCAACCTCAACCTCAACCTCAACCTCAACCTCAACCTCAACCTCAACCTCAACCTCTCAACCTCAACCTCATCCTCATCCTCATCCTCATCCTCAACCTCAACCTCAACCAACCTCAACCTCAACCTCAACCTCAACCTCAACCTCCTCAACCTCAACCTCAACCTCAACCTCAACCTCAACCTCAACCTCAACCTCAACCAACCTCAACCTCAACCTCAACCTCAACCTCAACCTCAACCTCAACCTCAACCTCAACCTCAACCTCAACCTCAACCTCAACCTCCTCATCCTCATCCTCATCCTCAACCTCAACCTCATCCTCTCCTCTCCTGCCTCTGCCTCCTCAACCTCAGCCTCTGCCTCTGCCTCTGCCTCTGCCTCTCATCCTCTGCCTCTGCCTCTGCCTCTGCCTCTGATCAAGCAGAGGTAGCCTCTGCCTCTGCCTCTGAGGTAGAGGTTGAGGTAGAGGTAGAGGTAGAGGGAGAGGTAGAGGTAAGGTAGAGGAGAGGAGAGGTAGAGGTAGAGGTAGAGGTAGAGGTAGAGGTAGAGGTAGAGGTAGAGGTAGAGGTAGAGGTAGAGGTAGAGGTAGAGGTAGAGGTAGAGGTAGAGGTAGAGGTAGAGGTAGAGGTAGAGGTAGAGGTAGAGGTAGAGGTAGAGGTAGAGGTAGAGGTAGAGGTAGAGGTAGAGGTAGAGGTAGAGGTAGAGGTAGAGGTAGAGGTAGAGGTAGAGGTAGAGGTAGAGGTAGAGGTAGAGGTAGAGGTAGAGGTAGAGGTAGGGTAGAGGTAGAGGTAGGTAGAGGTAGAGGTAGAGGTAGGAGAGGAGAGAGGTAGAGGTAGAGGTAGAGGTAGAGGTAGAGGTAGAGGTAGAGGAGAGGTAGAGGAGAGGTAGAGGAGAGGAGAGGTAGAGGGAGAGGAGAGGAGAGGAGAGGAGGGAGAGAGGGAGAGGAGAGGAGAGGAGAGGGAGAGGTAGAGGAGAGGAGAGGAGAGAGGTAGAGGGAGAGGAGAGAGAGAGGAGAGGAGGAGAGGAGAGGAGAGGAGAGGAGAGGGAGAGAGAGGGAGGATTTAGAGGGAGGAGGAGAGGAGAGAGGGAGATTTAGAGGAGAGGATTTAGAGGAGAGAGAGGAGAGGGAGATTTAGAGGGAGATTTAGAGAGGAGATTTAGAGGGAGAGGAGAGAGGGAGAGGAGAGAGAGGAGAGAGGAGGAGAGGGAGAGGAGAGGAGAGGGAGAGGAGAGGAGAGGAGAGGAGAGAGAGGGAGAGGAGAGATTTAGAGGAGAGAGAGGAGAGGAGGGAGAGGAGAGGGAGATTTAGAGGGAGATTTAGAGGGAGATTTAGAGGGAGATTTAGAGGGAGATTTAGAGGGAGATTTAGAGGGAGAATTAGAGGGAGATTTAGAGGGAGATTTAGAGGAGAGAGAAATAGAAAGAGAGAGACAGAAAGGAGAGAGATAAACTAGACTGACCTTGAGAAATTTCTCGAACTTCTCGAAACTCTTCCGCAGTTGGAGTTCCTGCTCTTCCAATTCTTTTCTTCTCAGCCTTACTTCCTCCATCTTCGTCCGAAACTCCTGTTCATCATCATCACCATTGTCATCATCATCATCATCATCATCATCATCATCATCATCATCATCATCATCATCATCATCATCATCATCATCATCATCATCATCATCATCACCATTGTCATCATCTACATCACCATCATTATCATCATCATCAGCAGCAGCAACAACAACCAATTGTCCAATTTTAATTAGCTAAACATGTATACACTGCAGAGACAAGCAATTGTAATTGTAATTGTAATCGAAAATTTATATAGCGCCGCTCAAAAATCAGCAGCGCTCTCAATGGACGGACGGCAGTCACAGACAGACAGACAGACAGACAGACAGGCAGACAGACAGACAGGTAGGCAGGTAGACAGACAAACAGACAGGTAGGCAGGCAGACAGACAGACAGACAGGCAGGCAGGCAGGCAGAGACACACAGCAAAGAAGAGAAAGATTAAGTTGTGCAAAGAGGCAGGCAGGCAGGCAGAGACACACAGCAAAGAAGAGAAAGATTAAGTTGTGCAAAGAGGCAAACAGAGAAACAAGCAGAGAGACAGAAATAAACAAACTCGGGGGAAATTAGTAACACCCATAACGCCGATATCTAATGGACAAGGCATTAGCTGATGAACTGCACAGTTTAATCGATACAATACAATACAACTGTATTTGATATTGCCCCCTTCCTAAGTTGAGAAGTTCAGACAACCTTGGGCTACAACACAACGTCGATGGCGCAGAGCATTTGAGAGTGAGGTTTGAGGCCCGCGGATGACGTAACAATAATGTTCCGCAGCTGTTGTTGCCGTGACAACGCGTGACGTAATAAAGACAGGCTCAAGCATAGACGTCTTAATAATAGCTGGCTATTATATAGAAGTCCATGGCTCAAGGTCCCTTTACTGTAACTGCCTCGGGGAAGCTCGATCCCGTACTCTCCGCATTACAGGCGAAGCGCTCTAACCAATCGGCCACATTGCCATCCCATGCCTTGTGCATTACGAAAACGGAGCTATATGAGTTTGCTTTTAGATTAGATTGGATCAGATTTCGTCCCTCACCGCTTCATTTCTAAGCACTATACACCGATGCTGTCTGACTGTCTGCCTGCCTGGCCATTTTGGATCTTGACCTAGAATCGATTTTGACCCGACCTATTAATTTTGGTAATCGTAATGGTAATCGTAAAGTCCAAATTAATAAAGCGCTACTCAAGAGCTAAGCGCAGGGCACGAGCTTATTCACGAGCGCTGCTTCGTATCAAAGGAATTGTCCAGAGATGAACGTCTAGATTTGTAACTGCGCTGATATGACGCGGCTCGTAAAAATCACGATGAGATTACGATTACAAATGAATCGATTAGATGTCTTAGGTTAGTGGAGTCTTTCCTACCTCTTTCTGGATGGAAATCTTGAACCAGTTCCACTTCTACCATCTGGCGGCGAATCTCGAGCAGCCGGGTGGAGGGAGTGGCAAAGTGAGAATTCTTTTCCTCAGGTAACGTACTGAAAATAAAAACGGAAAAACCGAGAAGCAAACGAAGCGAGAGAGGGAGAGACAGATGAAGAGGGAGAGGCATAGGAAGAGGGAGAGAGAGGGAAAGGCACAGGGAAAGGGAGAGGCACAGGGAAAGGGAGAGGGAACTGGGCAGGGGCAGGGACAAGAACAAGGACAGGGACAGGTACAGGCCTCCGCCTCAATATCCAATTCCGCACATTTATCAACATCACAACCATTATCACCACTATCATCACCATCAACATTATCACCATGGATTCGAGACCCAGTTGCTTCAAGAGGGCTGCGCTTATTTTGGCCAGTAATTCTAGTCCATTGGACCTATAGGCTTAAGAATCAGCTCATTTATATAGTCATATATTCGTTATTAGACCTGAATACGTACTCATGCATCTTGTCTTCGAACATCGTCGAAAATAGTCTTCGAGAAGAAGCGTCATCTTGATTTCTTCGAAGTTTCTGTCTCTAATTATTTCTCGACTTGAAGCAAACCAACAACATTTCTTCTTCTTTATTAAACGCGGATGACGTCACAATAATGGTCCGCAGCTGTTGTTGCCGTGACAACGCGTGACGTAATATAGAAAGGCACAAGCGATTATAGCGGTTAGGTCTCTATTCTAGTATTAAAATTTAAAGTCAATTCGTAGTAAATAAGTAAATAATTAATGAAAGTAATGTAAGTAATTCATGATATCCCTCATTAATTGCACCTGACAAGCGCGCATCGTAATCGTAATCGTAATCATAATCAAACATTTATATAGCGCCACTCAAACAGAGGCGCTCCCGACCCGAGCCAGTCTCTGCACTGGTAAAGGGATGTTTTCAGGCGCTTGCGGAACTGGTCAAAAGAAATAGAAAAAAGGTCAGTCCTGAGGGACTGAGGTAACTGGTTCCAGCTATTGGGACCAACAATAGCGAAACTCCTAGACTGGGCCGTAGAAGTACGCACCCGCGGGACAACCAAGTAACCACGGGCCGAGGACCGAAGGGAGGAACGACTGTGCAGAGAAGATACTGGGGTACAAAAGGCCCTAAGATAGTGAGGAGAAGACCCAGCAAGACAGCTTCGCATGAGGGAACAGACCTTGAATTGGATGCGCTGGCGGATGGGGAGCCAGTGAAGGGAGTCACGGATAAAATAGGAGATATGGTCAAACTTTGCAATGCCCCCTATGAGGCGGGCGGCAGCGTTTAGAATGGACTGAAGTTTAGATGTATTTGTAGAGGAGAGACCAATGTACACCGCATTCCCATAATCAATCCTGGAACAGATCAATGCATGGACCAAAGTCGTGATAGTGTGCAGTGGTAGTGATTGGCGGATGGCACGGAGTTGGCGTAGGTAGTAGAAGCAGGAACGAGAGACACTATTTACGCGCATGCATACGAACTAAAAAGTATATTCGTTTTATTAAGAAAAACAATCTGATAAAAACAGAACTGCTAACACGAGTGATAATGGATAAGAAGAGTTAATTAGAAAATTTTAAATAAACTAGTAAATATTTTTTATATAATTAGGATTTGGGAATAAATTGCGTTATCTTTGGGTGGGAGACCATGGTTGTGTACTCTAGGTCTTAATTGGTAAAAGGAGAGGGGTTGGAGTGGAGGTTGGAGTTGGCAAAGTGCATGTTTGGGGTTGTGCAATATGGAGAAAAGAAGAAAAGAAGATTATTTGCGAGTTCAGACACTGTTGGAAATGATTGCACGGGTAGAGGCCTATGCAGAATTCAAACTTTGTCGAGTAGCCTTTGTAGCGTGGGTCCGCGCACATTATTCATCCTCAACGTCTTTTGGAATGTAGGCTACCAGTCACATATAGGTTGCAAAAGGTTTGTTTTTTGTTTTTGTTTTTTTGTTTGTTTAAAAAAACCACTAAATAACCCAAAGCCAACTTTTAATTTTGAAAAAATTGTTTTTGCACCCCTAGTAGATTTTGTTTATTGAAAATGAATATAGACTAGATATTTCTATATGCATACAACTGTAGGCTATTGTGTAAGATTCAAATAACATGAAATCAAAATCAAATTATAATACCAGGATAGAATTTAGTAGAATAATTGTTTCCTTTTCGGTTCCAAGACCTGCAGGCGCAGACATACCAAAGATGCAATTTTGATGACTTCGTAAAATATGGATTAGATAATTACATTAATAATGTGCGCCTTCGTCCAGTGTCTCTTCGAGAGGTGCTAATACATGTGTGATTAGGCCTACTGTTACAATCTGATCCAAATATAATCATCGTTTTTGTGGCGGAGTTTATTCCAGACGGGCTCAGAGGCGACGCCAGACTTTTTTGTAACCAGAGCATAGCCAGAGGGTCAAGGGCACTCATACAAGTAGCCAGTGCAGAGGCCGATTTATGGCGAGCGCAGGGCAAACATTCTGGCAGCCTTGTGGCAGAGCAGCAACCAGGACATGGGCTTTTAACCTATGGCATTTGCCCTCGCTTGCTCTGCTGTAGCGCCGCCACTGAACGGGCGGAACATCCATAGGGCTATTATAGAGCGATATAGGCCAACACATTTCAGGGATGAAAGACTCAACGGAAGGGTGGATAAGTGTTAGGGTGGAGATGAGCTGGTTGTGCGAAATGGCAGGCTTGCGAATTATTACCGAAAGTGTGAAGGCTTGGAGGTGTGGCGTTTGTTTTGCTGTAGGTAAGGGAAGGGCCTGTATTCTATTCGTTCAGTTATTTTAAGCCAATGAAGTGGTTTAACATTTAACAACATGGGTGATTTGTTGGTGCTTGACGGTTTTATTTGGGGAGGGGTTGAAGCCGTAAATCCACCCTCTAAATATGCCCATGGACTCCTGTTGCCAGAGAGCACAGAGAGAGGTGGTAGAGGAGCTGGTAAAGCGTATTTCGTTAAGGACGAGGAAACTCGGAAGGCTCTGATTCGGAAGGATTAGGGTAGGAATTCTTGAAAGGGGTGAGACTTCAATATGGATGAAAAGCTGTGGGGTGATATGTAAAGGGGCTTGAAACAGATGACGGTGGATGAGTGGCAGTATTGTTTGAGAAACTTAGAATTTTATGAGAAATTCAGAGGGTGGCTCGTTTCAGAGTCAAGTGCAGTGTGGGATATGGATCGAGTGATGTCCTTGAGGCGAGTAGGGGACTCAAGGACTCTACTGGCAATTGAGTTTTATGGCAGTTTAAGCAGCTATAGGCGTAAACGTTTATTGTACCGTGACATTCGATTAACAAGCAGACGATGGAGACTTGGAGTGTTAATATAACATCCTGGTAATAAAAACAGGTTGCCTCACTGCGTGTCGTGCACATTGAATGACATTTCCTGAGTAGCTGCGATTTGATAATCACGTTAACTCAGAGAAAGAATTTAAAATAAATGTAGCATATTAAGAGATATATAAACGAGTGTTGACTGTTGAGCCTTGGTGACACAATAAAACAATTCGGAGAACACAGTCGTAAAGCCTGAGCGGAATTGCGCGACATCTTGATTCTGTTCTAGGTAGCCTAAGTCGTTGTTTAATGTACAGAAAATTCAGTAATTAATACAGAGCCATGGAATGAAACGTATTTTGAGATATTCAGAAATTGTGTGGCAATAAAGGTGTTGACTTTAATAAGAATTTAAACAGGTCCTAAAATATTGCGTTTTCTTATACAAAACGTGCCCTTGACATAGTCGAGTGTGCAGTTGACTTGTCTGGAGTGTGCAGTATGTACGCCTAGTATGAATATTTGATACACACGATTTAAATCTAATAGGCCTCTGCCTGAGATTTTACCTGTCAGATCAGTCCTTAAACTGTTGCAAATTTTTGCCACTCCATCGCAGTGACAAACAATTAGGCCTACAGTTCGTAATCGCTTGACCTCTTACTCTGACAGCTTGTCCACGTGGAACCTATTTTGGACCCATATTTCCATATGGGACCCGTATAGCGCCCATATGGGTACCATCTAACGCAAAATGGAAATGCTGGCAGAGTACAATATCCGTTGCCAACCTCATGAGGATAAACAGAAAAATGTAGCGCCAGGCAGAAATCATCCTGCACATTTGGTTGATCTTCAGGTTTACAGTTTTACTAAAGTATTTAAATAGCAATTACACAAGGTCTTTAATGATGTGCAGAGTTCGAATCCAGCTTTGTCATGTCAAATTGGCATATCTGCAAATCCATATTATCCGCCTTAAGGTTAGTGGACTGAAGTTGTGCCAAAAATTAAAAAGAAATATCTTAACCCCCAGGTGTGTTCATGCGACTGATGAACATCGCATATTGAGTGAGCAATCCCATTCTTGTCATGCAACAGTATAGGCCTATTATTGTGCCCAACAATAGAAGTTAACAGTCCAGATTGGATGACAATTTAATAGCAATTATTGTAATGGTTAACTCCAAACTTCTAAAGCGCTACTCTAAAGCTAAGCCAAGGTCACCAGCTCATTCATGAGCGGAAACAATGCTTTTACCAATTAAATTGATGTTGTAGATAAAACCACTTAGAGTCTAAAATATGGCTGAATATCTTCAGTGCGTCGAACAACAACAAGAATTCTCAGATTTTTGCGAACAACTCCTATTTCGCAAATTCATCCAGGTACAATTGTTTACGGGCAGCTGCTTTGAGCTTCCAGTGATCTACTTCATCGAAAATATTACGGACATTGACAATATCAGGTATCGTAGAAACATCTGCGCTATTTGCAAAGACGCACAAACTTCAAAAGACTTCAAAGGAACTGTGCTCATTATTCAGTCTGAAGGATCACACCATGGATACGCGAGGTTATATTCAAAAAACAACAATAGACCGTATACATATGCGATGCTTCCAGAAGACAGGCCTGCATTTTCGCAGGTTATATTAGAGAAATCAGAAATAACAACAGGTTTATATTCTGATTCCAGCTGCACAAGTGAATGGCTAGCAACATTTGAGGGACTAACTCGTGATACGGTGGATGCGATTTGGTGTCCGAACTGGCCTGAGGAGGCACATGAATGGATAATTCGTGAGCGGTTAAATGATTGGCCATCATTTAGCATTGCGAATAGAATTGTTCACAATGGATGCTTTTTAGTTGCTAAGCCACATCTGGGAAGCCAATTTATTGCAAACGAATGGCGATTCTCTTTTTCTGAGGCGGAACTAATCTTAATCCATACCTGGAGTGATGTACAGATGTATATCTATCATATTCTACGTATTATCAAGAGCGATGTTGTGAAAAAATGCGGGGGAAAGAAGATGACCTTCCTCACAACTTATCACTTCAAAACTCTAATGCTTTGGGCATGTGAAGAAAACCCCAAGGAATTCTGGTTGTCGGATAATATACACTCCTCCATACACGAATTGCTAATCATTATGATTGAATGGTTGATAAAAAAGCAGTGTCGAAACTACTTCATGCCGGGTAACAACATGCTAGATCATTTGCCATATAGTCATGACTTTGAAAGAGAGGTGCAGTTTCTTATTGATTCTGTAAATTTAGTTGATCAGTATATCTTTAACACCGTTCCTTTCACATCAAATCGCAAGAATGACAGATTGAAGGACTTTCTCATGCGCATTCCCACTAACGTGCTTTTGGCCATGCAATTGAGAGCAAGCCTGTGGTGTGTTGTTGATCCGTCCAGACAGGGAAGGCAGATGTATAAACAAGACAGTAATATAGGAAAAAGTCATTTATACCGATCTGATATTTTCAGCTTGTTCCAATGCCTGACGATCCATAAGCGTCTTGCATTAACCAAGGACTTCGAAGAGAAATTAAATGGGTTGCACGAAGTCGAAAAATGTTTCAAAAAGGCAAACGAGAAACAAATTGATGGCTTTATGTATGTGTATATTTCGCCTATGGAAAATTTTCACACCATCTTTGGAAAGGTGCTAAGCAAGACAACAGATAGCAGTGACAGCATTGATTCATCTATGGGCAACGATCAACAAGTTGAATCCATTCCTCGGCTTAGCAATTCGACACGATGGGTATTATGCTATAGCAGAACCGAGAACCACGTTGCATTTATTTTGGAAATGTTCGTCAACATAATGAATGAAAAAGTAGTGAAGCCATCTTGCTTTCATACAGCCGCATATGAAGCAAATTTTTACTGGACAATATTTGGAGAAGAAAGAAATGACATGGCTGTGGAAAGCTACAAAAAGGCAATAGACATTTGTAACAAGTGGCTATCTTATGCTAACTCTATCCATAATAGTTTATCTTTCATGCTTTTGTTTAGTGTGCATGAACTACCAATAATTATTTCCAATCAATGGTCAATGATTTTTGACAAATACATCCAAGTCGTACTTGGTTTTCTGTCGCTTGTTAAAGCCATTACCTGCCGTAGATGTCGCTCAAATAATAAACAATTAAATTCCAGTGATGATTTCGAAGTTATTGTTGAAGTTTATCCAATGTATTACCTGGGATATATAAGGTATCAGTGTCAATTTCATTTGCAGAACTGTTTTATTTTGGACGACTCTTTCACGAATGAAATGCAGAATGATATTTCGAGGATGTTTTTGTACACGGCCGCTCGCATCAGTACCGAGACTATTTGAACAGTCAAGTTTTACGATTCTTAAATGTTTCTGAATTTGATTAATTGTTATAAGACTGTGTGTTACTTTGGCAACTTTTGGTGACGTAAATATTCTTTGTGTTCGTAATCATCTTCCTAAATATGAGTATTATTATCTTGGTGCCATCATGCTAGATTAGAGATGAGCCTATAATTGCTTAGTAAATTAAATTATGGCCAGTATCTATGCATGTACCGGTATAGTCCATAATCGTAAGGTTAGGCCAATGCTTCCCAATCGTTTCTGACTGCGGAACCCTTTTGATGTGAAAATAGTTTGAGGGAAACCACAAACTAACCAAATCTTATTCTGGTATGAGTAGCACCTGCATCCTACGAAGTCACCAAAACTCCACCTCTCGCTATCTCTCCACAGGTCTTTCACTCGAAACTGAAAACACTGCTTTTTGACAAATCCTATCCTGAATCCAACACTTCTCCCTGCCTACCTCGCCGTCTGAACACCAAACACCATCCACCTTAGCCGCCTGCCTGTCTACCTGCCTGACTCTCTGGATTTTGACCACCTGCCTATCGATTTTGTTTTGATTGAGCGTCTGTGAATAAGCTGGTTCCCGCGACTTCGCTTTGTGGGCGCTGTAGAAGTTCCGAGTTTACGATTACGATTACGATAAGAAGTAGACCAATATAAGATTAATTTATTACAGTGATGCCGTATATACAGTTTTAAATCATTAAAATTGAGTTAAAAACCATTTCAAATACAATTTTCCCAGGAATCTTTGTCTTCACCTCGTAGTTTTCTTTATAATGTTGCAACACATTCAAAAACACTTTTATTCAATTTGCTTAGGGAACCCTTGTCTTCCCCTACGGAGCCATAGGGTTTCGCGGAATAAAGTTTGGGAAACGCTGGGTTAAGTTATGGCAGGGTCTCGACTGAAAATAATATTTTATGCGAATTGGTGGTTGGCGATATATCGTTTGGCCGTGAACAGATTTTTGCATAACTTGGCAGACATGCGATTTCCTCAGTTGAACGTTTTTCGTAGAAGGAGAAAGACGTTTTGTTAAAAACGATTAGTATTAAACTTCAGAGCGAATAGTAGTGAACTGTAAAATGAAAGTTTCCATCGATTTCGATCTGTATCGAAGACTGGTCAGACGGTCGTGGGATCGTACTGTCGCGAAATTGGGGATAGAACTCTAAACACCAGGACCAGAATACTGATGATCTCCCCAAGTTTCGGAGGTGGTTCGTAAATGGATGGTTAATGGGGGATGGTCAATTCTAACACGCTGGAATGAAGATCAGATGGACGCGGATTCGATACCCGCTAGCTCAATAAGATCGATTCAGCCTTCAACTGCTTAGGGGCGAGTGAAAATGAGCAGTAGGACAGACGGCGCCTCGCAGGCTGCCATACAGTTAAATTCCTGTGGTGTTCCGCAAGGTTCTGTTCTTGGGCCCCTATTGTTCATCCTTTACACTACTCCACTCAGCTCACTCATCAAAGCATCCTCAGTTGACCATCACCTATACGCTGACGACACCCAATTATTCATTTCATTCTCTCCAAGCAGCTTCGCCGACTCCATAGATCATCTCCTTGGTGTGGTAAAACAAATCTCCTCCTGGATGACTTCAAACATGTTGTGCCTCAACCCCTCTAAAACTGAATTCATTCTTATAGGCCTCCGTGAGCAACTCAAGAAAATCCCAGATCCCTCTATTTCCCTCAGTCTTGACTCTGTATCCACTCACACATTCATAGCAAATTCTCCTGTCCGCAACCTAGGTGTGACTTTTGACCAGAATCTTAGCTTTTCCGATCACATCATCCAGCTTTCCCGTTCTTGCTTCATGCACATCCGTGACCTGCGTAGAATCCGCCCTATGCTTGACTTCAAAACCTCATCAACAATCGCCACATCAATAGTTCACGCTAAATTAGATTACTGCAATGCTCTCTTTCTCAACATAGATACCACTCAAATTAATCGCCTCCAAGCCATTCAGAATGCCCTCGCCCGTGCTGTCACCAAAACCCCCAAACACCACCACATCACACCTGTCTTGAAATCACTCCACTGGCTCAAAATTCCTGAACGAATAGAATATAAAGTCCTATCCCTCACCTACAATACACTTCAATCCTCTCAGCCCTCGTATCTCCGTCAGTTGTTCTCGGTCCAACCTCTTCGTTCAACCCGTTCATCTTCCACCCTCACACTGCTCCGCCCTTCCGTCACCTCATCGCTTAAATTTGCAAATCGTTCCATAGCCATAGCTGTCCTGCCTCTTTGGAACAAACTCCCGCCTGTGCTACGACAAATATCCGATCCATTCTATGAACTCAACAAAACCTCACCTCTTGCTATCTCTCCACAGGTCTTCCACTCAAAACTGAAAACACTGCTTTTCACAAATCCTATCCCGATTCCTTCTCTTCCCTCACCTTCCTCGCCATTTCAACTCTAAGCATCATCCACCTTAGTCGTCTGACTGTCTGCCTGCCTGACTCTCTGGATTTTGACCCCTGCCTATCGATTCTGTTTTGTTAAGCGCCTGTGAATAAGCTGGTTCCCGCGACTTCGCTTTTGTGGGCGCTGTAGAAATATCGAGTTTACGATTACGATTACGATAGCCTAAATCAGACAAATTTACAAACAGCATTTTAAATGGCAAATTCATGCTTTCTTCCACGCAAAAGTCGCTTTGGTCGCAGTTTTACTTGTAATCGTAATCATAATATAGATTATAGAGATTTCTTCAGCTCCCACAAAAGCTATGTCACGATAACTAACTTATTCACATGCGCTCAGTCAGGACTTACATGTAAACATAATGTAGTCTTATTTAAACAAAATCTATATTCAGAGGTTCAAGATCCAAAGGGTCAGACAGGCAGACAGTTAGACGGCTGCGATGTTTAGTGCTTAGGTGGTGTTTAGAATTGAAGCGGCGAGTGAGACAAGTGGAAAAGGACGATTCAGGACAAGATTTAATTGTGTGAAAATGCAGTGTTTTTAGCCTTGTGTGAGAGACCTGTGGAGAGATTGCAAAAGGTGAAGTTTTTAGTGAGCTGATATTTGTCGCAATTCTTGCGGGAGTTTATTCCGGAGAGCAAGAGCAGCTATACATGGCTATGGAGCGATTTATAAATTTTAGCGCTGAGGTGACCGAAGGGGGGAGAAGTGTTAGGGCGGAAGAAAAGCGGGTTGAAATTGCGTGCAAGACAAGCGACAGACGTTTCTTACAAGGAAGCTAATGTAACAGGTGTGGTATGTGGGTCGTGCGTGGAAATGTTTGCTGACGCT
Source organism: Aporrectodea caliginosa (assembly GCA_020284085.1). NCBI lineage: Eukaryota > Metazoa > Annelida > Clitellata > Crassiclitellata > Lumbricidae > Aporrectodea > Aporrectodea caliginosa. The sequence goes on along the minus strand of JACEVL010000326.1, from coordinate 183,215 downwards.
CTGTGCATGGGCCCATTAGCCATCGACCAATAGGATTCGTCTTACGAACCAATAGCCTGCACCAATAGGAAATACCTAGCACAAAATAATTAATATTCAGTTTCCTTATGAGCCGTCCATTGAATGGGCTCTCCAAAGGTGGTTGCGCTGGTGTTCACTCGTGCGTGAGACAGGGATCCAGCCTATATCGGTCAAACAAAACGCCTCGGACAATAGGCCATGCCACGCGTCAATGACTAGGCTCCTCTCCCTCCGCACCCATCGTTCTCACTCTATTGTGTTTGAAACTCCCTATTGTTCTGCCCATTGTTCTTGGTGTAGTATGTTAGAAGATAACCTTATCATACTACTGTTATGTCCTCAGGTTGGCCTAAGATTCGTACGATTGCAGACATAATTCAGAAACAAAATTTACCAGATGAAGAGTGACCGACAATATTTGGTTGCGTTTGCAAATAGCTTCGCCAAGTCTTTTAAAAGAGCGACGAACCGTTAGGCTTAGACTTCCTTACCATCTGCGATAGAAAAAATCACGGCTATGGCAAGCCAGGGTAGGCGGAGTTGCCACATTGCGCAGATTCTCAGAAGGACTATGCAAATATCCTGATACATACAATGTACATAGGCCTAAAAAAACGTTTGCTCTCGATGAGTAGTAAAGCCTCAAGGGCATCAACATCATAAATAATTATTGTCTCGCGATGCATTGTCATGCCTTAGCCAAGCACAGAAGACAGGCTGTAAATAAAAAGAACCAATAGTAAAAACAAAGTTTTTACTATATCCATCTAGTATCCTATAATCCGTCATATTAAGCAGTTACCTCTACAAATATATAGTCCGCGTTCATTTTACGACTGCGGCCAATGGCAACGCTGGCCAATCACAACGCTCCGTATCGGAAAAGGGGATTCCCCGATTCGAAAAGTTTAGTCCCCGATTCTATAAGCTAGCCTTTTTGGGGGAGGTGAAATTTTGATAGAATGAAGTGTGTGCGAGGGCGAGTCTATATGCCAAGTTTCACGACGATTGAATGATTGTAAGTGATCGAACTAGTCGTCGCAAGATTTGACTATTTAGCCTGTGGCTCAAGCAAGCAAGCAATCAATCAAGATTCCTGCAAGTTAAACTAGATGGATAAAAATAAGCCCGCATTACTGTGTGTAGGCTACATTATGTATAGAGTCTAAAACCAGTCAAAACACGACAATAGGTAGGCCTATACGTAGAGTGAGAATCGGTGTCAGATCAAGATCCAAGGGTCACCGACTGTAACAGTCAGACGGTTACAGTGGGTGGTGCTACAATTTGGGCAGCGAGAGAGGTAAATGCACAGGTTTTTCTATAGCGACCGTAGGACGTCGACCCTGCTCATTTCCCAATGAATGAATCGGGTGAGATCCTTCGTCACCGCTGCACGTATTGTATTGTATTGTATTGTATTTGAACACTTGTTATAGCGCCCCTACCAGATTGCACCTTTCAGAGGCGCTCCCGACTACTACGCGAACGCTGAATCGGAGTTTCACGCCGAAGCGCATGAGCAATTGCGAGTGAAGGACTTGCCCAGGGTCCCTACGCGGCGACTTTGAGGTGGATTCGAACCCGCAACCCTCCAGCTGAAAGACACCGAACATACCCCAAACCACCGCGCCCCAGTTGTATTGTGATGTGTTGTATTGTGTGTTGTATTGTACTCCACGTTTATAATGCGACCGAGCCACCCGCAGTAAAGATCCGAGAAATTAATCTCTGATAAACCGACCCGACCGGGAAGCGAACCCGGGGCGCCGGCGTGACGAGCAGGCTACCAGCCCACTCGGCCACTCAGGATCCTTGTATGAAAGGGTGCCACGTCATTTAAGGTAGGAACGTGCTAGCCTGCGATTTATTTATTTTTATCTGATATTATAAGCCACAATGGGTATGAGAACCGCCATCCTCAAAGTCATCCTCAAAGAGAAGGAGAGGAATACCATTTCAGATTTCATTGGTCTAGGTAAGCCCTACTCTAGTAGGGCCTAGGCCTATTTCCACGTGTAGAGGACTATGCAGAATTCAAACTTTGTCGAGTAGCTTTTGTAGTGTGGATCGGCGCATAATGTTAATTTTCCACGTCTTTTGGAATGTCGGCTATCAGTCCCATAGAGGCTATTTATTTCTGTACTGCTTACAAATGTAGGCTATTGTGTAAGATTCCAATAACGTGATATTAAAATCAAATTAAAATATCAGGATAAAAATTTGGTAGAAAAATTGTTTCCTTTTCGGATCGAAGACCTGCATGCGCAGACATAGCAGAAGGTGCAGATTTTGATGAGTTCGTAAATTATGGTCCTAAAAGACACCCGCCTTAACATCTGCTGTGCCCTCTCTGATCCCCTGGAAACCGGACTCGGACCTCCCTCGGACTACTCTTTTGGACAACCCCTCTGATTAGACGCAGCGCTCGTGAATAAGCTGGTGCCCTGCGCATGGCTTTCGAGTGGCGCTTTAGAAGTTTGGAGATTACGATTACGATTACGATTAGATAATTACAGTAAGTGTGCGCCTTCGTCGAGTGTCTCTTTGAGAGGCGCTATATAAATATGTGATTACTATTACAATCTGATCCATCCAAATATAATCATCGCTTTTGTGGCGGAGTTTATTCCAGACGAGGCCAGACATTTTTTGTAACCAGGGCCTAGCCAGCGGGCCCAGGGCACTCATACAAGTAACCAGCGCAGAAGCCAATTTATTGTGAGTGCATTATAACGGTCCCTAATGGCACAGTTTTATAACATTTGCGGTTTTAGGTCTAAACTTCTATTGGCCCGATGCGCACGTAGGCCGGGGGTGCAACCACAGTTAGAAGTTGGGGGACCTACTAGATTGATAGACGAACCTTGGGTAAGCCAACAAGAAGAGAATTGCAATAGTCAATTCGAGAACAAACAAAAGCATGGACAATTGAGGTGGCGGTCAGTCTTTGTAGATAGGTCGTCCTCTTGTTTGTGCCATCCATCATTCCGAACGCTAGCGTCTTGATTTGTCTGAATGTGGATTATCCTCTGCATTAAGTTCTCCTTAAGGTGTACTCTTCTATCACCTGTTGCATCGATCCGATACGCATGATCTTTCTGTAACATTTCATCTCAAAAGCCAGTATCCTCCCCTCTATGACCTTCGTTAGTAGTAGTAGTTTCAGTTTAACGACACTGTGTGATAACAAAGATCATTAGAGTCGCCCTCCTCCTTTATCCAGGCTTTGGACTGACACTGTCAGAAAGCGAACAGTGGAGGAGTTACCTTCGTTATTACCCAGGCCTCGCATCCATAGAGCCTCTGGGTAGTTTCCTTAAAGGGGCGCCATATAAATTCCCGAATGAATGAATGAATGAATGTTGCTGAAGACACACGTTTTCAGGACACAGTTTTGTCTCCAGGTTTACGGCTCTACTTTTCCATAACTTTTAGTGCCGCAGTTGCTCTTACAGTTATGATCAGTATCTCCTTCTTGTTGTCTAAGTTGTGTGTCTTGTTGCAGCCCAGATATGTGAACTGTTTGACTTTTCCAGCTGGATTCTATCCACTACTGTTTTCCTTTGTCGACTTTCCTCACCGAATAACATTGTTTTTTTGCTACATTACTTTAATTACTTATTTTCCGCATCGGTGAATGCGTTCCGTGACCTTATGACTTCTGTCTGGGAACACTGCCACTGTAGACATTAATTATCATAGCCAAGTAGCACGCTAAAACTTAACAGAACTATGATGTGGGACGTATAATGGAACTGAGATATGCCTACTAGATTAGTACTTCTTCTTCTTCTGGTTCTCTGCCTCTTAGGTAGGTTAAAATGTCCGACGTTGCCACTCCTCTCGTTGTTGGGCCTCTTCTTTCAGCTTCCTGTAACCGTTTGTCATCATCCAATCCAGCGTCATCTGTCTTGGTCTTCCTCTTGTCTTCCTCCCCTCCATTTTTCCTTCGATGACCGTTCTTAGTAGCGAGTCTCCTCTCAGCGTGTGCCCGATCCATTGCCTTTGCCTCTCTCTTATTGTGCGTAGAAGGACTCTTTCTTCTCCAATTATTCACATCATTTCTTCATTTGTTATATGAAGATTAGTACTATATGCAGCTATTATACGAATACGATACACAAAATACACTGTAACCAAAATCTCCCGAGGTCGCTGCGCATCGAACGCATACTCAGTAAAGCGTGATCGATTTTCAAACCGCCGACTATTTTCATAATGGGAAGCTCTGATCTGAACCCCACATCTTTTCATTCGATTGATGAAGATCGCATAATGAGTTAGCAATAGCATTCTTCCCTTGCAGCAGTAGGCCTATAATTAATGTGCCCAACAATAGAAGTTATAGCAGTCCAGACTGGATGACAATTATGTCGTAATGGTAATAGTACGCTCAACATTTCTGAAGCGCTACTCAAAGCTAAGATAAGGTACCAGCTTAATCACGAGCGGAAACAATGCTTTTATCAATTAAATTGCATTTGTAGATAAAACCAATTAGTTTCTAAAATATGGCTGAATATCTTCCGTGCGTTGAACAACAACAAAAAGAATTCTCAGATTTTTGCGAACAGCTCCTATTTCGCAAATTCACCCATTTACAATTATTTACGGGCAGCTGTTTTGAGCTTCCTGTGATCTACTTCTTTGAAAATATTACGGATATTGACAACATCATGTATCATAGAAACATCTGCGCCATTAAAAAAGGCGCAACAACTCCAAAAGACTTCAAAGGAACTGTGCTCATTATTCAGTCTGAAGGATCACATCATGGATACACGAAGTTATATTTTAAAAACAACAAAAGGCCGTATACATTTGCAGTGGTTCCAGAAGAGAGGCCTGCATCTACGCAGGTTCTTTTAGAGAAATCAGAAATAACAACAGGTTTATTTTCTGATTCCAGCTACATTAGTAAATGGCTGTCAACATTTCAGGAACTATCCTGTGATACAGTGGATGCGATTTGGTGTCCAAACTGGCCTGAGGAAGCACATGAATGGATAACCCGTGAACGGCCAAATGAATGGCCATTACCTAGCATTGTGAACAGAATTGCCAACAATGGATGCTTTCTAGTTGCTAAGCCACACCAGGGAAGCCAATTTATTGCAAACGAATGGCGATTCTCTTTTTCTGAGGCGGAACTCTTCCTAATCCATACCTGGAGTGATGAACAGATGTTTATCTACCATATTCTACGTCTGATCAAGAGCGATGTCGTAAAAAAATGCGGTGGAAAGAAGGCGACATTTCTCACCACTTATCATTTCAAAACTCTAATGTTTTGAGCATGTGAAGAAAAGCCCAAAGAATTCTGGTTGCCTGAAAACATAGAATTCTCTGTTACGGAATTACTAATTGTTATGATTGATTGCTTGATAAATAAGCAGTGTCGAAACTACTTCATGCGGGGTAACAACATGCTAGATCATTTACCAGACAGTCACAACTTCGAAATAGAGGTACAGTTTCTTATTGATTCTGCAAATTTAGTTGATGAATATATTTCAAACACCGTTCCTTTCACATCGGATCGCAAGAATAACAGTTTGAAGGAGTTTCCCGTGCGCATTCCCACTAACTTGCTCTTTGCTGTTCATTTGAGAGCAAGCCTCTGGTATATTGTTCGTCCGCACAGCCATGGGAGGCAGATGTATATGCCTTGCAATGCAATCGAAAGAAGTCATTTATTCCGATCTGACAGTTTCAACCTATTCCAATGCCTCACAATCCATAGACGTCTTATATCATCTAACGACTTAGAACAGAAAATAAGTCGGTTTCACGATGTTGAAGAATGTTTTAGAAGAGCAAACGAGAATAAAGTTGATGGCTTTATGCATTTATATATTTCGCCTATGGACAATTTTCACACCATAATTGCAAAGGTGCTTAGCAAGACAATTGATAGAAATGACAGCGCTGATTCATCTAAGGGCAACGATCAACAAGCGGAATCCATTACTCTGCGTAGAAATTCGACACGATGGGTATTATGCTATAGCAGAACCGAGAACCACGTTGCATGTATTTTGGAAATGTTCTCCAATATAATGAATGAAAAAGTAGTGAAGCCAACTTGCTTTCATACAGCCGCATATGAAGCCAATTTTTACTGGACAATTTTTGGAGAAGAAAGAAATGACATGGCTGTGAAGAGCTACAAAAGGGCAATAGACATTTGTCACAAGTGGCTTTCGTATGCTATAACTATCCATTATAGTTTATCTTTCTCGCTGTTCTTCAGTACACAGGAACTACCAATAATAATTTCCAATCGATGGTCAATAATTTTTGACAAATACATCCAAGTCGTACTTGGTTTTCTGTCGCTTGTTAAAGTCATTACTAACAGTAGATTTCAGTCAGAATATAAAATGTTAAGGGCAAGTAATGATTATGAAGTTGTTGTTCATGTTTATCCAATAGATCTCCTGGGATATATAAGGTATCAGTGTCAGTTTCATTTGAAAAACTTTTCCCGATTGGACGACTCTTTCACGAATGAAATGCAGAATGATATTTCGAAGATGTTTTTGTACACGGCCGCTCGTATCAGTACCGATACAAGTTAAACAGTCAACTTTCACGATTTATGAATGTTTCTGAATTTGATTATTTGTTTTACATTGCGAAGACTATATGTTACAAGGGAAGCTTTCGGTGACATTAAGTTATTGATACTGAGGCAATTTTCGTTTTATTCGTAATTATCTATGTTAAAGTGAGTTTGATTATCTAGGTTTTATCATGCTAGATTAGGGATAAGCCTATTTTGTTTGGTATCAATTAAATTATGGCCAGCATCGACGCATATACTTCCATAGTAAGATAAGTCTATGGCAAGGTCTCAGTTGAAGAAAATAGCGTTTTGATCGTCTGGTCTTGAACAGATCTTTGCCAAACTCGGCAGACCTACTATTTCTTCAGTTGTACTTTCTCCGTAGAAGGAAAAACACGTTTTCTTAAAAACGATTAATTAGTATTCAGCTCCAGACCGAAGAGCAGTGAACTGTAAAATGAAAGTTTCTATCGATTTCGAACTATGTCGAAGACTGTTCAATGTTCATGGCATCTAGGTTATGGGATCGTGCGATATCTATGAAGGGACAAATCGTAGCGCAGCTAATATGTGACATTATAAAAAGATTTGTCAATTCGGAGGCGATTGTATCCTGTGCGAAGTAATCATCTACCTTGCATCAATACGTATGTTAACTTAATTATCGTCAAAGTCAGTGTTGACTGATAAAAGCTTTAACACTATCGACAAGAAGTTAGTATTTGGAGACGAGGCTGATCATTCAGCTGGCGCAACAGAGACAAAGTGTGGCTGGAGTTTGACTGAAGATCAAGATTAGTGAAAGAATTCCTTATCGAGAAGCGAACGCTGAACTTGTTCGAACGGTGAAGATTTGTCTGCAGAGTAACCGAAAACTCGGATCCTGTATACTATATAGTGTATACCATCGAGAGGTAGAATAGATATATTCAAAACTAAATAGTCTGTTGTTTTCAGTAAAAATGTTTGAACTGAAAAGAAGCTCTTTCAGGTGGTTCAAATAACCTTCCTTCGCTGAAGTCTGCTGATCTCGATCTCTCTCACTCCGTTTCTCTGTCTCTGTCTGTCTGTCTGACTCCTCTCTGCGTGTCTCTGTCTCTGTCTGTCTGTGTTTCTCTCTGTCTCTCTGTCTCTCAAAGAATGCTTTTAGCCGTATTGTTACTTCGCTTAATCCTCTGAATTGCCAGAGCACAGGACAAGCGGACGGCGAATGAATCAATCCATTTATATGGCGAACTTACGCACCCAGAGTCTTGGTAACCTAAGTATTACTAATCAGTGCAAGTGTAAACTACTGAAACTGTTGACACTTGAGACTGTATTTCACATTTGAGGCGAGGATGGTCAAGCTTCGGAGGTGGTTCGTAAATGGATGGTCAATGGGGGATTTTCAATGGTAACACGCTGGAATGAAGATCAGTAGAACATGGATTTGATGCCCGCTAGCTCAATAAGGTTGACTCAGCCTTCAACTCCCTAGGGGCGACTGAAAATGAGCAGCAGGACAGATGGCGCCTCGCAGGCTGCCATACAGTCAAATTCGACTTCTGTTAAACTTGTTATCATCTGTTATTACCGTATCGTGTACTCTTACTGCGTACCGTACTCGTCGTTTGAATTTACAAACGAATATTATTATTATGTAAACAATTCACCATAACCTAAATCAGACAAATTTACAAACAGCATTATAAATTGCAAATTCATGAAAAGTGGGTTTGGTCGCAATTTTACTTGTAATCGTAATCGCAACCTAGAGATTTCTTCAGCTCCCACAAAAGCTATGTCACGGAAACCAGCTTATTCACACGCGCTCAGTCAGGACTTACATGTAAACACGATATAGGCCTATATAAACAAACTCTATATTCAGAGTTTCAAGATTCAATGGGTCAGGCAGGCAGACAGTCAGACGGCTGCGATGTTTAGTGATTGGGTGGTGTTTAGAATTGAAGCGGCGAGAGTGAGGCAAATGGAAGAACAGCTATAAATAATAATAAATGGCTATGGAGCGATTTGCAAATATTAGCGATGAGGTGACAGAAGGGGGGAGAAGTGTTAGGCTGGAAGAATAGCGAGTTGAAATTGCCTGCAAGACATGAGAAAGACGTTTTTACAAGGAAGCTACTTAACAGGACTGGTGTGGTATGTGGATCGTGTGTGGACATGTTTGCTGATATGTTTGCGCATGGGCCAATAAGCCTTCGACCAATCGGATTCGTCTTACGAGACTGCACCAATAGGAACTGCCAAGCACTTATAATTAATATTCGGTATTCCATTGTGTGGGTATTTTCAAAGTGGTTGGGTTGGTGTTCACTCGTGCGTGAGACAGGGAGCCAGTCTGCATCTGTCAAACAAAGCGCCACGGAAAATAGACCAGGCCACGCGTCAATGACTAAGATCCTCTCCTTCCTTTCTAGTCGGTTGGGTTGGTGTTCACTCATGCGTGAAACGGCTAGCGAGTAGCCAGTTGGCACCTGTCAATTGGTCAGCCTAGCGCCTCGTACAATAGACGTCAATGGCTAAGCTTCTCCCCTCCCCACCCATTGTTCTCACTCTATTGTGCTTGAAACTCCCTATTGTTCAGCCATTGTTCTCGGTCTATTGTGTTAGAAGATAACCTCATCATACTACTGTTATGTCTTAAGGTTGGCCTAAGATTCGTGCGATTGCAGACATCATTCAGACAAAGAATTTAACCTATGAAGAATGACCGCCAATATTTGGTTGTGTCTGTAAATAGCTTCGCCAAGTCTTTTTAAAGAGGGCGTTTAACCGTTGAGCTTAGACTTCCCTACCATCTGCGATAGAAACAATATCACGGCTTTAGCGAGCCAGAGTAAGCGAAATTACATAATTATCGCAAAGAATCTCAGAAGGACTACGTATTCTAAATATCCATTGGCCTATAACAGTTAAAATGTCCTGATACAAACATTGGCCTATATTGGCCTTTGCTCTCGATGAGCAGTAGAGTCCCGAAGGCGTCCGCTTCACGGGTAATTGTCTCGCGATACATTGTCATGCCTTGGCCAAGCATGGGGCACAAAAGACAGGCTATATAAAAAATTAGTTCGCATTACTGTATGTAAATTATGCATAGAGTTTACAAGTAGTCAAAACAAGACGATAGGTTTTTAGGGTGAGAATTGGTTTCCGATCAAGATCCAAGGGTCAACCAGACTACAGTGGGTGGTGTTACAATTTGGACAGCGAGAGAGGTAAACGTAAATGTAGGCCTACAGGTTTTTCTATAGCGACCGTATGGCGTCGACCATGTTATGAACGATTAATCGTATGAGATCTTTCGTCACTGCTGCCCGTCTGAACGGGTATCACGTCATTCAAGGTATTGTATTGTATTGTATTGTATCTATCAATTTGTATAGCGCCTCTCACAGTGCACACCAATCAGAGGCGCTCCCAGTGCAAAAGACCCAGAGAAAAGAAAGAAGTCTTGAGACAACGAAAAGAGGCACTTGGCCCACCAGTTAATAAACAAGAACGAGTCAAAGGAGGAAGCTGGTTCCATAGTGCAGGGCCAATGAAGGCAGCTAGAGCTCGCAGATTTTAGAACATAGAAGTTCTCGCTCGCAGGACAAAGAGATCATGCCGGTTTAATGAGCCGTACCCCTAGAACTATAAGGTTCTATGTCCACTTTTTTGAAAAACCAACCTAACGCTATATCCGTTACCAGGATGACAGAGGCTATGTCCTGAACAGTCTAGCTTAACTGGAGACGCTTTCTTTAGCTCTATCTGTGAGTGCTATAAAGCTCTATGTCCACAAATTTGGACAGTGTCTCAAAGCTATAGAGGAACAAGTCAGTCATCCAATAGAATCATTAATTTTGTATCACGTGAATTGGAGATATAACCGTGATCGAGTGAGGTTTGAAAAAGAATTATACGGTGCTATATCCATAGCCAATACCAGTGAGAGATCTTAACACGTGACTGGACTTAGAACCTACAGCACTCACTTGGTCTGCAATCAATAATGCTATACAGCTCTATGTCCAAAAATAGTCACCCCTGCCATAATTATATCCAAATTACTCATAATCGGTTTACATTATGATCGAAATACACATATAATCATACTAAGGGAAAACTTTGTTTTCCAAAAGTTTAATTTAATTGCCATTAATGAAACAGAGCAAAAAAAATTTCGTCAGCAAATCTTAAAAATAGTTTTTCTCCGTTTCGCAAAAAGTGGACATAGAACTGTAAAGTTCTAGGGGTACGTGAGCGTAGCGGGCGAAGAGAAGTAGCCGAGGCCGGCAGCCGGATAAGGTCACATAGATACTTGGGAGCTTGGCCAGTACACGACCGGTAGATTAAAGGAAGTATCTTGAGCTGAGCACGAGCAATAAGAGGGAGCCAATGAAGGTGGTCAAACATGAAAGCAGATATGTGGGATGAGCGAGGAAGTCAAGCTATTAGTCTGGCCGCAGAATTTAGAACAGACTGAAGAGGAGAGAGACGAACCTTTGGGAGACCAACCAAGAGAGAATTACAGTAATCGATCCGAGAGCAGACGAAGGCATGGACAATAGAGGTAAAGACAGAGGAGGAGACAGAGCGTCGAATTGCTCTAAGTCGCCTCAGGTGGAAGTAAGAAGAACGTGTAAGATTAGCAATATGTTCAGAAAAGGTAAGGGTGCTGTCCAGGACTACGCCAAGATCTCGTACACTGGAGTTAAAAGTGAAGGACGGGAATCTCTCTGCAAGAAGAGGGAGATCTAGCTTAAGAAGCTGTTGGCGAGTGCCGAACCAGATGAGCTGCATCTTATTTGGATTAAGTGCGAGCCGATTCGAGGACATCCAGAGGTGCAAGTCACTCGAGAGAGCATTAATGCAGCCAGTAAGAGAAAGCTGAGCCGAGGGTGGACCATGAATAAGCGCCTGTACATCGTCAGCATAGAGGTGACCAGTTAACGAGTGTTTAGAGAATATGGCTGGAATGTCGGCCGTATATAAGAGGTAGAGGAGAGGACCCAGGACAGAGCCCTGAGGAACACCATATTTAATCAAGACCCAAGGAGTTCTAGAGTCACCACAAATAACCTTTTGAGTACGACCAGTAAGGTAAGAACGGAGCCAGAGAAGAGGAAGGCCTCTGATGCCAAAAGAGGTATCGAGGCGTTGCAGCAGAATGTCATGCATGGTCAACCATGTCAAAGGCAGCAGAGACATCAAAGAGAGCCAGCAGTGTAAGTTCAGATCTATCAACAGCAGAGTAGATGTCAGAGAGCAAGGACAGAAGAACAGTTTCAGTTGAATGATTAGCCCTGAAGCCTGATTGGCAAGGAGGGAGAAGTCCTGACTGTTCAAGATAGGGGAGAAGTTGTAGAGAGACCAGGCGTTCAAGAGTCTTGGAAAAGGAAAGGTTGGAAATCGGAACGTGCTAGCCTGCGATTTAAATCTGGGAAATAAGCCACAATGGGTGTGAGAACCAACATCCTACAAGAGGAGCAAGGGGAGGAATACCATTTCAGATTTCATTGGTCTAGGTAAGCCCTACTCTAGTAGGGCCTAGGCCTATTTCCACGTGTAGAGGACTATGCAGAATTCAAACTGTCGAGTAGCTTTTGTAGCGTGGATCGGCGCATAATGTTCATCCTCAACGTCTTTTGGAATGTAGGCTACCAGTCCCATTATAGGCTATTTATTTCTGTACTGCATGCAAATGTAGGCTATTGTGTAAGATTCCAATAACGTGATATTAAAATCAAATTAAAATATCAGGATAAAAATTTGGTAGAAAAATTGTTTCCTTTTCTGATCGAAGACCTGCATGCGCAGAAGATGCAGTTTTTGATGAGTTCGTAAATTATGGATTACATGTAAATAATTACAGTAAGTGTGCGCCTTCGTCGAGTGTCTCTTGAGAGGCGCTATATAAATATGTGATTGCTATTACAATCTGATCCATCCAATTATAATCATCGCTATTCGTATTTAAGCATTTGTAAAGCGCCTCTCGTAGGGTGAACCGTTCAGAAGCGCTCCCAGTGTGCTAAGCCCCGCGATAAGAAACAGGTTTTGAGAAAAGCGAATGAGGAAGATAGACTGCCGGATAGAATTTTAGAGCGAACAGAAGGAGAAAGAGCATTCCAAAGAGAGGGATCAATTGATGCAAAGAAACGAGACTGAGCCATAGAAGTTCTAGTACGGGGAACCAAGAGTTCAAGTCTATTGCAGGAACGAAGCTATTGTGGCGGAGTTTATTCCAGACAGGGCAGAGGCGACGCCAGACATTTTCTGTAACCAGGGCCTAGCCAGACGTCCAGGGCATTCATACAAGTAACCAGTGCAGAGGCCGATTTATTGTGAGTGCGTGATAACGGTTCCTAATGGCAGTTGAGTTTCATGACTTTTGCGGCTTTAGGTCTAAACTTATTTTGGGCCCTGGAGCACTCGGCCAGGGGCGCAACCACAGTTAGAATTTGAGGAACCTACCAGAACGTCCTATTGGGGCAATTGCGACCGCGGAAAACGCGAAACCGGGATTACCGAAGGCAAAACGCCCCTAACGACTAGGGGTATGGAGGAGCACAGTAAGCTCTCCCACTGGGTCCGAGACAGAGCCCAGAAGCCGACACAATTTTGAGCATTTGATGCCAAATGGAGTACATTTTGGGCTCTTGTTTGCCTCAAAATTTTCAACGATAATTTCGGAATAAAAGTACGGCCTACCTAAACCATCTCGATCTGTGAAAAATGTGACTACATTACATATGTGGAAACTGAGATTTTAAGTGTTAGAAGAACACCGCCCGCAGTCGCAGTATTAAAAAGTTAAAAGTTCGTCTAGACTTCTACTGCGAGCCGTAGTCGAATTTTAAAAAGCGAGAAGAAATAAAGTTTTATAGTGAAGTGATACAGCAACATTCTGCATTGAATTCTTATAATAGACTTGTGTTTAGCGGCTTTAGCCTGAGCATTTATGTTATCGGCAACCTGCTGGGCCAGCGAGCTGTAATCGCTGAGAATACGTAACAGCAGGAACGTCATTGGAGGAGGGGGCATTTGTCCTCTGAAATTGGTGGAAAATCAATTATTTATATGTAGCCTATGTTAGTGCATTTGATAAAATAATATATCTCTATTCATCACTAGGAGTCTAGGACAGCAGAAAATCAAACATGGTAGGAAATAAGTAAGGGTAATTTATCGTTTTAGCGTTCTAAACTATTCGCCTAATGTAATTCTTGCTTAAATAGAAGTTGAATTGATGAAAATAATTCTTGCTTAGATAGAAGTTGGATTGATGAAAATAATTCTTGCTCAAACAGACGTTGGATTGATTAAAATAATATTTTTGTGAAAGTAGAAGCTGGATTGATGAAAATAGTTTCCTGTGAAACTGGAAGTTGAATTGATGAAAATAATGGTTGCTTAAATGGAAGTTGGATTGCTGACAGTTATCGTGGACATTGGTATGGACGTGCAAGACCGCTTCTGCATTTCGACATTCCTGTCAAAAGGAGCCGGACAAGTTGTTCAACTTGGTCAAACATCTGTCTAACTGCAGGTTCAGTATATCACAGTTTGTTAGCCAGCGCATCTACCATTGATAAAGCCCATTTCTGTTGCCTGGCCATGGCGATCTATACAAGAAATCTGTGTGTCTATGTCTGGATATGCTTGTAATACTTGATGTGACAGATGCAAGCTTGCCCTTCTCGAGGAAGATTTTCCAGCTCAAAGTACTTCTGAAGGCCACTCTGAGTGTAACGGTTTTCCAATGCAGAGTTAAATTAAAATATTGTGCCCTGAAGTATTCAGCACTTGATTTCAATGTATGTGGTTCAGGGCTGCCAATGTGGCGGCATTCGAGGAGCCAGGACGCGGAACCCCGACGCAGGACACAATAGGACAGAGTGGACGCAGAAGTGATGCGGCCGTTGAATGCTCCAGTTGCACGGCCTTCAAAACGTTTCTCAGCGTTGTCGAATGCCGTTCGAAAACAGCCAAATCATATTATTGGTAGGCCTTCAGATAGAAGGAGAGAGAGAGGGGAGAAAGACGAACAAGGTAGATATTATTTCAGGCAGATTTTTTAGCGCTCGAGCTGAGTTTAACGGTATGCAGTGGTTGTAAACCTGAAAGGAAGAATCATGCCTAGCACAGTATATTGGTGTGCAATAGAATGAACGTGTTCATGTACAATTGAGTGTTCGTTTCTACTGTGGGTAAATACTCCCGACACATCAGGGGACCTACACTGCAGACACCGTATTCATACAAATGTCTGTGGCCTTGTGTATCATGTACATCATAAAGCATCCGTCATATAGGCCTATAGGTTATAGGTCAGACTGCAGAGGCCTACACGGGCGATGTTTTGGCCTTTTGAACACAGTGCGCGCTATTTTGGATTTTCGTAAGAAGCCAACTAAGAGTACGGCCAGGAAAGTCATTTCAGTTTTTTCAAAGGGGCAATACAAATTTGGCGGTGGGGTGGGTTTGCAAATTTGGCTACCTTGTTAAGGTTTGTCTTTAGTCTACATGTGCAAAATTGTAGTTAAATGATCTAACATGTTTTCTTCTTGTTCTTATACTTTGGTAATTTATCGTTTTGGCGTTCTTTATTATTGCTATTGTAATTAGCAAATTCTATTGCGCCGGTGTCTAATGCACAAGGCATCAACCGATGGCACACCAAAACCAAGCTGTAATCAGGTCAACATCCAAAAGATCAGTCCGTAAGAGACAGAGAGACAGCCTACGGTGGATGAGCAATTTGAAAGAGGTAAGTTTTCAGCCGAGAACGAAATGAAGCGACTGAGCACAGCGTACAGACACAGGAAGAGAGTTCCAAAACGTAGGTCCAGCAACTGAAAAAGCTCATTGCCAAGAACAGTTCTTAATTTCGGTATGACCAGACAAAGATGATCAGATGACCTCATTGAATAATGATAAGCCTGAGGAATAAGAACTGATTTTTAATATTGTGGTTGGCCAGAGTTACAAGTTTTATATACCATGAGCCCCAGTTTGAAACGAATTCTTTGCTGAACAGGAAACCAATGCAAAGATTTAAGCACAGAGGTCATATGTTCATATTTGGATGTATTAGCTAAGGTTCTACCCAGAGAGTTCTGAACTCTCTGCAAATGTACGCATTATAAGTGTAACACATCGTTTTATAGCCTATACATGGCATTTTAATACCAATGTCTGTGACATCTGTCATTAATCCAACTCCTACGTTGGGTTGGAATATGCGATGTGAAAAGAATCCATCTGTTTGACTATAATTATAAATCGTAATCGTAATCGTACATTTATATAGCGCCACTTCAAGAAATACTCCTCAGAGGCGCTCCCGACCTGACAACACCAAACCACGATCGAAAAGAATGGTTTTCAAACACCTGCGGAAAAGAGGCAAGGAAAGACCAAGTAGCTCATTACGGAGGTTGCTAGGCAACCTATTCCAGAGAGATGGACCGACCACAGCAAAGCTCTTATGAAGCACCATAGAAGTTCGAGCCATAGGGACAACCAGGTCGCCTTGAGTGGCAGAGCGAAGGAATCTGCGACCTGGTATGGATAACACATGCACACAAAGCTCCCTAAGATAGACTGGGGCTTGGCCTGCAAGACAATTGCGCATAAGCATTAGGATCTTAAACTCAATGCGATTTTGCATTGGCAGCCAGTGCAGTTCCTTCCGTATAAAGCCAGATATATATGCCCAAACTTTGGTATGCCTCCTATGAGCCGAGCCGCGGCATTTAACACAGATTGCAACTGACTAATGCGCGATAGGGTTAAGCCTAAAGAAAATAACACTGAAGTCACTCGTGTCTGAGGCTTCATATTTGCCACTCATAAGTCATCTGAAATAAACTGTTTAAACATTCGTTCTATAGCTTTCTGTCTAATGCACAAGGCCTGAAGCCATGGCGCAATAATCCAGAAGTTCTGTCCGTAAATTGTTTTAAATTGTTATCTCTCGATCGCAGTGAAAACACAATTACAGTTGACTCTTACTCTGATGAAATGCCCACGTGGAGCTCTTATAGGACCCAAATTCCTAAGCATAGAACCCGCATAGAGCCCATAATTTATGGATCCCCTCAAATGCTTAATGGAAATGCTGGCAGAATACAATATCCGTTGCCAACCGCATGAGGATGAACAGAAATGGAAGACACAAAGAGTTTACACATTGTTACCACTCGAAGGCTGATCTTCCGGTTTACAGTTTTATAAAGTATTTGAAAATCAATTATACGAGGCCTTTCCTAATTTTGTGCAGCGTTCGAATCAAATTGTGTCATATGAAATTGATATATAATTGCAAAGCATACGACCCGCGCTAAGGTTTGTGGACTGAAGCTGTGTCAAAATGAAAATGAAATAATTATCTGAATTGAGGCGAACGAATGATCGCTGTGCTTGCTCGCTCGCCCAGCAAAGGTCATCGCGAGTGGTGAATCGCTTGCCTAGCCGAAGATGCCCGTCGCTGGATGAGTTAGACTCCAAGACGAGCCTGCAGCATGGAGTCAGACCATTACTTTATATATATACCTAATTTCATCATCGTCATCGTAGACCATGGGTTCAGCGCCCGTAGTTGTCTGATGCCGTTCTCACTGTATTCTTCCACTGCCGCCTCTCCATCGCGACGTGTGTCAGTTCTTGTAGCTATGCTCCACACCATTCCGTTATGTCGTCTACCCACTCTTTGTGAGGTCGTCCTCTCTTGTTAGTGCCATCCAACATTCCGAACACTAGCGTTTTGATTTTTCTGTCGTAGCTCATTTTGCATATGGATTATCCTCTGCATTAAGTTCTCCTTAAGCTGTACTCTTTTATATATAGTTATGAATTGCTCACCTTTTGCATCCATCCAATACGCATGATCTTTCTGTAACATTTAATCTCAAAGGTCATTATCGTCCCTTCTATGACCTTCGTTATTACCCAGACCTCGCATCCATATAGCATGTTCCTGAAGACACACGTTTTCATGACACTTAGTTTGTCTCCAGTTTTATGGTTTTACTTTTTCAGATCTTGTTCATAGCTTTTGGTGCCGCTGTTACTCTTGCTATTTTGATCAGTATCTCCTTCTTGTTGTCTAAGTCGTGTGTCATGTTGCAGCCCAGATATGTGAACTGTTCGACTTTTTCCAGCTGGATTCTATCCACTACTGTTTTCCTTTGTAGACTTTCCTCACCGAACGCCATTGTTTGTTTTGTTACATTACTTTAATTATTTGTTTGCGGCATCGATGAATGCGTTCCGTGACCTTATAACTTCTGTCTGGGAACACTGTCACTGTTAGGCCTACAGTAGACATTAATTATAGCCAAGTAGCACGCTAAAACTTATCAGAACAATGATGTGGGACGGATAATGGAACTGAATTGAGATAGGACTACTAGATTAGTACTATATAATTAATTATGCGAATACGATAAACAAAATTGTATAGGCTGTATGCAAAAGCTCCTCCCGAGGTCGCCGCGCATCGAACGCCTACTCAGTTCAGCGCAATCGATTTTCAAACCGCCGACTATTTTCAAATGGGAAGCTCAGATCTGAACACCGGATCTTTTCATTCGATTGATGAAGATCGCATAATGAGTGAGCAATCTCATTCTTGTCTTGCCTTGTGCCCAAAAATAGAAGTTAGCAGTCCAGATTGGATGACAATTAAGTCGTAATGGTAATAGTAAGATCACAATTTCTGAAGCGCTGCTCTTAAGCTAAGTGCACCACCTTTTTAAACGAGTGGAAACAATGCTTTTACCAATTAAATTGCTTTTGTAGATAAAATCAATTAGTTTCTTAAATATGGCTGCATCTCTTCAGTGTGTCGAACAACAACAAGAGTTCTCAGATTTTTGCGAACAACTTCTATTTCGAAAATTCATCGAGTTACACTTATATACTGGCAGCTGTTTTGAGCTTCCTCTGATCTACTTTATTGAAAATATTACGGATGTTGACAAAATCAGGTATCATAGAAACATCTGCGCCATTAAGAAGGACGCATCAGCTCCAAAAGACTTCAAAGGAACTGTGCTCATTATTCAGTCTGAAGGATCACATCATGGATACGTGAGGTTATATTTTAAAAGCTACAATAAGCCTTACACACATACGATGCTTCCAGAACACAGGCCTGCATATTCGGAGGTTCTATTAAAGAAATCCGAATTAGCAACAGGATTATTTTCTGATTCCAGCGACACAAGTGAATGGCTGGCAACATTTCAGGAACTAGCCTATGATACAGTGGATGCGATTTGGTGTCCAAACTGGCCTGAGGAAGCTCATGAATGGATAACCCGTGGACGGCCAAATGAATGGCCATTACCTAGCACTGTGAACAAAATAGTAAATAAAGGATGCTTTTTAGTTGCTAAGCCGCACCAAGGAAGTCAATATATTGCAAACGAATGGCGGTTCTCTTTTTCTGAGGCGGAACTAATCTTAATCCACACCTGGAGTGATGTACAGATGTATATCTATCATATTCTACGTCTGATCAAAAGCGATGTCGTAAGAAAATGCGGTGGTAAGATGATGACCTTTCTCACCACTTATCACTTCAAAACTCTTATGTTTTGGGCATGTGAAGAAAAGCCCAAGGAATTCTGGTTGCACGGCAATATAGAATCACCTGTAAAGGAATTAATACTAGTCATGATTGAATGGTTGACGGAAAAGCAGTGTCGAAACTACTTCATGCCGGGTAACAACATGCTAGATCATTTGCCAAGCGATCAGGACTTTGAAAGCGAGGTGCATTTTCTTACAGATTCTATAAATGTTGTTGATCAGTACATTTTAAACACCGTTCCTTTCACATCGGATCGCAAGAATAACAGATTGAAGGAGTTTCCCGTGCGCATTCCAATTAACTTGCTTTTTGCTGGACATTTGAGAGCAAGCCTCTGGCATATTGTTCATCCGCATAGCCCTGGAAGACAGATGTATTTGCCTAGCAATGCTATTGGGGGAAGTCATTTATTCCGATCTGACAGTTTTATCCTGTTCCAATGTCTCACAATCCATAGGCGTCTTATATCATCTAAGGACTTAGAACAGAAAATAAGTCGGTTTCACGATGTTGAAGAATGTTTCAGAAGAGCAAACGAGACAAAAGTTGACGGCTTCATGCATTTATATATTTCGCCTATGGACAATTTTCACGACATAATTGCAAAGGCGCTAAGCCAGACCATAGATAACAGTGACAGCATTGATTCATCTAAGGGCAACGATCAACAAGCGGAATCCATTCCTCTGCTTAGAAATTCGACACGATGGGTATCATGCTATAGCAGAACCGACAATCACGTTGCATGTATTTTGGAAATGTTCGTTAATGTAATGAATGAACGAATTCCGAAGCCATCTTGCTTTCACACAGCCGCATATGAAGCAAATTTTTACTGGACAATTTTTGGAGAAGAAAGAAATGACATGGCTGTGAAGAGCTACAAAAAGGCACTAGCCATCTGTAACAATTGGCTTTCTTATGCTATAACTATCCATAATAGTTTTTCTTTCATGATGTTCTTCAGTACCTTGGAACTACCAGTAATAATTTCCAATCGATGGTCAGCGATTTTTGACAAATACATTCAAGTCGTACTTGGTTTTCTGTCGCTTGTTAAAGCCATCACTAACAGTAGATGTCGTTCAAATAATAAACTATTAAATGCAAGTGATGATTTCGAAGTTATTGTTCAAGTTTATCCACTAGATCTTCTGGAATATATAAGGTATCAGTGTCAGTTTCATTTGAAGAAATGTTTCATATTGGATGACTCTTTCACGAATGATATGCAGAATGATATTTCGAAAATGTTTTTGTACACGGCCGCTCGTGTCTCTACCAAGACAAGTTGAACAGTCAACCTTCACGATTTATGAATGTTTCTCTGAATTGGATTATTTGCTATACATTGCGAAGAGTAAGTCTTACATGTTATGATTGTAGCTTTCGGTGACATGAAGTTGTGGACAGTGATACTGGACACTGTAGCAATTTTCGTTATGCTTGTAATTATCTATGTAAGTGTGAGTGTGATTATCCAGGTTTTATCATGCTAGAATAAGGATAAACCTATATTTGTTTGGTAGCAATTTAATTAGGCATAGACTATCATCGTAAGATTAGGCTATGGCAGGGTCTCAGTTGAAGAAAAACTAAATAGAAGTTTGACCGTTTGGTACAGAGCAAATCTTTGCCAAGCACGGCGGACCTACGACTTTTTCAGTTGTACTTTCTCCGCAGAAAGAGAAAGACGTTTTGTTAGAAACGATTAGTATTGAACTCCAGACCGAATTTTAATGAACGCTTCCATCGATTTCGATCTGAATCGAAGACTGATCACGACATCTAGGTTGTGGAATCGTGCGATGTCTGTGAAGCAACAAATGGAGGCCAGCGTAGCTGTCGCAGCGCAGTCCGCTTGCTAAACAACGACATTGTTACGAGATTTGTCAATTCGGAGGCGATTGTATTTTGTGCTAAGTAATCATCTACCTTGGATTAGCATATGGATTAAAGAGACTTTGATCATCGTCAAAGTCAGTGTTGATTGATAGAAGCGTTCAGACTATCGACAAAAAGTATTTGGAGAGGAGGTTGATCATTCAGCTGGCGAAACGGATACAAAGTGTAGCTGGAGTTTGACTGGTGATCAAGATTAGTGAAAGAATTCGTTATCGAGAAGAGAACGCTGAAACTGTTCGAACGGCATCGATTTGTCTGCACACTGCACAGTAACCCAAAACTTAGATCCTATATGCCATCAACAGGTAGAATAGATATATTCAAAACTAAATAGTCTGTTGTTTTCAGTAAAATGTTTTAACTGAAAAGAAACTCTCTGTCATGTGGTTCAAATAACCTCCCTTCGCTGAAGTCTGCTGATCTCTCTGTCTCTGTCTGTCGGTCTGTCTCTGTCTCTCTTTCGCGGCTCTCTCGGCTGTAATTTCCGCCAGCTTCGCTAACGCCATAGTTTATCTTCTTACTAAAAGCCGTCTCTTCTTCTGATGTTCCATCAGAAAATCGCCCAAGTCAATTTAATTTTACAAAATCTTGGAAGGGGTCGTTGCAAATCGCTTGATCTTCTGCAATCAGTCGTCCCACAACCTGAACCTTCCTTAGAGTCCCTCCTCCGCAAAAGTCACTGCACTTACATTGCACAAATTGCCATTTACAACCACAGTCAAGTCAACGTTGATCTGCATAGGCCTATGCATATTTCTGATGACACAGATCCGTTGATTAAAGAGAGGTAAATGATTTCATTTCCTCACCTACATCCTGTTACTGATGCAGATGATCGCCATTATCCTCTTTCCCCGATTTCTAAAGCGCCTCTAATACCGATTCGGTCTATCTGGATCCACTCTCAGCTAGTTAGCATCTTAACTATACTTTCAAACTCAATGAATTCGTACAAATCAGCACATTTCTGCCACTCTGTCCGCAATGTGCTACTTCTGTTTATATTATATGTTATCCAATCGTTCCTCCACTCACCAAGAAATTCTCATGACTACCACTTGTACGTTGACGACGTGCAACTATTCTTTTCTGTAGATTGCCAGAAGACCAGATAATGAGAGAAAGACTCGAGGAGCTTTTGCAGTTGGTCGTGTTTTGGCTGAGAGAAATGTTAAGGCGGCGGATTTGATGGATCAGAGCAAGTCTTAGGGATGAGTCAGGTTGAAAGTCTTTTGAGTAAGTTGTGACAACCGATTTTCTTGACGTAATCTTTGTGTGGCACAGAGAAATCTCTGAGGTTTACATATACAAAGCGTCGAGACTAGCGATCTTTGCTGGTCACTTTTTGCTGTCCTTTATAAGTAAATGAATTTAGTCGTGTTATGTAAAGTTCGCAATGTTTCTACTTTCAATGACCCTTCTGTCATAGTGTGAATAATAAAAAGCCCTGAACAAATTCGGAGTTTCTGATTACAATCAGCGTACAGTTGCGGTGGTTCAGTGCTCAGTTGTCATTGGTCAGCAGCGGTCATTTGGTCAGTTTAATCAATCTGCGTTCACACAACTTATGGATGCACCGACCGTCTGCAGATCGGAGGCCGTGGACACTGTCAAGGGAGCAGCGGACACGGGCTTACCAGGGAAAGGCAGAGGAAGCATAGTGAATGGGAAGACCGTGTATGGTGGACATGGAAGCCAAGGCGTCGGCTGAGATGACGACAAGAAGAGAGGAGGGAGATAGATAGGAGGGAGTAAGAAAGGAGGGAGGAAGAGAGGAGGGAGGAAGAGAGGAGGGAGGAAAAGAGCAGAGGAAGAGAGGAGGAATATACAAATAGAAACACAAAGAGGGCATTATGCGTATAAAGAGTGATGAAGAAAGAGTGAAAGATAAAGACAAAGACAGCTGGAGACAGAAAGAGAGGGAGACAGAGAGATACATAGAGAAATAGAAAAATATATAAATGTACAAATTGTAAATATATATATGGTATATACATTATATAATATAGGGGTCCCGCAAGACACAAACAGATAGCTGAGAGTGAAGAGATTATATGCTTTTAAGACAGACCTTTGATCCGAGAGAGAATACAGAGTCAGAAAGGAACAGGAATGGGCCTATGAAGATTATAAAGATAGGGGAATGGGAGAATGGATGGAAGACTAAGGCCGCCATCTGGTGGTGGGAGGAGATCATCCCTGCGTTGTTCGTCTCTTAATCATTAAATCTGGCAACAAGCGTTGCCGTTGGATTCCAAGGAGGGTCGATCATCGGTCGATAGCTCAACAGCGCAAGGTCGCCGCCGCCGTCGCTCGGGGACGCCACTGCACTGCCCTCTAACCGAATAATCTACTCAGCAGACAAAAGATGTCGCTGCTGCGTCTTCGCAAGAATTTCCCCCTCGACCACGACGAGTCCACGACCAACAGAATAATTGATAGCGTGGAGCTTTTCCGTTGCATGTGACCGAGGTCGGTCGCAACAGTAGAGCTCGTGTTTTCTCTGTTTTTTCTACGTTTGGTTAAGGAGAACACATCCATTGAAACGGATCAGATCCATCCATCCTTACATCATCTTATTTATCTAGAAGAGTTGTAATGATGTAGTAAACGCCATACAGTTACGTTACGTAGTAGGCGCTGCATTATTATTTCATTTGTTTGGTAACTCTAATGATGGTTTTTCCAGAAATAAAATGATTCTTTGATTGACCAATAGCCAAACCCTGTGCAATGAATTAATGAAGAGTACTAATCAATGACGTAGCAAACATTATTTTTAATGACGTAGTGCGCATTTCGAATTATGCAATAAGCGTTTCAATGACATATAGTTAACGTTTCAATGACGTAGTATGCGTGTCAATTACGTAGTAAAAGTCCTTTAATTGCGCAGTAATAACAGTCCTAAATGATCACCAGTTTTATTACGCCAATTAGGCACAAACAAAAACCAACAGATACAAAATGAAAAAAGAAAGACACAGAGCATTAATTATAGTCAACAGCCGGTCAGATCAATGTACACAACTACACATGTCACGATGACATTGTCATCAAACTTACTATACAGTTGAACAACAGCATTATGTTTATTCGTTTCAATGATTGCGACAGATATCAGTAGGTTTCTCAGCTGTCAGGCTCATACTTCTACTACCTTCTCTCAGATCCCTCTACACTCATCAGTTAAGACCTAGAGCACACAGCAACACTCTCCCACCCAAAGAAAACTCTCATTGTCTTTATCGCCAGATTCTTAAATAAAAATATAAACTAGTTCATTAATCAATTAAAAAAACTTTTAATATTCTCTTTTCATTTTAAATTTAAATATCTTATATAAGCATATCTGCCTTCTGGTCAGAGTGTTTTCTTTCCAAACGAATAAAACGATATACATATTCTTGAATACCAATGCAAGGCAATCATCATTATGATAATTATCTAATGACACGAAAAGCCTCATAATCGCGTAATAAACATCCTATGACGGAGGAGAAATCCTGCTGAAGTAGTAAGAGTCTTAAAGAAGTAAGCATCATAAGCATAACATAGGCCTAAGCGTCCTAACGGGGCAACAAAATATGGAGGATTAACCCTTGGTCCCTTGGGATTAGCAGGATGAGCCGTGCGACAGAGTTATCTCCTGTATGCTGTTGGTCATCAATCTCTAAGGCTTACATGCATATACAAAAAAACATGTACAGTATGCCCACATATTTGAATATGTATGTACTGATTCTACTCTGTGTAACTAAACCCATACGATAGACCACGTATAGACCATGTATGTATGCAAGTATGTAATACCATGTATGTGATATGTATTCATATGTGTGTATGTGCCTATGTATGCATGCATGTGTGTATGTGTATATATGTACGTATATATGTACGTATGTATATGAAATTATGCATATATATATATGAATGTGTATATGGGTTTATGCATGCATATGCGTATGTATGTATGTATGTATGTATATGTATGTATGTATACATGTATGAATGTATGTATGTATGTATGTATGTATATATATGTATGATGTATGTATGCAATGTATGCATGTATGTATGTATGACTTGCATGTATTATATATGCCTGTATGTATGCATGTATGCATGTGTGTATGTATTTATGCATGCATGTATATATGTATGTATGTACGTATGTATGTATGCATGCATGCATGTATGTATGTACGATTGTACGTATGCATGCATGCATGCATATGTGGATGTTTGTATGTATCTATATAAGCGTGTGTCTGTATGTATGCAAATACATTTGTATGCTTGATGGTACGAGCATGAGCGTGACAACTGTGAAAGCTATTGATGTCTGCCGCAATCATTGAAACGGGTTATATTAGGTTTCGCTTGAATGATTGACCAATATCTCGACGGACTAAGGGAAGGAGATTCGTTTGCCGTTTGCGATAACCACAGGGACATGTACAGATACACAGACACAGATAGAAACAGAGAGAGGGCACGACTAGAGAGGCAGACGCTCACGCACGTACCAGTAAGCATACACACATATTTGCATACAAACAGACAGATCCAGGAGATACATGTAACGGGCTGACACGGCTTAGTCTACTAATTCCGAGGGTTAATCCTCCACAGTTTTCTGTCTAAACCCAAAAGAAATAGTATGTCTCTCTTTCCGTGTTTGCGTTATGACAGAAATCTGGTGCTACTTGGTTAGAGACACGCGGACATAATTAGGCCAGCAACTAACCCCAGGGAAAGACTGAGAAGGGAATGTGGAATAAAACGAAATGTGGAATCGACTGATAGAGAGGCAGAGAGACAGACATAGAGAGAGAGACAGAGACAGAGAGACAGACAGATAGAGAGACAGAGACAGACGGAGACAGACGGAGACAGGCAGAGACAGACAGAGAGAGGGAGAGACAGACAGACAGACTGAAGTAGGCCTGGCGGACTGGTCGCAAGTAGCAAGAGA
Source organism: Aporrectodea caliginosa (assembly GCA_020284085.1). Taxonomy (NCBI): domain Eukaryota; kingdom Metazoa; phylum Annelida; class Clitellata; order Crassiclitellata; family Lumbricidae; genus Aporrectodea; species Aporrectodea caliginosa. The sequence goes on along the minus strand of JACEVL010000326.1, from coordinate 157,145 downwards.
GGAAGGTATTTGATAGAGACTACAGGGGTGCATTGTGTAGGAAGGCCAAGAAACTTCATCCTCTCTGGTTCACTACCATCTAAATGTACTGTGATGCATTTTCCCACCATTCAATCCTTTCATCGTCTTTAAATCATTTGCGCCTGGATTCGAGACGCGCCATTGTGGTCGAACTTGCTGTGTGGGGACGTGACAGCTATTGCGGCACGGAAGAACTAATAGGTAGGAGTGAACGCTACGAATAGGTAGCAGTGACCGTAAAGGATAGGTAGGAGTGAACGCTACGATTAGTTAGGAGTGAACGTGACGAATATGTAGGAGTGAACGTGACGAATACTAGTAGTGAGCGTGACCGTAAATGTAGCAGTGAACGTGACCAACCGACCTTCCCTCTTGCTGAATCTTCAATCTGTCCTCCAGGCTTCAGCTTGTCTGTCCACAAAATGTTTCACTGACGGGTCGCTGGCTCTTCTTCTGACTGGGTACGAACAGCATACAGTTGATCGTATCTGTAGCAGATTAAGAAATCGTCTCGATTGAACCAATGAACCTTTTCTTCCACTGTTTCTGTGGCTAATAGGGATCGCGATATAGATAGAAAATGGAGCTGAGTTTAAGGAAGAGAATTCGGCATTGGTAGCAATCAACACAGCCAAATAAAAAAGCAGCGAACTAAAATAGTAGCGAAAAGCATCCATGTAGCGAAGAAGAGAATCACCAGTTACGCAGCCTAACTGCATTTTCATCTGCTTTGCTGTGTACGACGTCAATGGACATGTGGTTGGTGATAGATTGGACTCGCTGATGGGAGGAAATAGACAGGGAAAATGGGGAAATAAGCTAGCGACGGAAAGAGCTAGAAGTAGGAAAGGATGAGTGAGAAAGAAGGCGAAAACTGTCAATATCTCTTTGAAAATGAAAGTGACCAGACACATTTGTGGACTTTAGACTGCATTTCTTTTAGAAGAGAAGGAAAAGCTAGGCAGGAAAAGAACGATCTGCTGGTTCTATACATATGTAAACCCAACTTTATCTGCATCTTCTTTACCCATACGATTTCGATAGGGTTTCTAGCACAGCTAATTAATTTTGACGAAGGCTTCATCTAAGCCATTGATCATCATATTTTGATTTCATTTCATTTCAGATGCATAATAACAGCAAACGAAAGAAGTCATTAGATGCGATTAGAGGTTCCTTTTATATTGAGCTCGCGAAAACCAATTCCTACTAGATTCGAACCCGCATCATCCGTTATTCACACTATTATAGAGGTTATTAGATTCATGATTAGATAAAATTATAATAACAACCAAATCAAAGAAGTTTAGATGCGATTAGATGTTAATTTGATGTCGAGCTCGTGTAAGTTTATTATTACTATATTCTGTGCATCATGCTATTAACGGTGTAGAGGTAATGAGATTAGATTACATATTCTTTAACGTTGAGCTTTGTCAAGACTATCTTTTACAAGGACCAATCCCTACTAGGTGAATTCCTTGTCGGGGAAAAGTGTTCCAAGAACTCACAGTCTAAAATTCCCAAGTTCACAGTGAATGTGCCAAAATAGACGCAGTGGCAGACTCCTAAATTCCCTCTCTCCTTCCTTCCTCTGGTCCTTTCGCATTCTATTCTGCTTATAACAATATCCGTTCGACATCGTTCAGCGCAGACGTCTATATTTAGCATTAGTATCACATTCGAAGCAGATTAGCTGCATATTGGCGTCTGATTGAAGAGTCGCCTAACGCAACTATATTTGCGTAGTTCGTGACTTATTCCATGTGTTGTCCACTGCTGTAGATTCGATACAATTCCCAGATGCAAATGGCGTCTTCTATGAACACCGTGGCCATAAAAATGGGCTCAGCTTATTTTCTGTAAAATTCACGAAAATCAAATTAAGCTGAAATTCCAGATATTTGCTACTAAAATAAGGTAGGCTTATCTATTAGTTCAATAAATCTGATTGTAACGCCTCAGTTGTGATCATTGTCGTGCTTTCACGATCGCTTTAAGCTTGAAATAATATGTTTGAGTCAATTTAAAAATATTTTTCAATGGTAATAAGTTCACAACAGTTACTTCAAGCTGGCAATAATAAATTGATTGTTACATCTGAATTTCCGATTATAATTATAATTATCAACGTGCAGACCATCAGCATGGTTTATTTAATCTGTAAGGACTTCTGTTCAAAATGTAGACCGACAGTATAAGTCAGCCAATTTTATTGTAATGTATATGCGACAAACTATAGTAGCATTTACTCTGGATCACGTGACAATCTTTACGTAAGTCAAAACAAATTTTAAAATGCCGTCAACATATTTCACAGTTGATTTAGACGTTTAAAAAAGGAATACAGCATTAGTAATCGTCAAAATATTAATGTTTTTACTCATTTGTTTACAATATTGCTTCCAGCAACAGCCGAATGAGCCGATGTTTTGACTTACACAAACGTTGGCGGGCAGATATCACAAAGATATCACGTGACTTGTGAAATGCTCCTATAGAGATTGTGGACACCCATGTCATCTTCAGCCTCATTGGTTGGTTCTACGTGTGTGCGTAGGTCCGCCACTGGTGACTCTTTCAGCATACTGTGCATTGTTTTGCTAACTGATGTAATATTGTTCGTTCGTAATGACATTTGACATCATATAGGCTAGCGCACAGAGCGCCTCTGAGTAGATATCTTGAAGGGGCGCTATATAGAACTGATGCTCAGTTACAATACACTACATTACACGTGGAGCTCAAACAACGGATTCCCGTCCACAGTTGACAGATAGCTTATTTAATAATAAATGCAGACGTCTGTGATTTAGACCAAAGCCATAGCAGAGGCCTAGCTACACAGACGACGTTGGCAGATACCAGGGACACGCAGGCGATTCAGACGGTGTTCCGGAAAAAGAAGTAAAATCAATTATTCACGTGAAACGACGATGACAGGTGTTATGTCTGAAGCCATGCAATAATACAGACCTTAATTACGAAAACCACCAATCTATCTTTCTATCTATTAAATTTATATAGCTCCCCTTCAAGATAAGATAGATACTCAGAGGCGCTCCCCTTGACTCCCGACCTTGAAAAGAGCCAGAGAGGTCTCGCGGGAGAAAACGAAGGTCAGAGGGGAGGTTATTTCAAAGAGAAGGACCCACGATGGAGAAAACGCTGGCATCGGTTAGGCCTCTTCAACGAAGGCCTGTTTTGTTAATAGCTAAAGAGATGAAACGATGCTGGCTTTATCGGTCACTGGTCACTTCAGTATTAGGCTGTCTTGGATACGAGAGTGTTTCCGTTGCCTGGACTGAGTTAGTTTCTCGAATGCTGCGTCTCTTTGCTGTGATTCCGATTTCAGATTAACCCTAGGGCTACCAAGCTTTTTGTAACACGGACTCAGAGGGGGGTGGTTACCACCCCCCCTGGATTTCGTGTTTGGTTTTATATATCATAACTTGTAATATAGCAGTGGATTCAGCATTCATTTCTGCACAGAATGGTATATTTAGTTGTACATTATGTGAATGCACCTCGAAATTACATCACTTTTAACAACGGAACCCATTAATTAGCAATATTGTATATTATTGCGTACATTTTGTACTTTTTGATAAACAAATATAAGATTATGTGTGTTTTGAAACTAATCTATGTATAAAAGATACACAAAATCATCCCTACACATGTTTATATAGTATAAATGTACATCCATACATATATATCCATACATATATATCGGTTTACGTTGTAATGCTGTATTCAGCCATTTTCAAACAGATTACGCGTATTATTATTTATTTTGATCACTTCCGGTATTCAAAAGACAAAGATGTAGGTATGCAAATGAAGCCCTTCATTCCCTCTAAAGAATGGTATCTTTGTTTCTCTTCCAGGAAGACAAATGCATACGCTACAGACAAAAAACTAAGGGGGAGTGCTTCCATTCAGCCATTTTTCGCGCATGTTACGCGTATTATTATTTATTTTGAGCACTTCCGGTTGTCTCAGGTCAACTCAGTGACCATAGAAATGTAGCCCCACATTCCCTCTATAGAATGGTATAATTTGTGCGTTGCCTAGTCGAAAATCTAGGGGGGGTATCCACCCCCTGGTGCCTCGGGTATATTGGGTATAACTTTTGAACGGTGTGAGATATCATCTCACATTTTACCTCAAAACGTGTGTAAATGAACCCCTTACAGCTACCTAAAAGGTCAAATTTTTATTCCATACGGAAAAAGTTTGAGATGAAAAAAACCTAAGGGGTAGCCCGAGGGTTAAGACAGTAAGTTGGTCGTCGAACTTGCCTACCAGTTCAAGTTAATTATCAGTGTTGTAATTGCTGAGAAATATGTTCTCTATAGTTAATTCCATGAGTTTATCAGTATTAAATGTATCAGAAGTAAGTATCTGCGTCTGGGACACGCCAGCCAATTGATTCATGTTTTATCAATATGACGCTACCATAGGCGTTGCTACATTGAGGCACGAGGAGGCAGTTGCCTCCTCTTACTTTTTTATATATACTGGAACTTCTATTGACCCCCAATGACCAGGATTTGCCAATGTTCTGTGAAGAGGCCTCCTCTTGAATTTAAGTCTGGATACGTGCTTGGACGGTACCACAGTACTAACTAATACTAAATGCAATATAAACGTGGTAGAATCTCAATATACTCTAAGTGTTAACAGTATGACTGTAACTGCACGTAGTGATGTATCACCACACTATAGCCACCATATAATCACTACTACAGCCAACGTATCATTCATACGTCAGTCTGACCACGTAATCCATGATACTAACTAATATTAACTGTAATATAACTGTGGCAGAATAAATATTATACTTTATGTGTTAGCAGCATGACTATTACCGCACTTAATGTATCACCAGTGTTACTTCATTACTATACCTAACGTATCATCCATACGACCGTCTTGCTACGTATAGAAGCATAGTAGACCCCAGCACTATAATTAATTTACAGTGTCGCTAACAAATATACAGTCGGCGTTCCTGCCAGTGTTCTCCATCGCCTTAATCCCGGGCAATGAATTGGAATACACAGCTGCATAAAGCTCCTTCGATTGACAATGCACTGCCTGATTGGTCTTAAGCAGAAATGCTTTTAGCCGTATTGTTACTTCGCTTAATCCTCCGAATTGCCAGACGCTTAATCCTCCGAATTGCCAGAGCACAGGACAAGCGGACAGCGAATGAATCAATCGATTTATACGGCGAACTTACACACCCAGAGTCTAGGAGAGCGATTTGTAAATGGTTTGCTTGGCTTGGCAACGAATTAGCAGAAGAAGAGCCAGGGTCAGAACCGGTGAAAGGAAGCCGCTGTTCCGATTGGTCAATCTGTCGCCTAGGGCAACCAGATATTTATCTTCATTTCAGTTTAATTCTGGCTTTGCATTTTGTTTTTTAAGTTAAACAGTGCAGTTCATCAAATGCCTTTATTTCATGAGTTATCGATTTGTGTGGATTGCATGTGAGCAAAAGATAGGCCAAAGTGATGTTGGCAACACAGAATTAAGTAGTTCTCAATTCATTCAATTCCCTTTCAATTTCTCCCATTCATCTTGCGTTCTGTCAGCTATTCCTGAATTATTCATCGTGTTTGCCTTCTTCCTTTCTCATCCACATCCTCCTCTCTCGTTTCTTTCTTCTTCTCCTCATCCAACTATGATTTATCTTTCCAGCAATCCTTTTAATTCACGTAACTACTCCTCATTTTCTTCAACTTTCTCTCTTCGTCATCTTTCTCGTCCTCTTCTGCATCCTCCAATTTCTCCTCTCCCTCACCTTGTAATGTAAAGAATGAACTTGTAAATAAACAATATAATAAGTCACCGTGTACAGATGATATCCCATATGAAAAAGTAGGCTATGCAATATTTAACTGATAAGACTCACTGAGCGTTACCAGAGCGTCTTTACTCTTTCCCTTATGCTCCTAACTACCTTTTTCCACTTACACCTTCTCTATCGACCTCTCAATTTAGCTTCTTTCCTCGTTCTCTTCCATTTTCTCATCCTCTTCCAATCAATTTTCCTGTCTTCTTCCATATTTTCTCTTCTTTCCTCCATTTTCTCTCCTGTCTTCTTCCCGTCCACTTGATCTCCTTTCTCCTCTCCATATTCTCTTCTTCTACTCCATTTCTACTCCCTCTTTCCTCGCCATTTTTTCTCCCTTCCTCTTCGCTTTCACTTCTTCCTCTCCAGTTCCTCTCTTGTCCACCTAATTTCACTCCGTCTTTCCATCTCATATTCCTCGTCCTTCTTTTGTCCAATAATCAACGCTGACTTTCCGATATATTGTACGGCTAACGATTTTTCTTCGTCAGCCAACTGTCGTCAAACCTCGGCTGATTATTGGAGATGAATTTGTCCACTTCATTCTCTCTAGCAGTGTGCAGCGTTCTGGTCGCTCTATGGCATGATTGACCAACGTGCAATTCTCCATATTTCTTCATTCTTAGACTCTACAACGCTCCATTACACCAGACATTCCAGATTCCTCCATTAAGACCCTCCATCACTCGCCTTTCCACCGTCTTCAATCTCTATCCACTTCCATTTCTCTTATCCTTGCTTCCCGTTCGTGTTCTCTTGTTCCCGCTCTCGTTCTAGTTTCTTCTGTCCTGTCCTTCCGTTTGCATAGGATATCATGTAGGATATCATCTGCTTGGCTGCCTGTCAGTCTGTCGGCCTGCCTGTCTGTCTGCCTACCTGCCTATCTGTCTGTCTGCCTGTCTGTCTGTCTGCTGTCTGTCTGCCTGTCTGTCTGCCTACCTGCCTGTCTGTGTCTGCCTGTCTGCTGCCTGTCTGTCTGCCTGCCTGTCTGTCTGCCTGTCTGTCTGCCTGCTGCCTGCCTGTGCCTGTCTGCCACTCGTAACTATGACATAGCACTTTCGCTGTCTAGGTCATTTACTCTTTCTTTCTCCGTCTATTTTCTACCTCTCTTTTTATGTCTTCATATTATCTCTATCTTTGCCTCTGCCTGCATCTCGTGTGTCCGACTGTTTCGATACGCATTTTTGCATCCGAGTTTTTCTGTCTTCGTGCCTGTCTGCCTGCTTTTCTGCCTGCCTGTCTGCCTGCCTGTATGTGTGTCGATGTCTCTGCCGGCGTGCTTCCGTGTGTCGTGTAGTGGTCATTCTGGTGAGCATTGATTCACTTAGCATCTGCGATCGGTCACTCCTTGCGCCGCATAAACAGAATTCCTTCCCATTTGGCCAAGTCGATGAATAGTCAATTTGTGTAGCGCCTTTACGGCAACGACTGCAGCGCACAGTCCTCCTTAAGATCTCAGTCGGCGTCCGATAAACGGACAGACAGCTCAGCCACCTCAGCGGCTGTCAATTCAGCCTGAGTTGCAAGAGACACGAACGCTGGCTGTCTCGCGATAGAAGCCGACGTGGTTTACAGTCTGACGTTTATCATTAAAGGGCAGAGTGTACGCTGTCCGGCTGTTATTGGCTATTGTTGAATATATCAGAGGCTACTTAGTTACCGTATGAGGTCATTGACCTTTACTATATATCAGCGCTAATAATTTACCGTATCAGGTCACTGACGTTTACTGTATCTGCATTTAGAACCGAACTAGTGACTGTTTCTGGAATATAAGTGCTTTGAATATCCAAGAGGATGAGGGTCTGAGCTGGAACTTGTTGTACTATCATGAAACAACACGTTAGGCAACAGCGACAACGATAGCAACTATGATGTCAGATTCGCCGTACAACTACGTCAGACTCTACAACGACCAGGATGATAAGACTGAGAGCAAACTTATCGACACTTCAACAGCTACAACAGCTACTACAACGACTACACTTACAGAAAATACGGAGCAACAACAAAGTTCAGTAAGTATAAGGATTTCATAATTGAAGCCCGCAAATAAAGTACTGTGAAAATTGCATAAAAATGACATGTGTAATATTCAGATTATGTCTAAGCCGTAGCAAAAATCTATTTTAAGCAGCTGAGTCCTGGCAGTAAGTTTGAAACCTGCTCCCTCCCTTGTCTTGAAAACTGCACGGCCTCACGTACGCCTATGTATGCATTTGTGCATGCACTGCTCTGTAAAACCGTATCAAAACCAACACGTCTTCCTCCATAGCGTAAAAATGATACAATTTTTAAAATAAAGACAAGATGATCATCACTACTCAGTGGTTGTTTGATGGGTGGGTCTCCGATGGCTTAACCTCGCAGACGTGTAGGATAGTGACCGACAGAATTCCATCGATAGAGTCTACGCTGCGCTGAAGTTGGAAATGTAATCGTGCTATACAGACTCCACGGGAATCAATCGATGATGACATGTGCACTCGGGCAAATCCCCCCAAAGCCAGGCTGACGGCATCGGATCACATCCTCACTGTACGTGTGTATTAATCGATCAATCAGTCTTTCAATGAACCTAGTAACGCCTTTTGGATGCATGACCCCTTTGCCTGCCTGACCCCTTTGGATGCATGACCCCTTTGGATGCCTGACCCCTTTGCCTGCCTGACCCCTTTGGATGCCCCTGACCCCTTTGCCTGCCTGACCCCTTTGGATGCATGACCCCTTTGCCTGCCTGCCTGCCTGACCCCTTTGGATCTTGACCTGGATCCGATTTTAACTCCCCTGCCGTCTATCGATTTTGTTTTGACTAAGCGCCTGTGAATAAGCTGGTGCCCGCGACTTCGCTTTTATGGGTGCTGTAGAAGTCTCGAGATAACGATTGCGATAAGCACAGTGTATCTGGCTGTTTAAGTATCCCCTCCTTATAAGAACATTAAGAATGGCTATCAAACAGATCTAAAAAGTGCGATTTGGGTTGGGTTATATGTTATTTAATGTAATTGAACATTGATATAGTGCCCTTCAAGATATCTACTCAGAGGCGGCGGTCTCTGCGCTATAGCCTATATGAATTATGTTAACAAATTATGGTGTCATTACTGAACGAATATATTACATCAGTTAGCAAAACAATGAACAGTAAGCTGAAAACAGTCACCATAGACGGGCCCACGCACAGAGGAGGAACCAACCAACGGATTCTCGTCAACAGTTGAAGATGGATGTTCAGAGAATAACTGGTTCTAAGGTCGTGCGGAACGTCAGAGAGAGAGGTAGACCTGACCCAGTTAGGCGTCAGTAACACTCAAGGTGTTTGAAGACCCGGCTGCGAATAGAATCGGATGATTGTATTGGAGCAATCAAACGCAGGCTGCAATTAAGTTACGACACCTAATTGTCAGTTGATTTGAGTCTCCTCTGATGTGTCCAGTATCAACGTAGATTTAGTTAGGAATAGATTGAACTCATCCATCATGCAGAGCGATCTCCACCAGACCATAAGATCTTTCCATTAGGCTCAACGTTTGTACCGACTGGATGTGTGGAATTTGGTCTCGAAAATCAGCCACAGACTTCCTTGTGAATATTATGCTAATCGTAGGCATCGATGCTGTTAGCAAAGCTACTGACTTTATCGTCTAGTTCTCGTGGCTCTGCTAAGCACATAATTATATAGGCCATATACTCATTTTCTTTGATGTTGATGTAATTATGCATCTAAAAACGTGTAAAGTCTCGTTTGTTGGCTTTACACTTTCGCTCAATTTCTTAGAAGCTGATCATTGTGCTGAATAGTCTAGAGCATTAATGTTAATCTTTAAGCCAAGTTATAATAACTGTAAGTAAATAACTTGCAGGTAAATTTTCTCAGCTCCTTTGCGTATTTTCCTATATTATACAGAAAACAACATGCAGAACGAATGAATGGAGACTCTGCAGTGATGAAATCATATCTGGAGTCGAACCCGAGCAGAGAGTCACGCAAGACAGCCGAGAAGAATCTGAGGATGAAGATGAAACACCGTAAGACAGTACACTAACACTAATAGATGATAATGTCCTTTATAAACATCAGGGGCTCACACTGAAGCTGGGCAGCAGAATATATCTTAAGAGCCACAAACAGACTGCAGGAAGAGAAAGATTCCAACTTAGAGCGAGGCGGCGATAGTTTTGGAATAACTCAGTTTTCTCAAAGACTAAACGACCTGGATTTTATACAGTTTGCTAACGAAAATTGTCGAATATACATTCATGTTTCTTCTAAACTGCAGTCTGTATGTGGGAAGTAGGCATAATGCAAGTGGACTAGTTTCATATTTTAGTAAATTATTTTTGTCTCAACACAGTCACTTCAGGTTCACATCTCAGTAAGCTATCGCAGATCAAATAATTATAGCATAATAAACGATCTTTATATCTCAGTACGCTATCTTTAATTGGATAATGCTTGGCATTATACATAGAAATTTATGGGCTTTACGGTACAAAGAATGTCGTGGTAAAAACTAGTAAATCTTCCTTTAAAAACTATAAGAATTATGAGTAGAATACTTAAGGTGCCTGACTGCTTTGTGCTTTTACTACACCAATGCTTCCATGATGGATGCGTGATATTTCTAATCCATTAGTTCATTCCAACTGATTGAGTCTTTTCGCTAGCACTATGCCTTAGGTGACGTCTTAATGCATGCCAATTCGTATAAGCTGTAGACGCGAAGAACAGCCTCTTAAGCTAACTCCGAGAGTTCAGCCATGGATATGAAGTCCTACCGACCTAGATTCCTTGGTCTTGGTATATTATGGTGGGTGGTCTCTCTTCTGCCTCATGATGGTGGTCTCTTCTCCCAACATGACCGTTTCATTCCACAAGCGGACAATCTCACACGCAGATCGTTATAATATGAATGTTACACTCTATACATGTAAATGTATGCACACCAAAGTGCGGATATGCAATCGTAATTGTAATTGTAATAGAACATTTATATAGGGCCGCTCATAAATCAGCAGCGCTCTCTACCTGCGTCAGTGCCTGAATCAGGGAACAAGAAAGTCTTAAGACGTCTACGGAACTGGGAAGGAGAGAGGGCTAGTAACTCGAGGCGAAGAGATTGGGGAAGAGAGTTAAAAGCTGATGGACCAACACGGGCAAAGCACCTAGAGTGGGCCGTAGCAGAGCGCATGCGAGGGACAACCATAAGGCCACGGGTCGAAGATCGCAAAGAGGCCCTCGCAGGTAAGGAGGAGACAAAGGTGCAAAAAGGTCTCAGGTAGCAATTGGTTTAATAAAGAATACACTTACTTACTTACTCATCGTCGGATCGCATAAACAGTGTGCTGCTATCAGCAGGGCCCTAGTGGAAAAGAAGTCGCAAAATATCTGTCTGCCCTGGAAAATATAGAGGCATAACCATCTTTTGAATTGTAACTATGTACTACAGTAAACTGGGCAGCTACGAGTCCTGCAGTCGGAACGAAATCAGTCGATATCCATTCTGTAACGATCGCCATCGCCAACAACAAAACTCGAAACAGGGAGATGGAAACCTTATTCTACACAGGACGATCCATACAAGACTTACACTCGGTCAGTCATAAACGGATACTAATACAAAACTGGGATAGGCGCTGTTTGCCAGCACCCTGCCGATCACTCACTGAAGGTTAGGGTGCATCATATGCCCCAAAATATTTCAAAAGCGTTTGTCCCTATTTCATTTCTTTTCCTATTACTGAAAAGGCACGTTTACCAAAATTTGGCAATATTCTGACATTCACTAGGTATCCCACCCAACAACTGAAGTTTTGCAGGAGCGAACATTACGAGAATGTCATACATATCATACAAGTTGAACTAGGGGTGTCCAGAAATATGATACATCGCAGAAAACACCCATTCTCAAGTTTTTCCCATTATTCCATTCATTAGCTGTTTATAAACATTTTTTCAGAATTTTAAAATGTTACAGGTGGCACGAAGCCCCCAAACATACCCTACTTAAATACCCAGGACTGAAGGCTTGGGACTAGGAACTTGGGTTCATTGTGAATTTACTCTTTTTATCACAGAAAATTAATAAAGAGTCCCATTTGGACGAACATTTTGGAACTTGTTTGACTTGACTAGAGTTACATCTGGGAAATATGTAGGCACCCATATCAAGGTCATTCAAGACAAGGTTACAAACGAAATCTAGCAAAAACGAGAAAAATGGCCAGGCTAATAATCATAAATCGGCTAGTTTTTTCTCGTTTTTCTCGTCTTGATAAGGAATACTTGCTGCAAGAAACTAGGCTACTTAATGCAGGTAGTGAATGTTTGCCAAATTTTGGTAAACATGCCTTTTCAGAAATAGAAAAGAAATGAAATAGGGACAAACGCTTTTGAAATATTTTGGGGCATATGATACACCCTACTGAAGGTACAGTAAGGTAGACGTCAACAGCCTTGGCAGCCACAAGATGTTGTCAAACACTGGAAGCTACTATACTCTATCTAGGCCGACAGAAATCGCCAGCCGAAATTCTCAGAAAGTTCCGGTGTCACGAAATAGAGTATCCCCCATACATGAATATCCCCTTAGTGAAATTGAGTATTCGGTTTAGTTTGCATTTTTGACGGTTTCTAAGTGTATTCAGTCGTACGGTTTGGATTTATTGTACACATAACATTTTTAAATTGTGTATCTTTAGTTTGTAAGTCGACCTGAAATCAATAATTAACGTCGTTTTTGGTTATTTTGACTGGATTTTCGTCGAGGCTATCGTGACGCGTATGACGATGGAGGATAGAATGGTTTATCCACCCGGATACTCTAAACCGGTTTATTCCATCCTGGGGGATAAATTCATACACCCCCCGGATAGTCATAGGATGGATACTCTATTTCGTGATACCGGCAATGATTGAAGGATAATCAGACACAAGGAAGATGTCAAACGGTGAAGATCAAACACTTGATTACACATTTCAGTTTTGAACGGTGAAGATCAAACACTTGATTACACATTTCAGTTTTGAACGGTGAAGATCAAACACTTGATTACACATTTCAGTTTTGAACGGTGAAGATCAAACACTTGATTACACATTTCAGTTTTGAACGGTGAAGATCAAACACTTGATTACACATTTCAGTTTTGAAACTCTGAAAACTGAAATCTTGCAACTGTTAGCATTTAAGCGTTCTTAATTATTTACTTCGTTTTGACTTAGCAGATACGGCAAGCAATTAGGCGAGATGTATTGCTAGATGCAGAAGCGCGAAGGCAACATAATTGAGCATCCTTTACCTGAGCTCTATGCATGCTTCACGTGGAGTTGAAACCAAATTCCCATCTTCAATCACGTTCAGGTGCAACTAAAACCAGTTTTTTTCCAATCTTCAAAGGACGCGGCCGTAGTAGGCTTGAGTTACACTACACCGGTGTCAACTACTAATGCTGTTCTTGCTTTTGATGCAGTTCCTCTGTCTATCTGTCTCTCTATTTTTCTGTATGTCTCTACGTCTGTCTCTATCTCTATCTCTGTCTCTGTGTGTCTCTCTCTTTCTCTTTCTCTGACTCTGTCTCTTTCTCTATCTCTATCTCTGTCTCTGTCTCTGTCTCTGTCTTTGTGTCTCTCGCTTTCTCTCTCTCTGTCTCTGTCTGTCTGTGTGTCTCTCGCTTTCTCTTTCTCTGACTCTGTCTCTGTCTCTATCTCTGTCTCTGCCTCTGTCTCTATTTCTCTCTGTCTCTGTCTGTCTGTGTGTCTCTCGCTTTCTCTTTCTCTGACTCTGTCTCTGTCTCTATCTCTGTCTCTGCCTCTGTCTCTATTTCTCTCTGTCTCTGTCTGTCTGTGTGTCTCTCGCTTTCTCTTTCTCTGACTCTGTCTCTTTCTCTATCTCTATCTCTGTCTCTGTCTCTGTCTCTGTCTCTATTTCTCTCTGTCTCTGTCTGTCTGTCTCTCGCTTTCTCTGTCTGTCTGTCTCACTCTCTCTGATATCTTTAACTCTTCTGCTCTGCAGAATCCAGCATCTGACATATACATGTAGGTCTAAGCTTGGATTCACAAACTTAATACAGCTGCCACTGTACATGCTGGCATATCGTTCAGCAAATCAAGCCGCACTAACTCAGATATACATATTATATGCATGGAATTATGTATATGAACTTGAATTTATATGGCTGCATTAAGGTTCTTGATGCCTAGATACAAGCATATATAGAGATATGTGTAGGCTAATAAATGGATCCATAAAGCATTATACATGTCAACATAAAGTATTCTCCGTATCTCGGGAAAAGATACCCACATATCTCATTAACCCAAGCTTATCAATCGGTAAGATAAACCTATAATAACTCTATAGGCCGATATACACTGTGTCCACGATAAAGTAGATCACTAGACTTTGTTAAATATCTTGGTCAATTGTAGGATAATAGGTACTAAATTTGGTGCACATGAACTTCGGTCTATTTTATCTAAACCCTGCAAATTTTATTACAATTGATGCAACGGTTACGAGGATATACCCTTGTGAAATTGGGTGGTTCAGGAAGCAAGTTACCAACACGTAAAACGCATCGACAGATGCGTTCGTGGCTGATCATCCTGACTCAGCACCAGTTCTCCGACAGCATTGATATTTGTTTGCGTCCGTGGTTTTGTTTGCGTCTCGTGGTTTCCTTGCAACTGATCCGGTTGTGGCAATCTTTTTTAACAGCTTGCTGACACCAGCTAGGGACCAATTTTTCATTGGAAATTCTGTAATGAGTCTCCTACGCCATACCCCTTCGTCTCTCTCAACTCCTTGATTAAAATCTTGTCCTCTGCACTGAAAACCATTTCTTTACAACCAACTACTGTTACGTAAAACAGGTCTCGTAGTGTAATTGTTTCCGAAAATGACGCTTATAAACAACAGCCTATCCCTGCGGTAGCCAGAAAAATGACGTAATTCTATGCGTTTTACGTGTTGGTAACTTGGTTCCTGAATCACCCAATTTCATAAGGGTATATCCTCATAACCGTTGCATCAATTGTAACAAAATTTGCAGGGTATAGATAGAATAGACTGAAGTTCATGTGCACCAAATATAATAGCTATAATAGTACAATTGACCAAGATATTTAACAAAGTCTAGTGATCTACTTTATCGTGGACACAGTGTATATAATTATAGTGATCACTCAGTAGGTCTACATATATAACACACATATACATATATATATATATATGTAGACCTACTGAGTGATCACTATATATATATATATATTATATATATAATATTATATATTTTTATATACCCTGTAATATGAATGTGCAGATGATTATATTCTGTATATTGCGGAGTCTAGTGTATGTGTGTCGTCGTGCGTCTGACTGTGATTATCTTTTCAGATGAGAAGCAGTGGTTGGCGATTGGCTTTCTCTCTCTGACCGTCCTCATCCTAGTCGTCGTCTTCTTCTTGATTTGATGGCTGGTGGTGATGGTGATGGTGGTGATGATGGCAGTCATCACAGACGCTGAGTCGTTGGTCAACGACGGTTCAACGAAGATTCGCGTTGACGATAATAATAGGATACATCTCAGAAATGCCAAACCGATTTCAAACTATCTGTGTATATATATAGCCTATATGTATATGTGCATGCATGTATGCATAAATCTGTGTGTATGCATGTATATGTAAGTATGTATACAACTATACAATTTATGTATGTATGTATGTATGTATGTATGTATGTATGTATGTATGTATGTATGTATGTATGTATGTATGTATGTATGTATGTATGTATGTATGTATGTATCTAAGCATGAAAACACTAAATATAGCTAGGTCTGGAAACTTCCCAAATGCGCTGAACGTATAGTCGTCTAACTGAACAAATGCGAGTTGAAAGTGGTCGCAGATCACTACATCCACAACCCAGATGAAACTTTAACCTTTGACCCTTCAACAAGGGCGCAAAACGTCAAGATTTGAAAAAACTAGGTTCTAACATTTTCAGGTGTAAATTATGTTCAAGACGAATGTAATGTCGGACTATGACGTCATATATCGTGCACTGTGACTTCTGAAAAAGGAAAGTTTTTATTATAAAAGGGTGCAAAGAAAGAACATGGTGGACGTTAAATGAGAGGCATGTTATATGTTTAACAAACTAGTAATAAGATTGGATTCGACAGTTCTATTGTAGTCTGTAGAGAAGCTATAGATATAAAAGAGCAATTGCCGTGTAGAGGAAATTAAACTCCAAGTTTAGTACCCTGGTGCACACCGGTTAAGCAGGTTAGCTTAAATATGAAAGCGAAAATTAACGATAGGCCTAATACAAGAAAACATTATAAACGTTATGCTATATGTAGTTAGTTCAATACAAATGTTCTATCGTAACGATTTAGAGAGGTATCATATCAAATTGGCGTCAAAATAAAATTAATTCACTGCGAACAATTATAACATACCAGGCCTATAGTCAAAAACCTATCATGCTTTATATATAATTTCCTAACTGCGCATATCATCGATATTTTATTTGTCATTGTACTTGCATGGCGCATCCTGATTGCACTTCAGATAAGCAGGCGTTATGTTACGAACGTGTTGAAGTACCATACACCAGTCCCAAGTGTAGCGCAAACATTGACGACGTCCTACTCTTAATTAGAATAATGTAATCATCTAATTACCTAACTTAGATCAGTTCCTTAGCATAAGAATTAGCATTACGAACACTGAGAGAAAGCCGTAGGCCTATATGGAGTTCATATGCTTGACCATTCCTTGATCGCTATCCAATAATATCTTATCGAGTGTACCCCGCTGTATTCATTTTATAGCCGGTCTCACTGGGATGAGCATGCGGAACATAATTCTTGAATGATCATCCTGTCGTGACTTGAAATCGAATCTCTGACCTCTGGACTGTCTTTCCAGCTGAAGGGAACATTTGTCTGACCGTATCATTCGCACTGAGTTCACTGTGCTCGAGTGATATTGTACTCGGCGCTGATGATTTCGTAAACGCCTGCACTAAGATCGCTTCCGCTGAAATGAAACAATAACAGATATTTACAACGCAATGACATCCTTTGATTTGCACCCAATGAAGGACAGAGGTAGATCCGAGATCATAAATAAGAGGTAGGTCGCTCATGGCAATCGGTTCGCAGAATGGCTTAGCATGTAGCGATATTCTACAATGTGGCGACAGCCTATATGCGTGCTAGTCATGTTTGCCTTATTCAGACAATAAGTAGACTTCCACACTCGCTTAATTATGCCAGTAAACCAGGCGTCTTTTCGCCTTTCGGATGCTGCTAAAGCCAACAGTTATATAAATTCCGATACTTACATAAGTCAGTTCGGATGATATATTTATGTCAAAAATTATTACATCGCGTTCGACACCAACCTTGGCTTAGCGATCAGAACCACCTCCTCGTGAGTTGCTAGCGTTGAACCTCGTTGCAAAGGACGTAATTCGTTTGTTCTGTTCACAAACATTTCAGAAATAGAATGGGATCACGTTTTTACGACTGTACAAAAGCATACGTGTACGTCCGAAGAATCATAGAATTTAATTCATAGGACACATCGATACATTGGATAGCATTTTATTATTACAATTATTACGATTACACGATCAAATAGTCACAATAGGAATTCACAGGCGTTAAAATATAGTAAAATACTAGTGTGAAATGTAGTACAAACTAGTGTGAAATATAATAAAAGACTAGTGTACAGCCTACTTCTACAGGTAAGTGCTCCACTGCGTAAAATTCTCTAAACAACTCTACGATTTTTAACAGAAAGGAACGATCTTTTGAGCCCTCTGGCCGCAACGCTAGCGCCTATACCACCAATGTACAATGCCTATATTATCAGTGTATAGCAATAGATTTTCATTTGCGGCTATAGACATAGTCGAATATATTCTGACAGTGCTTACTAACCGTCGGTCGTAAATCCGAAGTTCGTCTAAGCTGGAGATGTCAGACTGCCGTTGGATTTCTATTTGGTTAGGATTTGTCTGAGCCCCACTTATCTGATCTCTCATTGGATTCTGTATGCTGCTCAAATCTCGGACATCTCCATTCACTATATTCGCTGGCGTCTTGCTATTTATACAAATACGAATCAATTCAAAGGTTGAATTTTCTAAACGATTAGGCATGCAAAAATAATGTATTGCAGCATCTTGTTAATGGTATCAGGGATGTTATGAATCTCTTCAGGCATGTAGCCAGTGACTCAAAAGATTGGATGAATCCGTTAAAGAATGAAAATCGAACAGAGCAACAGGCCTATACAGTATTCCTATTTAAAAGACAATTTGCAGAGTTAGAATAGAATGTAATTCCCTATAATAAAATCTGTTCTGTATAATGCAATATCTTGCCATAAAGCAGACAACGTCATGTAATCTAACATTATCATTCTAGTATTAGAGATAAAATAGGGTTCCTACTTTCTTACCTTGTAACTTTCTACTTTACTTGCATTCCACTCTCCTTATCTACCTTTGCTGATCAAGAGAAATTGCTTATTATCTGCACCCTCAGTTAGGTATAATAATGTTGGATTATGCATTATACCATTTATAACATATATAGGGCCTACTGCATAGTTAAGTTTAGTTAAGTTAGACTGTTAGTAGATACTGCTTACCTGATGAGTACAAAGGACTGTAACATCAATCGCCATCCACTCAACTTAGTTGCTAATTAAGGATCCCTAATTAGTAGGTCCTAGGTCCCTTCAGGTCCTTTTTTGTCCCCAACAAAGAACTTTTTCTGTTTGTTTTTTAAAAATGCAATTGCAGGTTTTGTAATGTTATTTTGTTGGACCAATAAATATATTGATTCATTGACTGATTGATTGATTTGGAATAGTTTACCCTGGTTGCTGTTTATGGTGCAACTATTACTTACACAGTTGCTTCTGTTGACTTTGAGTCCAGATTTTTTGAGCTGGTCTAAAATCGAGACATAACAAATTCATACAGACATTTAAGGCTATGTGCCGCTCTCACAAAAGAGTGTGACAATAAGGCTAATTTATTGGTATGGCGTAAAATTTTACCATAGACACCGACATCTACTTGCCATATGGATTTGGACGACCTAATATTTCGGGAACCATGTGCGATGGCTTACCCGAATATAGTGTATAGGTATATATTTTCTTGTCAATTTACTGAATTCCACAGAACATGAATATTTTAATGGATTTATTATTTTACAGCCTCACAGGAGAACAGTAATGCTAAAGGTGAAAAAGTAGCCTACTGGATCCATATTTTCGTAGAGGAAGGAAAGTGAATATCATTAAAAATTGTTAGCTAGTAAATTCTATATCGGAGGTGTTGAATGCACAGGGAATCCGAACCGATGGTGCACCAAAGCCAAGCCTTAATTAGGTCACTTCCAGAAGATCAATTTCTTAGCCACAGAGCAACCTACGTTGTATAAGTCTTAAGGGTTTTGAAGTAGATAAATCTTAAGCTCAGAACCAAATGACGTAAGCGTCTGATTTAATTTACTCCATCCCACAAACGAAGCAAATATGTATTCCGATGAATTAAACTTGTTTTTTATTGATCACCATTATACAACTTAGCGTTTTGAATCCTACAAGAAACCGGAGATTATTGCGAAACTCACTTGACCAGAATTTGGACGCATTTTCTTTTTAGGATTTCTTTGGTGTTCATACTATTCATCTTCGTCTTGCGACCCTGTTCTTTTCGAGCCATTGTTTTCGTCTTGCACTGTTACACTCTCTTCGTTTTCTGCAGCACAAAAGGCAACTGTAAATTTTTATCTTTTTGTTGTATCTTAATAGTATATCTTNTGAAGTTACGTATTGCTTAGGATTCGTGAGGCGGTTAGGGTCACTAGGCGTCGAGGGTCGGTTATAGGGTCAGGCCAGGCGTCGTGAGGGTCGGTTAGGGTCAGGGTTAGGGTTAGTATCGTCATTAAAAGATACGGTGAACAATCTTCCAACGCAATCGGGAATGTTTGTCGGTCAGTTCGTTTCACGTACACAAAATCATGTGACATGCATTGACCAATTGCGTGGCGGGCGTGATTCTAGCCCCAGGTATAGGCTCACGTCGGGCGTGACTGTATCCACGACCTAAAATTAGTTGAATCGTTCAGTGAATTTTTGCAGCAGGGCATCAAGGACGGCTGTAAAGCACGCATTAGGAATGTCGTCCCGTTGCATTTGTAAACTGTAACTTTCATTGGCCAAACTCTATATGCAGTTGTTGGCTGTCCAAGGCTAGATTATTATGGATATTAATAGGCTGGCTGCCTCTTTGAGCTACATCCGCTGAGATGCATTCTTAAAGGGTGTCAGTGTGTGAGTGTTGGTGTGCGTGGTGTGTGCATGTGTGAGTATAATACTTGTTAAATACATGCACTAATACAGAGACAAATACAAATATCTGATTCACACTGCCACAGTTTTAAAGCAGAAGAATAAAAATATTTATGAATTAATATAAGCCTACACACGGCCGCCAATACATTACAATTAGATCATACGTCCACGGCCGCCAATTCTCCTTCTCACGGCCGCATGCGGGCCGGCACGGCCGCAGGTTGCGCACCCCTGCTATAGAGACTAACAGAACGAGTGTGCCTTTCTATGTCTAACCATGTACTTCTCCTGTTCTCTTCTCGGCCTTTTCAAATTGAAATGGCCGAAAAGTGATAGAGAAAAGAAGTATGGTTAAACAATAAACATAGAGAAGAACAAAGAGAGGTAAAAAGAGAGAGAGACAGACGGACAAACAGACATAAAGACACACACATACAGACAAGCAGTGGGGGAGGAGTCACAAGTAAGCTAAGAATGAACGAAGAATCGTTGTTACATGCAATATAGGTTGGAGCATGACAAACATAATTTATTGCCCTCGGAATTGGACTAAATGGCTTAGACCATGCATTTTCCTTTTAAGTCATTCGGTTTCCAAGAAAGGTGAGACTGATTAGGAAAGAGGATTACAAGGTGACTAGAAAATAATAGACCTACTTAGAAATAAAATTACAGGTTACACATCCGCACTGGAGACAGGTTGGGGATCGGAGGTATGGGGGCAACAGAAAGCCATTGCAAGTATAAAGTGAAATTAGACCTGGTTACGGTTATAAAGGAAGAGATAGTTAAGATATTAGAGTTTATACGTGTGTATATATATGTATATATATATATATATATATATATATATATATATATATATATATATATATATAGCTAAGTTCTTTGTACGGTTTGGGCCTCATTGGTTAGAAAGTTAGTTACTGCGCTGCGATTAATGTTATTGTCAACTGGCGCTATAGAAAAGCTCAGTATATTTGATTCAAGAATATTCTTTTGGAGGCTGTTGTCTACTTTTGGAGTGATGTCGTCGAAACGAATGCTGGGAGTTTTCATTCTATGTTCAGCGGCTTCACTTCACTGTGAGTAACTGTTCTGACTCTATCCAGCCAGCCAGCATTTAATGACTTGTATCATTGTGTACATTTAGGGAAAGTAGGGGATTTAGCCAGCGGTAACATGATGATGTTATATGGACCTCGATAGTGTAGTGGTTAGCGTGCTCGACTATCAGTCTAGAGGTTGGGGTTCAAATCCCGCCAGGACAGCAATATGATTCGAAGTTTCTGCCCCACCTCTAACCAACTTAGCTATAATGAGTACAATGTCTGACTATACACTGTTGGTGGACAAATGAGACGGCGAAGGAGAAGACTGGCCACCCGGCCCCATACGCCGAGGCTAAGAAAATGAAGTCGCTACGCCGTATCAATTCCTTCTTTGATTAGCATGGCGCCTGAACTTCCCTGAAGCCGGTATCACGAAATAGAGTATCCGTCCTAAGACTATCCGGGGGGATGAATTAATTTATCCCCCCGGATGAAATATACCGGTATTGAGTATCCGGTGGGATAAACCATTTCTATCTCCCATCGTGTGAAATCATCCCCCCGGGGGATAAAAATGCACAGGCATTAGGTATTATTTTTGTAATGCGTATAAATTATAAATATATATTTTAATCAATCAATCAATCACTCAATCAAATCTCTTTTATTGAAGCCAAATGAAAAAAACACATAACATTTCAACATAAAGTATCAGGATTGGCCGCAAGAGGAGTCCCAAAAGGGATCAAGATCCCGCTAACTAAGGACACCTAGAACAACATTTCAGAAATATGAATTAGCTAAATCCTTGATAAACAGTGCAATATCAAGTTTCGTACAGCAATGCAAACAGTATAGTACATATTACACAGTAAATGATTAACCTCGATTCAAAACACTATGAAAATATAAAGAAAAACCGAAAACCTTAACTAACAGTGAAAAAAGAATATCCGGCAGGGTAAGTTAAAGCTAATTTCCATTAATCAGATAGGCATGTAGCATTTTTTTTAAGTGCCGTAGGTGGAGGGCACAACGTATGTGAGAGGGAAGCATGTTCCAGGTTGTGGAGCCAACAGATTTTATGGAAAATAAGCGAGTATTGGTGTGTGCGTATAATATGGGGCGATAAGAGTTAAAGTTTCTGGTGTAGTGAGTATGAACATCGGATCCTAGATGAAAAAATCCCTTAAAACATGCTGGAAGTAAACCATGTTCATAGCGGTACATAAATAGAGCCAATCTGTAATGTTCGAATCTGCTCTAGCTTAAGTAGCTTCAAGTCAGTAAATAGTGGTCCAGAATGAACGCATCTTGGAACTCCCGCAATGATACGAACTGCACGTTTTTGCAATAGAATTAATCTCCGTAGTCTAGAATCATAAGTAGATGCCCATACCATATTACAATAAGTAAGATAGGGGTACACCAACGAGTAATATAATTTTAGGCGTATGCAGGAGGGCAATAAGTATGCAGTTCGAGTTAGAATACCAATGTTTTTAGCAATTTTGTTAGAAATAGTTTTTATATGTTCCTTCCAGGTCAAATGTTGGTCCACGTGAACACCTAAAAATTTAGTAGAGGTGACTTTGGTAATAGGAATGCCATTGATGGATAATCTTAACGAGTCATCCGAGGGACCCATTTTCCTATGGGATTTGAATAGTATGAAGTTTGTTTTATCTAGGTTAAGGGTTAGTCTTAGCAGAAAACCAGTCCGCCACTAGAGTAAGCTCTGTATTTATGACCTGAGCTCTGTATTTATGACCTGAGTAAGGGTTTGCAAAGAACTGTGAGAGTAAAAAACGTTGGTGTCGTCTGCAAATAAAATAAAAAACATGATTGGTGATACATTGGGGAGGTCGTTTATATAAATGAGGAACAGTAAAGGGCCGAGGTTAGATCCCTGTGGCACTCCATAGTCAATTGCTCTTAAGTCCGAAAATGCACCATTGCAACAGACGCACTGTTGACGATTTTCAAAATAACTAAAGTAAACCATTTTAGTTGCTCGCCTCGTATTCCATAATTTTCTAGTTTTTTAAGGAGAATTTTATGATTTACAGTATCGAAGGCTTTGGCTAAATCGAAAAAGATTCCTATTGAGTATTCATTATTTTCTATAGCATTTGAAATTTTGTCCTGCATACTTAGGAGGGACATAAAAGGGGAATGCCCAGGTTGAAAGCCATGTTGCGTTTGGAATATTATACCTGATTTTTCAACAAAATTATAAAGGCGATTATACATTAACTTTTCGTAAAATTTAGAGAAATAAGGGAGAATAGAAATAGGCCTATAATTTGTTACATTATCTTTTTCACCTTTTTTATAAATTGGAACAACTTTTGCTATTTTTATGGCCTGGGGCACTATACCAGTGGTAAAAGAGCAGTTAATCATTTCAGCCAACAGAGGAGCTACCTTATCTACAAATGCAGATGCAATGCATGGATCTATATCGTCAATTCCCCTACTATGGGTTGGATGAAATGAGTGGCTCAGATTCAATATTTCTTCAGAAGAAGTTAAGCTAAGTGCAAACGAATTGGGGCGAGGGGCTGTAAATACTTTGTGTAGCTAGATTGGGAATTAGGTATTTTCCAGCAAGAGAATGAGCAATATTGGTGAAATAATTGTTAAATTTATTAGCCATGACCTTTGGAATGTCGGTCTTAATTCCATTGACTTTAAGTGACTCAATCTTGCTTTCCTGATCCCCCATTTTGACTATGGAGCGAATAAGGCTCCATGTCTTTTTAAGATTAATCAAAATCCTAAGCCAGAAATATTTAAAGCAAGTGACTCTAAGTGAGCCCTTCAGTTCAAAATTCCATTAAAAAATGTTCACTTTGAACCACTTTTCCACTAAAGTGAATGCGCTCTTTCAGATCATAAATTCAGTTCAACTGCTTAATGGCTCTATGAGGACGTTTAATTTTTGACGTATTGATTATAGAACTGACAACAGGCAGTACATACCATATTTCATTAGTCAATCATGGTTTTAAAATTGATTTTTAATGTATGCTGCTTTGACTGTACGTTTGTGCAAAAGTTGTTCAAGTCAGCTTATTTCCCTTTTGCGTATAAATCTTTTCACTCAGTGACACTCACTATAGGCGCTATAGCTTCAATGGCTTTGCTGGTAGACCTAAAGATACGAAACGACCGATATCAAGCGTGAGCTACCAAGTCACCTAATTAGCACCTTAGTCCCTTATCAGTACACTGTCGTTTATTTGTCTTCCTCCTTTTATACACTTCCATCGCATCAAGACCTTCACGCAACTAATTATGCGAATGGACTAACTTTGAGGCACTATTAGCGTGAGATTACAAGAGCACACAGAACATAAGAGCCTTTGAAGTTGGCTCGTTGCCTCAAATTGCTTCAATGGCTTTGCTGGTGTACCTAAGGCTAATGGTACGAAACGACACATATCAAGCGCGAGCTACCAAGTCACCCAATTAACATCTTAGTCCCATTTCATGACACTGTCTTAATTGCATTTTGTCTTAAATCCCTAGGGGGTCTCTGTACTTTCAAGGATTCAGATAATTTACGTCACTATTTAATGTCATCATTTGAGAAATAGGCTAAATAACACAGTACCAGAAATAAAATATATAAAAGTTATTTGAATTTCTAAGTTATCA
Organism: Aporrectodea caliginosa; assembly: GCA_020284085.1. NCBI lineage: Eukaryota > Metazoa > Annelida > Clitellata > Crassiclitellata > Lumbricidae > Aporrectodea > Aporrectodea caliginosa. The sequence goes on along the minus strand of JACEVL010000326.1, from coordinate 132,148 downwards.
AAAAATGCGACATGTTTTCTTCATATACAGTAATCTCCGATTGACTGATAAACTGACTGATATTTCTCCATATTAAGTCTTTATATAAGTAAAAATTATAAGTGCAATTTTTAATAAAGTAGGCTAGTCTGCACTCTATAGTTAAAGTTTAGTTTTAAATTATGTTAGTTTATGTTAGTCAGCATGGACTTAGCCTACGCAGACTTATGTTTACAATTCAAATTAGAAAAGATTTCAAATTTTTAATTTCTCAACTTCTTATTAAACAAAACATATAAAAATAAAATAATTGTTGTAGATTAATGTTACTTAATTTGGTTGTTTGCTGATTAAAATTAAATTGTTAAAATACAGTTTTTACTTTCAAAATGCAGTGCAAGATGTAACAGAGTGAAATTATTTTCTAGTTTCTTTTGTCCCGTTTTCCCGTTTTTTATTTGTAGTTGTTGAAAAGACTACGTTTTTCGTTTAGGGGCCGTCCATAAAGTACGTCACGCTATTTTTGACCATTTTACCCCTCCCCCTGTCACAAACTGTCACAAAACTCGGACCCCCTAAAGTACGTCACACTTTCAACATAGAAATAATAATACTTCCGAAAGCAAGGCTAATACATAAACAAGGCTTCGCAACAGCATTATTACTAGCGCTCCTAGCGAGAGGAATCGTGAAAAACACATTCAGGAGATATGCATTTCATGCTATTTTGACATAAAACTAATTAAAATGTTTCAGAAAATTTTTGAAAATTATTTTTAAAGCTATGAAATTCTGCTAAAAATATAAAAAAAAATTATAAATAAAATAAAAATAAATAAATGTGTGACGTCACACATGGCCTGACCCCCTCCCCTGTCACAAACTGTCACACTTTCTTAAACCCCCCTCCCCTGGAGCGTGACGTACTTTATGGACGGCCCCTTATGATTCAGTTTTAAGTTTTAACCGTTTTACCAACTATGGTTATAAATTTACTTAAATAGCCCAATTTGTAATTAATTTGCAGAGGGATACTTTTTGAATGGGGGATGATTTCGTACGACTCATGGGGGATACTTTCGCACGAGGGGGATAGTCCTTCACGTTCAGATTCATCCGGCCGGATACTTCATTTCGCTAAGGGGATATAATTCTAATGGGGGATACCTATTTCGTGACACCGGCGTTCCGGTTCGTTTTTGTCTAGGACGGGATCGCTGTACGGAGTAAACTTAAAATTTAGCTTGAGCCCGAGCACAATTTAGATTTGCTGTTTTAGTTTAACCCTGTTTCGACGTTTGTTGCGATTATTTCTTAGGCTTTTATTATACGCTATTTCTTAGCTTTTGGCGATGTTACTTCGTAGGGATTTGTTACGTTTTCTAATAATATTATTTCTTGATTAGCCGACTTTAGACCTTTGTTCAGCAGAAGTTGTAGTTTTTGTTCTAGTATTTCTTAGTTCTTTCTCCATATTTTAAGTGTTTAAGTGTTTTTTTTACACAGTTTTGTCTTGAATAGTTCATAGTTTTTTGTTGCTATTTTATAGCTAGTATTGCTGTTTTTGCTTTAGTTCGTGGTTGCTCGTCGTTAATTGAAACACAGAACGTAGCCGCAGTGATTGGTCAGGCAGTCGACATCATCTGCAGAGAAGTAGGAGAAGGAAGAGCTGTAGAAGGAGGCGGTAAGGGTGAAGGAGTAGGAGAGCGAGCAAGGACAGGAGGAAAAGGTCTCGTCGTTGGTACTGTTGATTGGTACCACTGTCCGTTCGGAACGGGCAGACTGAACTACATTGGAGAAAACAATATAACTATAAGAAATGTGCCAACACAGGATGGATTGGGAAGACCAGGAAATCGAAAGCAGAGGGAACTCAGTCGAAGCAGAGGATCTGTTGATGGTCAGCAGCTGTATGGCGTCCATATTGAATCCGTTCAGAGTAAAGATGCCGGTCTGTACGAGTGTCGCATAGAAGTGGAAGTGAACAACAGTGGAGACGTTGTTGTTGAAATCATCTCCTTTGCGTCGCATCTCATCGTTCTTGGTCAGTGGCTTTCCATAGACTCATCTCGATCGTTTGCGTATAGTAACTAACGCATCAGCTACAGTCATGCTTAATGTCATATTTGTCTTCAGCCATACTTACCAGTTTTAACATCTCTCTGTCATATGTCTTCAGTCATATGTATACATCATGCAATGAGCGCGTCCACTATTTTTCAGATCCGGTCCCAAACCCTATAGATCTCACAATTATTATTATGGTAGCCTACCTGCATGCGCTATCTTAGTTAAGCCATTGGATGTCAAACAGTGTTTTCAGACGACTGATTCTGCCGCACACGTGTGTCGCCATCTGTTTCAGTGTCTGCATCTGTTTCAATTTCTGCATATGCTTCAGTTTCTGTACCTGTTTCAGTTTCTGTACCTGTTTCAGTTTCTGTACCTGTTTCAGTTTATGTATCTGTTCCAGCTTCTGCACCTGTATGCCATCGCGTGTACCACCTGAAGGAGCACGCAGATGATGGAATTACTGAGGGTGACATCGTCCAGCTGCAGTGTACCGTCGGATACAGAGGCATATGGGCTCCACACATGGAATGGGGTCGGGAAATGAGAGGTAACACCAGCTCCAGATCAGATGGAAGAGGAGGAACAGGAGAAGAAGAAATGGACGTGGAATGGAGAGTACCAGATGGAATCACCAACTCCAGCACCACTAACGTTTCAGTGACAACGACATTGGTCATTAAAGCAACGGCTGACCTTCATAGGTCACAGTTCGTTTGTCGGACGCGCTTCAGTGAATCGAAAACGCCAACACCTGAAACGGAACTTTTAACCACAAGCGGAAGTCGAAAGTCAGCTGTGAACAGACCAAGTTACAGTCACATCTGGAAATCAGAAGAAATCAACATCTGGTGTATGGTCATTTGGTCATTTCATTTGGTCATATGGTCATTTGGTCATTTGGTCGTTTCGTCATTTCGTCATTTCGTCATCCTGGGGTGCGCGATAGTCTAGTGGTTAGTGTGCTGGACTGTCAACCGAGAGGTCCGGGGTTCAAATTCACGCCAGGACAGAAATTTGTTTCGAGATTTCGGCTTCACTTGCGCTCCCTAGCCAACTCAGCTACAATGAGTACACTGACCTTACACTCTCGTTTGGAAGATCATACGGCGAGAGAGACACAGACAGACCTTAGACAGAGAGAGACGAGACAGAGAGGAAGAGACAGAGAGAGAGAGAGAGAGAGCGAGAGAGAGACTGGCCACCCACCCTCAGATGCCGAGGCTAAGAAAATGAAGTTGCTAGCATATTATACTCATGGCTGCCAGTCGGGATTTAGCTTTAGGGACTGCTCTCCTTCTTCATCATTGGTCATCCAATAACTGATTCAGATATTGACCTGATTACGGCCTGGTTTTGATGCGCCTTATGCATAAGACATCGACTCCGAAGAATTTTCTACTTACAGAGTACGGTTGCAAGTACAATTCTATCATCGTCTAACCTTTTTGCTTCATCGGAATCTATTCTTGAATGTGTTCTATTGTAGTTTTACAGTTTATCGTTCTCACGATCGATAAATACCCCCCGCAGACTGTCTCTTCTGTCTCACCAGAAAACCTGTATAATTAGGATGATTTATGAAACATAAATAACATTCATCAAATATAAATAACATATGAACAAACAATTTATAGTCTGCATAAATAGTCTAATTCAGAGATAGAGAAAGCAATCCTTAAAACTTTCATGTTAGCCAGAATGCGGTTTGCAATTATTGGGCCTACAATAACGAATATCCTAGTTTATTATATTCTATATACAGTAATGTAATATTTTATATTCCCACCAATTTCTTTTAAATTTTGTTCTAGATGGACCCAAGGCCACAAAGATATCGTCTAGTAATGGGATCCACTTTCAACCGGGTGATGTCCTTGTCTGTTCCGCTGACTCCAATCCCTCTCCACCACACTTCCGGTGGACGGACCTGAAGACCGGAAGTGAGGCGGCGACTGGACCACATCTGACGATCAGCAGAACAATGGCTGCTGAAGTCATCCATCGCTACATGTGCACGTCAATCAACGCCAGAAACCACGCCCACTCGGAGAACGTCACCGTTGAATTCGTCGTCGTTCATAGTAAGTTAGTAGCATTTGATGGCGATGTGTACGAATAAACGACCATTCTTTGGGTGATTTGTGAAATCTAGAGCATCTCATGTTTTGTCCAAGATTTGCATGTCTTCTTCTATGTTGTCCAGCGTATAGTCATTTCCATCCTTTGTTTTATCAACCTCATTTTCTTAGTATCAGCATATGATGGCGAGTGGCCATTCCTTGCCAGCACCGCTATAATCTTTTCATATTATAATGTGCAGTCGATGTATACCTAAAAGTGTGACTGCTAGCTGCATGGGATCGCCCATATGAGGTATCACTGGCTCACATGGACGTAAATTTTATTTAAAGTCGGGAGTACTAATTTCTTACTTCTTTCGATTTCGCTTAATGAAACTAATTACTTTCAAAGTAGGCCCTATAAAAGTTATCGAGTAATGCCAAGCTCGTACTTAACATGACGGAAATCGTTTATTCAGGCTACGACAAAAAGTTAGGATATGGGACCTCAGCACCCTCCCCCCGCGATCCGAAAATTATATCTCTGCTAGCCTAGACGATATTCATTATGCTGTATATAGGATGGATTCCAACTATTCATTCCCCTGCCAGTGCTCCCGCACAGGATTCACCCTCTCTGCTTATAGCGACACTTCCAAGTTATCATCACTATATATAGACACGTCTAAGCCATGCATTGCTACGAAGCCTGGCTTACAAGTTACAATCATCCCTATCATGTTAAAACCAGCTATCCGTCGTCCTAATCATTTCAAACCAGTTACCGTCGTCCTAATCATTTCAAACCAGTTACCGTCGTCCTAATCATTTCAAACCAGTTACCGTCGTCCTAATCATTTCAAACCATGCAGTTACCGTCGTCCTAATAATTTCAAAGCCAGTTACCGTCGTCTTAATCATTTCAAAACCAGCTATCCGTCGTCCTAATCATTTCAAACCAGTTACCGTCGTCCTAATCATTTCAAACCAGTTACCGTCGTCCTAATCATTTCAAACCAGTTACCGTCGTCCTAATCATTTCAAACCATGCAGTTACCGTCGTCCTAATAATTTCAAAGCCAGTTACCGTCGTCTTAATCATTTCAAAACCAGTTACCGTCGTTCTTATCATGCTGAAACCAGTTACCGTCGTCCTAATCATTTTAAAACCAGTTACCGTGGTTCACTTAACTTAAAAACCAGTTACTGTAGTTTCTATCCCATTCTACGCTTATCCTGAGGTTTTGATTCGTTCTGATCGAACAGATTCTGGCGATCGTTCGTTCTCCTCAGCATCTGCATCATCGATGCCAATCATTCCGATCATCATAACAGTCTCCGCATCAACCGTCGTCATCGTCTGCATCGTTTCCATTCTTCTCTTCTACGGTCTCAGAAAAATCAATCGCTTGACTGATGCCACTGCAGCAGCAACTCTTACAACAACGACCACAGGTAGGATACGTTCCCATGTACGTTTTTGCTTTTCTGTTTGGCATTATTGTTATCACTAGTAACTGCTGCTGCTACTAATACTAGTATACTACCGCTAGCAGCAGCAGCAGCAGCAGCAGCAGCAGCAGTAGCAGTAGCAGCAGCCGTACTACTGCTGCTGCTGCAATCGTTGTTGTTGCTGCTGCTGCCGTTGTTGTTGTTGCTGTTGCTGCAAAACCTGTTGCTGCTGTTGTTGCTGTTGCTGCTACTGCTGCCGCTGCTGCTGCTAATACTACTTCTACCAATCCCAGAGGGGCAGCCATGAGTAAGAAGTAAGCGACTTCAATTCTTAACTTCAGTATGTGAGGGTAGGTGGCCAGCCCTCAACCCTCCGCCTGATTTTCTCACAGACAGATTGCAGTCATATCGATAAATGTACAATACAGCTGTTTTTGAAACTGTTCTCCTTCAAAAGCCCAGAAATGTAATCTACATACGGCCATAATAATATTTGCTCAGCGTCACCGATGCTCTGTTACATATTATGTAACAGAGCATCGGTGACGCTGAGCAATTTTGAGCGACGGTCTTACTCAGAGTACCAACAAAGAAACCGCTTGGGGTTCAAACCGGGCCGTATTTGCGAGTTATTGACCAAGCAGCTAGCTCGTCCCCTTGCGTAGAAGTCATTTTATGGCTAAGTTCGCCAGGAGGCGAAAGTGGAACAAGAATCTTTAAACTTATTCTTTGCCAGAGCGTGTATATATAATGAAGAATTGCCTTCGGTGCATGAAATGTTAGAATTAAACGGGAAAAGGACTTTAATTGGTCAGGATTTGGCTCTCCTGAAGTATCCTTTGTTAGTTAAGAGATTGAACGTTTAGCATTATCCTTTCACCAAATTGGACTTATCTTGGCACCGAATTGGACTTATCTTGGCACAGAATACCGTTCTATGCCTTTGAGTTAGTCTGAGGGTCTTTAAATCTCGCTGGTATTTTTCGTAAAACGTGACATAATTATTGGTTTTTTATTTATGCATATGATATGCACTTTAGAGATACAAATAAATGCCACTCACTTACTAACTTGCATTGGACTATGGCAACCATATAGGCTATATATGATGACTCGTGAAAATAATATTATTGTATATACGAGTATACCTGGTTGAATCCTTACCCAGAGATATCACCCCACTTCAGTTTTTATGCCTGATATTATGATGCTTTAAATCGTCAAGACAATGTTTACATGTAGGCCTACCTCTGAAAGTGTAATTATTCGCGGATCTAACATCACAGATGTAATTAACTGATTGCATTTGTTATATAAACAAGACCTGACACCTTTGGATCTTGACCTGGAACCGATTTCACCCCTGCCCCGCCTATCGATTATGTTTTGACTAAGCGCCTGTGAATAAGTTCTTTTGGGCGCTCTATAGGAATTTCGAGATTACGATTACGATACTTTCCTGTCCGCCAGAGGGCCGCCCCGACCTAATAGCAGGAGTGACACACGTTAAATAAGGGATTTCAACTCCTGTTTATTATTAGTCTTTGTCATTGGACCAACGTTTTCTTTCGTAGATGAGTTACTCAAAAGAGGTCCTGTTGCTTCGACGACTATCGATGTTTCGGAGCAACGAAATAACGTCAGAGGCTTAGACGTAATCGATGACGTCATCGTCCGAGAGGAGACATCTATCGGAGAGGACGACAACAGTTCAGCGTCAACACACACTTACACGGATATTAACGAATCTGGCGACATTGTTTACTACAATGATCCGCCTGTGAGTAATCCGTACACTGGACTGAATGTAAGAGGATATACAGGAGCAGAAGAAGGAGGAGGTGGAAGAGGAGAGGGAAGAGACGGGCGAATGATACATGGAGAAATGTTTAGTCAGTCAACAATATCCAACAACAGACTGGTTCAACAGACAACGCAACAGCCATCATCACTGGGGTCAAACGAGGACAATACAACGATAATTTACTATAACCGAGACAAATGCTAACAAGCAAGACACAATGTACCGTAGTCATTTTAATGATTAGCATAAGAACAATTCACAATTACGGTCATTTAAACATCAAAGGCAGTTTTTATCCAGAATATATTTAGCTTAAACAGTTTAATAACGACCGATGAACACAGCTATAATTAGCATAAACTGTCTTATCATTAATCCTCAAAATGGCGATTGTACGACGATTACTTAGCTATATATTACCAAAGCAGAAGCAATAATGAGAAACAATAACATAATCATTTCTGTAGGGGAGAGTGTCACAAGATGCGCCCCATTTTCTTTTCTGCTTGTAACATCATAAATAATGACTCAGAATTAATTAACATTAATATGACGTCATATTATAACAGACGAAATATTAGTCCCAATGGCAGACCTACAAGTACCGAACTGCATTGATCAAGTCTACTAGTGATAAAGGCATGCACAAGAGTCACAGTAGCATTATGAGAGAGGGATCGTGAGACAACTCGGAGTTGACGAAGCTGGTAGTAGCAACTACGAGTGATCGAATTAATATGCTGTAAGAAATTGAGCTCTTGATCCAAAGTGACTCCGAGGTCTCGAACTGTGAGACAGAAAGAGATACGAGGAAAAGTCTCCGCTAGTAGGTGCAGGTCAATGGATACCAATTGTCTGCGGGTACCAAGCCAGATGGGCACTTGTCGGTTTCACGACCCCCAAAATTCTTCATATATTACCTCATTTAAAATTCTTCATATTCTACGTTATTTTAATTCTGTGTTACGTCAGAACTTATCTATTGCGTCATAAACCTGAACGAACAATACGAAACGGAAGTGTAAATATCGACACTAACTCTAACCCTCACCCTAACCGACCCTCACGGCGAGTAACAACGAGGCATAACCTCAACGTAACCGATATAGACTATACAAACTTGAAGTCGTGAGGGTTGGTTAGGGTCAGGGTTAGGGTTAGTGTCGTCATTAGAAGACAGATATTAGCTGTCGCGAACACATTCCTGTACTCCTACAGGGGTCTCGTCTACTTATAATTAAAAGATCTTTTGGGGGGTCGTGAAACCGACAAGTACCGCCAGATGAATTGAGTTTTAGAGAGGTTCAGAAGGAAACGGTTTGAGGCCATGAGATGACCGTTAGGGTGGTCCTTAATAATAAAAGTTTGAATCTACTGTTCGCCAAGGTTCTATTTGGTTCCATTCCATCCAGAAACATCACACAAAAAGTTGTATGAAAAATATTAATATTTAGGACTCGCACAACACCATCAAAGTTTTACCCCTTATCAAATATAGGAACACTCGAAAAGTAAGCATAATAGTTGTAATCAACCATGAAAAGTGAACATTTAAACCAGGAATAAATTCAACTGCCTGTAGTAGGACCATATTATAACACAATGACATTTTATTGCATGCCTGGTTACTAGTGATTACACTGATTAGTGATTAAAATTATTTAATAGAGTTATTATTATTATTGAGGAAATGGTAAAAGTTAATAACTTCTACAAATATGGGGATATTCTGAAAATTAACACATCATTTTATTCAGTTTTAAGAGTTCTTTCTAGCGGTGTATTCAATGGCAGTTAATTAGTTTTCAATTAGAATATTTTACAAGAAAACCTTCAATTTTCTCTAATCACGCTTTCTCTCGTAACTTTGGCCCTCTGGTGGGGGCGGAAGACATTAATATTATTTTTAAATTTTGAACAGTTTTTGATCCATGCCATTAGGCAACTTTTGGTTGCTATTACTTTTCGAATTTCTAATTTTTACTTTTTTCCACTGCACCCTTCTGTGTATGCTTATTCGAATTGATTTGTGGTTATCGGTCTCAGGAACTCACGGATCAAATATCATTAAAATGCCAATAAAAATAAATAATAAACAATCAAGGAGAGCATAAACATTGTAGAAATTATTTTGTAGTTGTGCTTAAGTAAAATCATCCAGCCTTTCTGTTTAAAACTAAACATAGGTACAAAAATGCGAATCAAATACATTTACTCGAAATGACGAAAATTATTTGTAAAATCAAAATTTCAAAGACGTTGTGCGAGTTCTAGATATTGTTCGATCCTGCTAATTTTTGGGCTACATTACTTTTAAACCAATTGGCACGGAATGCCGGGTTGGCGAAAGTAAACAAGTGACGTTGAAAATTTTCCATTAGAGACGCGACCACCCTAATGACCGTAGTTAGTTACAGCAATGTACGTTATGCTTTCCCTCACGCACGTTGAAATTGCGCGAAACGTCTGGCTTAATAATATAACTTTTCAAAGCATAGAGACCCACAAATTTTGGTTCTCTATGCTTTGAAAAGTCATTATTATTAAGCTAGATAGCCTATTTATTAAGCTAGATAGCTTTAATAGGCAATCTAGCTTAATACGAACAGCGAATACAGATTGGCATTATTACCCTACATGGCATGAACGCAATCTTCTAAAAAATAATCTTGTGATCCGCTTGAAGCCTAGGCTACATTTTTAAGGCCTAATCGACCCATCATTAATCAAGCGTAAAATTTTGAATCACTTACATTTGCAAATTCGTCTTCATTCTTCCAGTTTTATAATATCTGCAGAACTTACACTCATTCGTCTTCAGGTAAATTTTCATCTTGTTTCGGAATGGTTTCTTAGATGAAATAAGACGGAGAATGGCTACAATGCAGCAATGTATTCTGAGGAATCTAAACAATTATGTCTATGGTCAAATAACTACTTGCGACGTCATAATGCACTTATTCTTCTGTCTACAAGAAAATTACGTCATTAGTCCAAAAATATATGACGTCAAGTTAGACTTCTTTACAGGAATCTACATTAATGGAAATGACGTCACAATGCTAATGCTCTTTATATACATGCGAACAGATAGACACAGACACGCAGACAACAGAAAAGAGTCCGTCTAACAATATGTCTGCGTCTGGCTGTCGTTCATGCCTCGGTCCATGTATCGACTGTGTGTTTCTGTCTCTGTGGTCAGCCATTGCCTTCTAGATACTGTAGTATCTAGAAGGCAATGGGTCAGCTCGTTTTTTCAGTTTGTCCGTAGGACAAAGTTGCCTTGGCTTTCAACTGTTTGCGACATACAGGGACAGAGACAGATACCGTACAGAAAGAAGGACCTTCCAAATTTTACTTTGATTAGGAGGCGATTTGACACTTATATGTCGAACTGGCCCCTTGTCACCAAAATTCTTCATATAATTTATTACCTCATTTAAAATTCTTCATAATCTACGTTATTTTAATTCTATGTTACGTCAGAACTTATCTATTACGTCATAAACCCTGCCGGTTTCATTAGAAGTATGGACGACAGGTCATTCCCTGACCCTAGACCCCACAACGCGTAAAAGAACGAGGCTTAACCTCAACTTAACCGATATAGACTATAAAACTTGAAGTCGTGAGGGTCAGGAGGGTCAGGGTTAGGGTTAGTGTCGTCGTTAGAAGACAGATATTAACTGTCGTGCCCACATTCTGTAGGCCTACAGGGGTCTCGTCTAGTTATAATTAAAAGATTTTTTGGTGGTCGTTAAACCGACAAGTACCTCGAACTGTTCTGAATGAGCTAATAAATATCTAACAAACCAAAATCGTGAACCTCAGATCCAGTAAAAGACGGGAACGCACGCCATAAAATTTCTTACGTTTATGCAATACTTCCTTTTTAAATTTACTTTCATACTCACTTCTTACTTGCATCAAATTACTTTTTCATTTTATGATTTCTTGTCTTACTATACGTCCTTACTTACTGATCAATTATTTTCGGTCGTTGAAATGACGATGATAAAATATCTGTCATACGTCATTACGAATAATTTCTTTTTCGCTTCGATGATCGGTAACTGTTGGTTATTCGTCTTCTCCGACATCTTTCCTTGTCTTTTGTCATCTTTTTCATCGTTTTTGTCGTGATTTTCAACAAATTTCGTCGTTCTCTGTGTCAACTTCTTTCCGCCTGCTGCCTTTGACAGAAATGAATCGAATGATGAGAGAACAAAGGGAAATTGCGTCATTTTGAAATGATGTCATAATTGGTAATTGTGATAATTATATCAAGCGACTTAATAAAAACAATAGGCAATCGCAATGGGTGTAGTAACAATATTAGGTCTACCGTCTATGTGCCAACTTCAATGTCGTATAATTCTACTTATATCTAAACTGCGCATTCCATGTTACAATGTAGGTCTTATGTATACATCGAATTAGATTGTAATTTGGAATACGCAGATTACCAGCGTTTTTGACATCTAAAGTTGATTTTCTCCCTCTCCCTCTATTTCTCTGGTACCAAACTCGGTTACGGTACCACACTGTTCTTCAAGATCACCTTCTTCAATCTAATCCAATCTAATCTAATCTATTATTGGAATTTCTATAGCGCCGTAATCGTAATGCACGAGGAATCAATCGTTAATTGTGTCGCTTCTAATCAAAATCGCATTACAATCTCACAATCCAGTGGACAGAACCATAAAGAACAATTAGCAACCTCTATAGGCCTACTGTCGGTGTGTACTGCACAGGACATCAACCAACGTCAATACCAGAATAATCAGCTGTGACATAGAGTCGATACCCTGCCTTTGGCGAGAAGCCATTTGAAAAAAAAGTAATAGGTTGAGACTGATATGGGTAAGAGACTTGAGCATGGGCGTGGTGCTTGCAATCTCGAAGCAGATCTCTGTCCTGGGCGATTGACAGTCCACCACTACACTATCGAGCAAGTGAACGTGATATTAAATCTTCATAAATTTTTCAGCGACACATAAAAGTTATGACAGAGACCCACAAACTCTGGCGCCCTACCAAATCATGTTCTCAAGAACCCAGTTGTTTGGTTAGTGAATATCCGGGGGGAATGGTTATCCTGAGGATGTGAAGAGTAGTGCTGGTGCGTTACTGCTGTGACACTACCGTGCCACCTGGGAAAGCCCTTATTTTGCTGCCATGAACAGACGATAGACGAAGATTGTCACATGTAATCACCGCAACCTTACAACTTAATTAGCTGGGTGTTATTAATATCTGTCGATCGTTATGTTAACAAGAAATATCCGAAGGGATCTTTCACCTTCCGTCGGCACATTATTCCTCTGTTATCTACAGACACCCTGGCGACAAGACAACTTCGAAAGGGTTTGGTGTTGAACGCCCGAAAGGCGAGCAAAGGTAGGCTAATTAACAGAATGATAGGCACTCTTGAATTTCGATATCAACTTCAATCGTTATTCTCCAATAACGACACCGATCGATAAACAATCGCCGCACAAATTAAGACATCCTTCATCCGGATAATCAGAGGCAACTGAGACCATGGGAAACTACTTCAAATGCAACAAGACGCCGGGTTGAACGTAAATGAGGACCGTGCGATAGCAGTCATCAACATTAATTTTGATTGGTTCACATGACCGGAACAGGGAAATTTGTTTCTAAAACATAACTTCTCTAACGACACCATTCGCTGTCATTCGTTCCTCAAAGTCAATCTCTTCCTTAATTTAAACTGCGTGAGTAGCCTACAAACTCCTTTGGCTGCTAGGGCCTATAGCCCTATATATCTGAGCTTCTATTTTCCCACTTTGCTCAATTGCGTTCAATATCAAATTTTGCTGTCAAGACAAAACTATTGTTAAAAATTGGCTTCTCTGTGTTGTGCCAAAAGCGGACCTATCTGGAACCGCGTTTGCCCTGACTCGATTTGCACCACACCAGCTTCGGCCTTACACGGAAACCACGTCAGCCAAGAACCTGTTGCACAAACGCCTCTGCAAATTAATAACAAGCGATAACACGGTGCATTTGTGACATTGAAAGCATTAATGCCAACGAACAACGAGTTACGAAAGAGCGAAACTGAAATTGGCGGACTGGCATTTTGCCCCTCTAACTTGGCTTCGTTCCCCTTCACTTCAAATCCTTGATCCGCCTCTGTTAATTAATACCGAAGCGATAAGTCGGCTCAAGTGTGACGTCAACAGAACGACATGGACGTTACAACCTCCATGCATTCGTTACTTGAGCTCTCGTTGCCAAGACGTTGGCGCCAACGTAACGCTTATCCGAGGCACTTTCCGGTGCCTACAGTCATTGGGATATCTGTTCCTTCCTTGGTCGGGTTTCGATTGAAACATCAGTTTCCAGCCAAAAGGAAGTGAAATGTCGATGTCAATTAGCAAATTACTCCGACCTTCGGTAGATATAGCTTTCGCGTGGGAAAATTTTCAGACAATTTTTATGAATCATGCTACGACAAGCTTTACTAAAACAGACCCGGAAGTATTAGTTAGAAGTTAGCATAAGTTGGTGATTTAGATCCATGTCAACTATATCGCGTCTTAAAGTCACGTTTGCAATAAGAAGATAAGAAACAGTACATTGCGAGGAAGATATGCTAAGTTGCTGGGATAAATAAGAATTTTTCTCAGAAAAGTTGAGCTTGTCCATGTACCGATAATTAGGTATATTGGTGTGGGCTCCTCACCTGCAGGCACAAGGGCTCAGTTGAGTTCGTTGGCCCTGCATGTCTCCCTCAGTCGAGTCACCGCTGTAAAGAAACTGTGTTGAGTTGGTTAATTGGATAATACTAATTATTAATTAATTAATCGGATTCAGTTTAAAATTCTCTTTCTTACATGTAAAACGTTTTTGGGTCAAGCTCCACGCTACCTCTGTGATCTTATCACACGGCCTATCTCAGCTACCTCTGGACGTTCTATCCGCTCTTTAGACCATCATGATCTTCTAGTTCTTCGATCTCGGACTGCCACAGCACAGTAACGTGCCTATGCCTCTGTTGGCCCTTTTTCTGTGCAATGACCTTCCTGCTATAATTCGTGCTGTGATGCTATCTGGGGGCACTACTGTTTCTTACTGTTCTCTGCTCGTTCTCTTAAGACTTGTCTTTTTTCGAGGGGCCTTCGCACTGGAAGCGCCTCTGATAAGGTTGTACTGTGGGAGGTGCTTTATAACTCCGTAAACAGAATAGAATATATATTTAGAATTAATTAATAACATGTATTGCGTCGATGACTCGATGTCTTACGCGCACGGCATCAACAGAAGCCGTACAATCAAGTCAAGGTCAAGAAGTTCAGTCCGTAGAGAGTCTAGAGACAGTCTGGTGGATAAGCAATCAGGAACAGATAGGTTTATGTTGAACACGAAATGACACAAGCGACTGACAGATACAGGAAAGGCATTAAGAAAATCTTGAATTGGTTAAGCAAATAACGTAGGGAGTTGGAACCGTGTGCGAAGTACAACTTTAACGTCCCTGACCAAATAAGTCAGTGGTCAAAATTTAAACCGTTTTTATTGCAGTTCGCAGACATTTCCCATCAGCAGATGGCGCTAGTGAAAGTACTAATTGACCCCAGGTGATGACAGGTAGAGGGCGTCTTTAGTGGTTCCGCATTGCTTTTTCACCGACCAGGAAATAATAACTGTGGAGGCAGATTATTTGCTCCAGATGGATGGATAGAAAACTAATAGCATCACTGCAGATGGTCTCCTCTCCGGCATGCATGGAGATGCATCCTCTCTTCTTGTCTTATCTCCTCTCCGCTCCTCTTCTCTTCGCTTCTCTCCACTCTTCTACTCTCTGCTCCTTTCTTCTCAGCTCCTCTTCTCTCCGCTCTCTCCGCTTCTCTCCTCTCTTCTCCTCTCTCTCCTTTCTTCTCAGCTCCTCTTCTCTCCGCTTCTCTCCTCTCTTCTCCTCTCCTCTCCTCTTCTCTCCTCTCTCTCTCTCTCTGTGCTCTCTCTCTCTCTCTCTCTCTCTCTCTCTCTCTCTGTCTCTCTGTCTCTGTCTCTGTCTCCTCTCCTCTCTCTCTTCTCCCTTTCTCTCCTCTACTCTCTCCTCTCCTCTCTTTTCCGGAATGCACAAGGATGCATCTGGAAAATAGTATAGATACTTTGCATGAGAACATTTATTTAGCACCTTTCGATGTCTTGTCGATGTGTTTCTAAGCGTAGGAGGCCAACCGTTGAACGTAAACTTCGTCAGTAGGAAAGAGATGTCTAATGCTGAGCGATCAGATCAATTAGCCAGATGGCTGTCTCATGTCTGTCTGTGAATCGCTCTGCTCTGACCCCAGAGCAGACGACTGATGATGCTTCAAATCTAGTGGAGTGGGACAGAGGATGAGGGTCGTTTAATTGATGCCAATGATGATCGACGGCAGAGGTCGCAGCTCAACTATGCGTAAGTCTCTCTATCTTTCCCTCTGTTTCTCTCTTCCATCTTTTTCTATTTTTCTCTCATTCTACCTCTCACTCTCCCTCCCTCTCTCTCCCTTCCTCTCTCGCCTTTCCTCCTGCCACCCACTATCCTCCCTCCCTCCCTCTCCTTCCCTCTCTCTCCTCTCTCGCTCTCTCTCCCTCTCTCTCGCTCTCTCTCTCTCTTGTCTCACTCTCTCTCTCTCATCTATACTCTCTCTCTCTTGTCTCATATCTCTCTCTCTTGTCTCACACTCTCTCTCTTGTCTCATCTCTCCTTCCTTCTCTCTCCCTCCTCCTCTCTCTCTCTCCTCTCTCTTTCTCGCTCTCTCTCCCTCTCTCGCTCTCTCTCTCTCTCTTTCCTCACACTCTCTTGTCTCACCTCTCTCTCTTTGTCTCACTCTCTCTCTCTTGTCTCACACTCTCTCTCTCTTGTCTCACACTCTCTCTCTCTCTCTCACTCTCTCTTCTTGTCTCACACTCTCTCTCTCTTGTCTCACACTCTCTCTCTCTTGTCTCACTCTCTCTTGTCTCACACTCTCTCTCTCCTTCTCTCTCCCTCCCTCCTCTCTCTCTCTCTCGCTCTCTCTCCCTCTCTCTCTCTCTCTCTCTCTCTTGTCTCACACTCTCTCTCTTGAGTCTCACACTCTCTCTCTCTTGTCTCACACTCTCTAATATCTCTCTCTCTCCTACTCTTCTCTCTCATTCTCTCTCTCTCTCTCTCTCTCTTTCTATCTCTCTCTCTCTCTCTCTCTCTCTCTCTCGCTCTCTCTCTCTGTCTCTCTCTCTCTCTTGTCTCACACTCTCTCTCCTCTGTCTCACACTCTCTCTCTCTCAGACTCCTCTCCTTCTCTTTCTCTCTATCTCCCTGTTTCTCTCTCTCTCTGTGTCCCTGCTGGAGAGTTTATTAAGAACTTTAAGGAATTCTCTATGTTCAGACTCTCTTTGCTCTCTCTACTATTTGATTATCTCTCTCTCTCTGTCTCTATCTCTCTCTCTCTGGTTGTCTCCTCTCTCACTGTTTCTCTCTCTCTCTCTCTCCTCTCTCATATGTCTCTCCCAATCCTTCCCTCTCTCTTCATCATATGTATCTGTCACTCTCTCTCTCTCTCGGCGTGTTTGTCTCACTCTCTCATGTTTTCTCTCTGTCTTCAGACTCATTCTCTCTCTTCTCTCTTCTCTCAATCTCTCTATCTCATTATCTCTCTCTCTAACACTTTCCATCGCTCCTTCTCTCTCTCTCAATCTTCTTCCTTCCTTCTATCTCTCTTCTCTCTCTCTTCTCTCTCTTCTCTCCTCTCTCTCATCTCTCTCTCCTATTATTTCTTGTCACACACATTCTCGCTCATTCTCTTTCTCTCAATCATTCTCTTTCTAATATTATTTCTCTCTCACACACATTCTCGCTCATTCTCTTTCTCTCAATCATTCTCTTTCTAATATTATTTCTCTCTCACACACATTCTCGCTCATTCTCTTTCTCTCACTCATTCTCTCTGTCATTCTCTCTCTCTTCCTATATATGTATTATATCATATATCCTTCATTATCTTTCTCTATCTGTCTCACTCTCTGTTTCTCTCTCTATCTCTGTATCTGTCTTCATTCGCCATTTGAACAGCGTGATGAGGCAGACACACATAGGCCTATGAGCTATATATAATATGATACATATATGTATATAACATTATGCGCTATAAAATATGTTTATATCTAAATGTATCCATAGACCTGTGTCTCATCTGATGAAGATTGTCTCCCGCTGTCCAAGTTGCGATTGAGTCCAGACAGTTTTTATAGGCCTGTTTTCCCTCTGCTGTGTCCCTGCTGGAGAGTTTATTAAGAACTTTAAGGAATTCAATATGTTCAGACTGTCTTTGCTCTCAATACCTATTTGTTATCTCTCGCCATGTCTCTGTCTCTGTCTCTGTCTCTCTGGTTCTCTCTCACGCTGTTTGCTATCACTGTGTCTGTCCCTCTGTCTCTTTCCCAATGTCTGACTCTGTTCATTGTGTCTGTCACTCTTTGTCTTTCTCGGCGTGTTTGTCTCACTGTCTCATGTTTTGTCTGTCTGCAGATGTCTGTCTATCTTCCTCTTCTCCGAGTCTCATATACATATAATCTTTCGCTAACGCTTTCCATTCTTTCCTTCCTTCCTTCCTTCCTTCCTTCCTTCCTTCCTTTCTTCATTCCTTCCTTCCTTCCTTCCTTACTCCTTCCTTCCTTCCTTCCTTCCTTCCTTCCTTCCTTTCTTCCTTTCTTCCTTCCTTCCTTCCTTCCTTCCTTCCTTCCTTCCTTCCTTCCTTTCTTCCTTTCTTCCTTTCTTCCTTCCTTCCTTCCTTCCTTCCTTCCTTCCTTCCTTTCTTCCTTCCTTCCTTCCTTCCTTCCTTCCTTCCTTCCTTCCTTCCTTCCTTTCTTCCTTCCTTTCTTCCTTCCTTCCCTTCCTTCCTTCCTTCCTTCCTTCCTTCCTTCCTTCCTTCCTTCCTTTCTTCCTTCCTTCCTTCCTTCCTTCCTTCCTTCCTTCCTTCTTTCCTTCCTTCCTTCCTTCCTTCCTTCCTTCCTTTCTTCCTTTCTTCCTTCCTTCCTTTCTTCCTTCCTTCCTTCCTTCCTTCCTTCCTTCCTTCCTTCCTTCCTTCCTTCCTTCCTTCCTTCCTTCCTTCCTTCCTTCCTTCCTTCCTTCCTTCCTTCCTTCCTTCCTTCCTTCCTTCCTTCCTTCCTTCCATCCTTCCTTCCTTCCTTCCTTCCTTCCTTCCTTCCTTCCTTCCTTCCTTCCTTCCTTCCTTCCTTCCTTCCTTCCTTCCTCTCACGCTCCACCCATCTTTCCGTACAAAACAGAAGAAGCTGCAGGTAGGTGGGCCTCGTAGGCGCTGATGGCTGATGCCCCTCGGGGAGATTTGAATGCCACCCACCGTCTGATAAACAATTAGAAAGGAGTTCCACCATTTCCGTTTTAATGTGATTTTCTGCTTAAACCATTCAACCTCTGCTTCCAAATAAAGACATCTGACCTCATATATATACCAAACCAAATATATTCCCATGGGAGGTCCCAATGTAACGGAACCTTAGCTGTCTCAAGTTACACTCCACAAAGCTCCACGGCGTAGTTGTCTTCGTCATCATCATCGTTATTATTTTCATCATCATCATCATCATCATCATCATCATCATCATCATCATCATCATCATCATCATCATCATCATCATCATCATCATCATCATCATCATCATCACCACCACCACCACCACCACCACCACCACTACCACCACCACATCCAGTTCCTGAACCAGCCATATGGTGAAGATAGGCGCGAATGAAATACTGTCTGGTGATTTGTCACATCTAAAGCCTTCTGGTGTTAATTACATAAGAATAGCTATGTACTTATTAAATCTATGTATTTAATAAATCAATGTACTTAGCAAATCAAAGTAATTAGTGAATGAATATACTTGGCAAATCATGGACTTGGTAAATCGATGTACTTAGTAAATCAACGTAATATCAATGTACAATCAATGTACTTAGTAAATCAATGTATAGTAAGCAAACCAATGTGCTTAGCAAATCAATTAATTTTAGAGCAATATTATAGATTATAGAATGACAAAAGTCGAACATAATCTGTAATTTCTTAGAATAACCACTGGGTGCAACGGTAAATAAATGACTCCAAAGGCAAAGATATTCAATATCATATTACACAGTAGAATGGCTAAAAAATATAGTAGCTCTTTATTAAAATTTTCTTTCTATCTCAAGCCTTAGTATCTTTACTCTTTAGTTTTATATATATAGCCTATATAATATATATATATATATATATATATATATAACATATATAAATATATATGGTACATATAGGAAGATATATTATTTAGTTGAAGAATTGGTCAGCAAGACGAGGCACACGATTCGTCATATAAAAAGGAAGAGGAGACACATGGAATGCATCTGGGCTCCAGTCTCAGCATTTTTCATTAACATCCTGGGTGGAAACTGATCATACGTCAACCGACTTCCACGTTCAAATGGGAGATGCTCTCGTGGATGAGTTATTTTCGTTCGTACATCTCTCTACCTGAGTCTCCTTGTATCCGTCTGTCCCTTAGTCTTCTGTTCGTGTCAGTCCATGTTCTTCTGCCGGTTCTTCCATCTATCCGTCCTTCCTCTCTTTCTTTCCTTCCATCCATCCATTCTTCCGTCCGTCCTTCCTTCTTTCCTTCCATCCTTCCTTTCTTCCTTCTTTTTCTTCCATCCTTCTTTCTTTCCTTTCTTCCTTCCATCCATCCTTCCTTCCTTTCTTCCGTCCTTCCATTCATCCTCCTTCCACCCTTCCTTCCATCTTTCCCTTCAACATTTCTTTATTCCTTCCTTCTTTCCTTCCTTCCTTCCTTCCTTCCATCCATCCTTCCTTCCTTTCTACCGTCCTTCCATTCATCCTCCTTCCATCTTTCCCTTCAACATTTCTTTCTTCCTTCCTTCTTTCCTTCCTTCCTTCCTTCCTTTCTTCCGTCCTTCCATTATTCCTCCTTCCATCCTTCCTTCCATCTCTCCCTTTAACATTTCTTCCTTCCTTCCTTCCTTCTCTCCGTCCATCCGTCCGTCCGTCTATCTACGTGTTTCCGTTCTGTGTCTGAGAGCTTTCGTCAGCGTGGGCTCAGTCAAGGGCTCCTATAAATTAACTTGGACTCCCATAGATTAGGTTGATATGTGGGAGATCGAGGCTCAATCTGTTGGCCTCCGATGGGAGATGAGCCCCCGGCCAATTGATAAGGCTGTCGACACTTATCAGGGTCACTGTGGTTTGACCTTGGCAGGTCATAAATCGGAGAGTTCGCATAGGATGTCGCAACTGAATGATCGATTACAGACAGCCACCTACCGACCGCCTGAGTAGCTACGTCACAGCAAAACATCAGGAGGCGATCAGTGATCTATGTCTTCATTATCAAAACAGACCTACATCGGAACATGTATTTAGTTACACAATAGAAACAGGCAGGCAGGCAGACAGAGGGGCAGTTGGATAAACCTATAGATATACAGACAGATAGACAGATAGATAGACAGATAGATAGACAGACATACAGACAGATAGATAGACAGACATACAGACAGATAGATAGACAGACATATAGACAGATAGACAGACAGACATATAGACAGACATATAGACAGATAGACAGACAGACATATAGATAGACAGACAGGAAGCGATGCAGGTAGAGTAGGCCTACTATTACGTTTGACATGAAAGGAACTTAATGTGGTTTATTCTCGATAAAAGACCAAAACTTCCTTTCACGAGAATCTGGAGCCTTTGAAGAATCCCACAGAAGTGATATCAGCAAAATAAGGAAACGCAATCATATCAGATACAGAGTGACAGGCACGCAGATAGACACACAGTCAGACAGACACAGACAGACAGAGGTTGAGCGAGACTTAAGTAAAATTTAATTGAATAAAGTCTGTCGGCAGGAAATCAGACAATTTCGTCAACATATCGCCATCACAAGAAACTGAAACGATAACAAGAGGTCACTGCCATCACCACGGAGAGGGGTAAGGGGTAACGGCCCCACCTCTGCTACGGCTGGGTCGAGGGATTTGTGCAAATTCGAAGGGTTTCGGTTGCATCTTCTATGGCTATGCGCAGGGTGAGAATTGCCGGGTGTTGGGGGTGGGTTCAACCCCCTAGTCTTTCTTAGGATCCCATAGTAAAGTCTACATTTCACACCCAAACTGCACATAAATCAACGTCTAACCCCAGTTATTTTTTTACAATTCCCATACTGGCTATGCGGTTTGACATTTTTTCCAGCATAATAAATTCATAATTTCCAAGGACAGAAAATATATTGCGTGTGTCCGATAGTACGAAATGAAAACATCCCCAGCTATGAGGACTTCGCCCCAGACCCTCAGCAGCAACCCAGACCATAAACCCTGCTGGAAATCCTCCAGATACTCTACCTTTATTGCCTCCATCAACCGCGTAGCTCAGGCAAAGAGGTCAGTGGAAGTGATTCGCGTTAAACGCAAAGAATTCCTTCATAAACCCATATTAATTTGTGCATAACTCTTCTAAAATTTAATGTGTAATAACATAGGGCTTATGTATGGCTGTCTGCTTGTGTCAGTCAGTCAGTCAGTCAGTCAGTCAGTCAGTCAGTCAGTCAGTCAGTCAGTCAGTCAGTCAGTCAGTCGCTCGTCATTCATTCATTCATTCATTCGATCATTCATTCATTCATTTATTCAGTCGGTGTAGTCTACCTGACTGCCGGCATAGAATGAGAATTCGTGACTTCTTTTAATATTCGTAAATATTCGTGAATGCTCATTTTAATATTCGTTCATATTTGTTGATGACGTCACTGTTTCCGTTCATTCATTAGGCCTAATTTAAGAATAAGAACATTCAGTGGTTTTGTAACATGCATTTTTTCATTCATTCATTTGAAAGAATTAAGAATGAAAAGAAATTTTAAAAATTTAATATTCGTTGGCCAGTTCATTCATTCTAGTGTGCGCATACTGCCTATGACTGCCTGTGTCTCTTACGAACCAAGTAGTCTCTGTGCATCCAGACATTACTTTTAGACCTAAAGGCCTACTGTATAGACAAGAGAGGTCGAGGGTGTGTGTGTGGAACCACCGTGGTTGAGGTTCCACTTGAGGCGCCATTCATGGTTCCACGTGGAGCAGAAAATAGGTCGACCATGAAACAGCATTCGGCGTTTCTTAAAATCCACCCAACCCATCCTGAGCACACTACATGAATAAATCAAAATCACCATCAGAACAAGGCGTCTGTTCTTACCACCCTCCCATTCAAGTGGCCATGGGACACCATTCGGCCCTGACTCTCTCTCGTTTGAAACTTCATTACCTTCCGCTATAGCTGCCAAACATGCGCTGTCTCCGAATCGAATTTCCTGCACGATGTAGCCCTTTATAATTTTATAAACATTTTATGTGCATGTGTGTGTGTGTGTGTGTGTGTGTGTGTGTGTGCGTGTGTGTGTGCGTGTGTGTGTGTGTGTGTGTGTGGGTGTATGTGTATGTGTAAGTATGGCCGAATTAAATGTACATGATTACTTTAACACATATCAAGTTTGCCTTGGGCAAAATGCAAAATCCCAATACAGGTCGAGCGAAACAACCCGGGTCATGCATAGATAAAAGTCCGTATAGCCAAGGGTCTCCTTTGGCAATTCATCCATACCCTCAGCTATTAACACATAATTGAAATGGTCTGCGCTGTTATCGTTTGTGTTGCCGAGGTTCTGTGCCAAATAGAAATGTAGGCATTGCTTTAAAAGGAGTGGGGTTGACCGTCGAGACTAGGGACTGATAATCATGATATCATCGTAATAATTATTTTAATTTTTTTCTAAATGTTAAGCGCCCTTGTAACGGCATGTGCCGTGTTACGGCGCTGTTGAAATTGTCGTAGTCATTAATTCATTCAGTCGCTGTCCAAAGCTCGTATGTTCTGATTATCTCATTATCATTTCGTCACCTTATCTTGTACCTACACGTCTTCGCTGTGATATGGGTGATGATGGTGGTGGTGGTGATGGTGGTAATATTGCTGGTAGGCCTATAGTGGTGTGGTAGTGCTGGTGGCAGAGGTGCTAGTGGTTGATGTCGTAGTGGTGGCAGTGGTGGTCGTTATAGTGGTAGTAGACGTTGTGGTAAAGGTAAGGTTGGTATGTACATAGTGGTAGCATACGTGATAAGTGAAAAGTAATAATAATGAATGAATACGTGGTGGTGGTGGTGGTAAGGCGGTTCTTGACTGTGCCACTCTGTCTGACCATCTGCTCCTGATGCAACCGATCTTCCTCCTCATCACCCAATATATACTTACCACCTGCTTAGCTGCTGCTGCTGCTGCTGCTGCTGCTGCTGCCTCTCCCGTTGCCGTGGCTACCGCCGATGCATCACTTTTTAATCGCAAACACATTCTTCGCTGCCGCACGTGGCCATCAATCTTTTTATTGCATCCTAAACACGAGCTTCGGTCTTCTGCGGCATCTAAACCCAAAGTCGCGTTATCCATAGATCTTCATCTCCATCTATCTTCCCCTCATCTTCATCCTCAACTCCATCTTCCACTTCCTCTACCACTTAATCAGCCTCTTTTGATTAATCAACGTCGTCATCTATATTATCCTTTCTAGTTTCTATTCGTTCTTCCATAGTTCTCTCTCTCTGTCTCTGTGTATCTGTCTCTGTCTCTCTGTGTCTCTCTCTGTCTCTGTCTCTCTCTCTGTGTCTCTGTCTGTCTCTGTCTGTCTGTCTCTGTCTGTCTGTCTCTGTTTGTCTCTGTCTATCTGTCTCTGTCTCTGTCTCTCTGTCTATCTCTCTCTGTCTCTCTCTGTCTATGTCTATATGTCTCTGTCTGACTGTCTCTGTCTCTGTCTCTGTCTCTCTCTCTCGGTCTGTCTGTCACGTGGTCTGTCTTCTCTGACTTCACGGTTCACACCTCTGATAATCAGTCATAATCTAATCTGATGTAATCTAGTCGAAAAACTGTCTATAGCGTCGTGATCTTTCTGTCTGACTGTCTCGTCCGTCTTTCATAAGCATCTGTGACATCTGTCTGTCTGTCTGTCTGCCTGTCTGTCTACCTCAGTGTCTGTCTCTGACATGGTTTCCTTGTCTCCGTGTCCCTTCTTCTCTCTCATCGCAGTATATTGGTCCATAAATATATCCTCCCTCTCCATTTCCACCACCTTCTCTTCTTCCCGCCCTTCCACTTCATCCATCTTCTCTTGCTCATCCTCCTCCTCCTTTTTATTATCCTCCTCTCCTTCTCCCCCCTCCTTGTCCCACTCTTTCTCCTCGTGTGTTATAATGGCGACGACCACATCCATTATAGTGTTTTCTCATTGACTGCTGCCCTTGCAGTACCCAACTGTGTAAGTTCAGGCAGCATTATATATAATATATATATACATAAATATGTGTATATATTCACATATACATGTACATATATATACATATATACATATACTTCCCTGGTATCACCTCACGACACATCCGTGTATGCGTACATTCATTCGCTAATACATAAACGATATATGGCACGAGTAGAAATACATGGAGTAGCAGAGTAGAACTGAGTGTTGTTTGTAAGCCACAGAGCGTGTTGGTTGTATTGATGAAGCTATTGGTCTCTCTCGTCAGACCGCGTGCATAGATGTGACCCATATGGATGATTAGCCTACTCACCAGGACGACGTTGGTGCCTGACACCGGATTCTTTTACCGTATAATCTCTGCGTCAGATAAGTAACCAGCTCTTCATAATCGTTGGGGACATTCAGTGCTTAGGCTGATAGAGAAACGTGCCAGAGACTTAATGAGCAATTCATCATAGACAATTGGTGGTCCGTCGGTAATTGAGCTGGGCTTGTCTGCGTGGTATGTTCGCAGCGCTGTATTCGTCTGCACGGCTTGGCGGCAGAGAGTCTGGTGCTGGTTGAAGGATTCTGACAGAGCAGAACTCATCGGATGTCGAACTATCGGTACTTATTGAAATTCGAAGTTGGGTAAGCATTTCTACTTGGGATTGGGTGGGCGACATTCGTAGGGGAAGTAAAGGGTTGAAGACTATCGATGTCCTGCGTTTGTAGGGACAAAAGAATCGCTTAAATAAGGCAATGTCCTGCGTTCGAAAGGACAAAAGAAGGGTGAACGGTATTTGAAACTGAATTCATGCTAAATCTGAACATATAGTGACGGTAAGAACACCAGAAACAATAGCAAACGCAAGAATAACAACAGCTACGACATCGCCAATGGAAACAATATTAGTAACAACAATACCATTAGGCTAATAACAACTAAGCTGAAACAGCAAGAGCAGCAGCAGCAGCATCGTCGTCATCATCAGCATCTTTATACCACTTAGATAAATGAAGTTGCTGCGTCTGTATCTGGTGCTTGTGTGTGTCCTTCTCTTCGTCCTCCTGTGTATCATCGTCAGTCTGTCTCTCTTCGTCCGGATCATCCAGGTCTCCCTCGACTCCCCTCCCTGGCCTGGCACCTCCTCTGTTTCCGCCTCTGCAGAGATGAGCGATGACAACAGCAAACAGAAGACACGAGGGACAGGCACGGACAAGGCCAACAGAGGGACAGACATATACGAGGCCAACGAAGGGACAAAAGACGCTGGGAAGGTCAACCGAAGGACAGAGGACAAGGCCAACCAAGACCAGGAGAATATGATTCGTCGACTGGAAGAGAAGGAAGAGGAGATTCGTTTCCTCGTTGGACAAAGAGATCGTCTTCGCAAGGACATCGTTCGGCTAAGAAACCAGATCCAACATCTAAGGTAGGACCTACCTCCTCTGATGAGTCTCTCTTGGAGTGCGCTATATAAATCTGCGATTACCATTACCATTACAATAGGCCTATATTCAGTCTGTCATCTATTCTACACAACAATTGTCTTAAACAAGTAAATGCATGCGTGGTTCCGCTGTATGTGATAACGAATGCCTGCGCTGGGGCAGATTTAGGCTATAAATGTAAATGTAGGCTTACACGTTTTTCTATAGCGACCATTTTGCCTTCGTTTTGCAATTTATAGATTGGGAGAGACCCTTCACCACAGTTCTTTTTCTGGCCTAGTGACAATAGGCCTATACATAGAACCAGCGCGCAGATATTCTGCAAGGAGACTATATAGGCTTATATAGTTTATTGTATTGTATTGTATTTGAACACTTGTTATAGCGCCCCTACCAGATTGCCCATTCAGAGGCGCTCCCGACTATTGCGCGGACGCTGAATCGGAGTTTCACGCCGAAGCAGTTTATATGCTATGTTTATATGCTATGTTTATATGTTTATATAGCAGTTTATATGCTATGTGTAAAGAGTCTTTTTTACTCAGGATATGTTTTGGTTTTTTATACAATAAGGCAGGCATTTTGAAGTCAAGTGCTTCATAAATCGATCGTATAGGCCTAAGCAATAATAAGCAATCGCATATTTTCACTTAGCTATAGGGCCTAGTTGATTGGTTGGAAATCGAGTGTAGCCTATTTATCCTGTTCAACTTTTACAAATATTCCAGCGTCAACATCAGCGGAGGAACAGAAAACAAAACACAAAATCAGAACAACGATGACAACATCTTTGACAACGAAGATAACGATGACGATGACTTCTTAAACGCATCGTCATGGCATCGCAAAGTCAGCGGCAATTCGTCAGCAGCACCAGAAAGGCTGCCACCTGTTGACGATGACGAGCGGATGAGGAGAGGAAGACCTCTGGACGTGGAACAGAACGGAAACTGGAGCTCAGCAGAAGGAGGAGTTCGCCTGACGAGCGAACACGAGGTCATTCCGTACACAAGGTTCACCCTGACGCGGCTCTACCTCTTGGAGTCAGGACTGGAGCCGAGAGTCGTCGAGAAACCAACGGGGCACCGGAAGAAAGCCATCGACACACTCATCGAACACTCCCTGGCGAGACTCAACGAAAGGAGATCGAAGACCAGTCGAAACGGTCAGTACGTCAGAGAAGACTTTCTCGAAGGAATCTTTCGCAGTGTTCCTGGTTTCGGGGAACAGTACGATCTGTACTTCGCCGATAAGGAACTTCCGAGGTACAACCAGGTGTCGATGGTAAGGCTCCTCGCTCCACCGGTCGTCGTGTCCAGAAGGACGATTCAGATTCGCAAGGACTTCATCTACACGGTCGTTCCACTGTCTGGAAGGGTCGACAAGTTCCGGAAATTCCTGGAGAGGTTCGTCCAGGTGGCAATCATCGGTGACAACAAGGTCTACCTGATGGTCGTCTACTTTGGACCGGATGGTCTGACCGAAGTTCAGGACATCTTGCGGAAGACCTCCACCGATCACCACTACCCACACATGAGCGTTGTCGCCCTCGACGGTAAGTTTTCTCGCGGCAAGGCCCTTCGCGAGGGGGTGAAGCGCTGTCCCTTCCCAGGCGACGTCCTTATGTTCTTTTGCGACGTCGACATCGTCATAACAACCGACTTCCTCGAGAGATGTCGCCTCAACACGGACAAAGGTCGACGCGTCTACTACCCCATCGTCTTCAGCCTCTACAATCCCCGTCTCGTCTCCTCCCTGCAGGCCCGCTCGCTCCTCGAGGCACCCACGGCGGCGGCTGGGACAGCCAACGACACCCTGGTCCTGTCGGCGGAGAGCGGCTTCTGGAGGGACTTTGGTTACGGCATGACGTGTCAGTATCGGTCCGACTTCGAGAGGCTGGACGGCTTCAGTGAGGCGATACAGGGATGGGGACTAGAGGACGTCCTGCTCTACCGCAAGTACCTTCGCAGCGATCTGGCCGTAATCAGAGCCACAGATCCAGGTATCATTCATCTGTGGCATGAGAAGACCTGTGATCCAGCGCTGCCTGGAGACCAGTACCGCGGCTGCATCCGATCGAAGGCCCTGAACGAAGCATCGCACGCACAGCTGGGGATGCTCGCCTTCGCAACGGATATCGACCTACACAGAAACCTAACCAAGAAAAGACGCACTTAGATACAGCCGGACCTGCGTGTTGTGGACTTACCTTGAGGCAGTCATGTCGGAGATGATGATGGTCTCCGATGTTACGCACAGTTCAACGTATAATACCATTCGTGTAGATTTTATATCAGGGCTCAACCGGCGTCAAATTCAGAAATAGAATTAGAGAAAAAGAAAGTCATGCAAAATAAAAAAAACTTTCTTACACAAATATTTTACTAGCTGTGCTGAAGCATACTTAATATTGAGCAGTGCTTAAATTTGCCAGATTTGGCCTAATTTTTTATTTTAGTTTCTTTACTATGTGAAATACATACAACTTTGATTCCTAAATATTTACAACTCCGTTACTTAATAAATACCCAATAAAATATACCGCCGCTGTTTATAATTAGTGATTAATTATTATTAAGTGTGCATTATTATTACAAGCAAAATAAATTATGTGCGACAAATTCCATTGAATCAATTCATTTTAATAGTAAAATAATGTAACGACTAGACTGCAGCAAATGAACATTCTGGACTGGATTTCTATGCATACGTGTACCTTAACACTTAAATAGTATAGCGCATTTATAGGGTCCCTATTACATGGATAAATCTCCGAAAATTATCAACAGAAACAAACATCCAAATTAATTTCTTGTTGGTAAAATCAATGCAGACTGGTTCCCTGCTATCGACAGGAATCCGTTGGTTGGTTCCACATGCATGCATGGCCTCAGGCCTGCCACTAGTGACTTTTTCAGTTTACTCTGCATTATTTTGCTAAATGATGTACTGTATTCGTATTAAAATGACATTTAACATCATAAAGGCTAGCACATACAGCGCAGCGCCTCTGAGTAGAAACCTTGAAGGGGTGCTACATAAATGTTTAATTACACTACATTACAGCACTATGCAAGAGGTTTGAATGAATGGGTGCACCACAAGAGAGAAAGTGCAACTTACACCTGAATCTGAGAGAACAGTAGGCCTATTTAAATAGTGTAGCGCCTTGTATGGGGTCCCTAAAAGCGAGCGCTGTGAAGATCCATGCTATCTTCAGTTGTTGACGGAATCTTTATAGGGATTGCCAATGACTTCAGTTTTTTTTCAGTGTTTAGCGACATCTTATGGCTGCCAGGGCAGTTACTAGATGTCGCCCTCCTCCTTTTCCAGGATTACCAAAAGTACAGGCAGTGTGCGAGTTTTCCATCAACAGCCACATTAGCTGGGGGCATTGAAGGCTTACACAAGCCATTGGTGGCCAGCTTTAGGCCCACAGAAAGTGGTTGTCTGGGAGATACTACTCTGAACCAGTTTGGACCCAGGAAAGTTTTCTCCTTTTCAAAACACACATTCAGTATCACGAGTACACATTTAGTCCGTGGAGTTCAAGTACATGAATGCACGCACTTGTTTATATACAAATATGCATGAATGTATCTAGATATGTGTATGTAAATGAATCATTGTATGCATGCATGTCTGTAAGTACATGTTGTACTACATACTGTATATACATGCACGCATGTAGGAATTATAAACTAAAAGAACAAACAAGTAGGAATTATTGATGACATCCGTTATTCACAATCCTTCAGGTTCTGTACATTTCAATTTGATAGAGCTCTACAAATAAACCTAGATACCAACACACATGCATGTTTACATTACGTATTAACCTGAACATGGGATGAAACTCTACGTAGCTCTATATATGTATAACCATGCCTATCAGCACAGTTAGAATGTCATCCAGTTACATATCTAGACTCTGTTACAAAAATACTGGTGCAAAAATCCCACAGTCCGATGTTGAGAACAGACTGCAATACTTTTGGGTTTCGACAAATACAAACCCTAGTGCTCTAAATCTTTGGGGATACTTTTTACTACGATGGTAGTGATCGAATTATGCAGACGTGGCTTGCATGCGACGGTCCTCAATAGAAATGTCTACAGTTTGACAGAACCTTCGGGTAACGATGTGCTGCATAAATGATAAAAGCGAAGGTCATTGACGAATGACTGAACGTTCTGAACAAATGATGGCAGATCCTAAAACAGAAAAACATCCACAAATTATTTCATATTTTTTATTATTTCTCTAAATCTATAATCTATACGAAATTACCAACTCAGAATGTGGGGAGCAAAGAATCATCTCACCACGGCTGACCAAGCAATTGATTTGGATGCAATATACGGAGTGCAAGATGACATTCTAACTTCAAGCCACCAAAAATTAACCGAACTGCTTCTCTTCTCATCAAAAAGTCAGAATAAAATTTGTTTCAGCCATATAAACATCAACACAACAACATCAGACTGGATAAAAATAAGCATAAGGAGCATAAAAATAAAGCAGAATTCTCTATTCCAATGATGAGCACAGCCATGTTTAAGTAAGTGTGCCTTTATGTTTAGAGAGCTCCTCTAGTCATCCTCTCCAATGCAAGACTGTGGACATTACAATAATCTCCATGGCTTCATGGTGGTGACAGCTAGTGTCAGTTTCTGAAACTACCTCAGAGGAAGGTCAGCGAATATTAACTCGGTCAGCCTCTTCATGAAGTACATGACGAAGACGTACTGACATTGATTTGCTATTGTCATGAGAACAGAATTCTCTGCGAGCATTTGCAACAACAAACACTTTACAGCATAGAAAGAAGCGAAAACGATATCTAGAGATTGCATAATTTTTGTCACTTCCGCAGAGCCCCCCCCCACTGAGGCTTAACTAAATGTGGATGGAACTCACAGTTTCCGAGTGAAACGTATGGATGAGAATGGTCTTCTGGTGATCGCTGATGCCCTTCATGACGTGTAGGAACTCAGGAATGAACTGTCCGTAGAAACTGCTGAAGTTGACGGAAGCCATGTTGTAGATGGCGAATGTGATTTCGTCCTGGAGCAGGTTGTGTGACCGCTGAAGAAGCGTCTGAACAAGAACGGATATGAACTGGTTCAGCATCATGTCACGGAAGATCGGCTGAAACAACACAAACAACGAATATGCATCAACTGGACATTCACATGGTACCACTTCAAAAATCCTCTTTAAACATCAACTGCCAACTCTTGAAGGCTGCAGTTGTGCTCACTGAGGCAGTTTATATCAATCAATCAATCAATCAATCAATCAATCAATCAATCAATCAATCAATCAATCAATCAATCAATCAATCAATCAATCAATCAATCAATCAATCAATCAATCAATCAATCAATCAATCAACTGATCAATCAATCAATCAATTAATTTATCAATCAATCAAAATTTATATAGCGCCCTTCAAGATTCCTGCTCAAAGGCGCTCCCAACCCAGGCCAAGCGGGAAAAGTTAGTCTACATGTAAAGCAGCAAATGAAACAGAGAGCACATAACGTTAGGAATGTGGCAGATTGCCAGAGTATACAGTCACTTGTACTATTCAACAAGTTAATACCACACCATGCAGTGAAAAATTTCTGCCTTTCAACACCCATTGGTTTCCTGAATAATTCATATCAATGGCATCAGATTGTCTTATTCATTGCTAGTTCAGAGAATCTCTCCCATGGACCACGTCCTAATGTCAAGTAATGAATGATTCAAAGTTCCTCCTCCACTCCAATGTTCTTATCCTAAACCTTATCGGTCTTCTTCTTAAGACTAAATTAAAAATCAAAAAAGATCTCAGTCAAATTCAGAGGTCGAACTTAATTACTGATAATAAAATCTAACCTAATGACTTCTATAGCACCTTTATCCTACTGCATACAGCATCAGTCAACAATCAGCAAAGTGTATAGATTAACATACTTCTTTAGTCATTAGGAGTCAATAGAAATTAATACACTGTTGCACAGGTGGGCTGAAAGATATTATGGCCTCATTGGTAAGGTGACAGCCTAACTAACTTCGAATGAGCCCTAAGCGCATATTATCACTCACATGCTTCTCATCAAATGATTTATTTTTTATCAAGATTGAGTTTTTATCCAATGACAGTATGTGGTAGTCGGGAACCTGCTCAGACTGAAATACGGTACCTGGGCTATATGTTACAAACTCTGACATCCATACAGGAAATGCTCAGTCTAAATCTGAGAAGTCAGAGAAAACAGACGTCAAACTGTGGCGGGTAAATAATAAAATGAAACTCAGGAAACAGCTTTTAAAACAGGCATCTGAAACCATTTGAAAGAATTATAGTAATCTGTACAGCATTACTTGTCTGTACAAAACAAAGAAAAAGTTATGAACTCTGTCAAACTCAGAGGTCAGTTACTATTTTAGGAAAAGGAAAATATCAGTCTCACCTTTCGATAAAGATAATGTTTGACGTTTAGAGATTCGAGTGATTCTAAGTTCTGGCGAAACAGAGAGATATCCATTTGCAGAAAAGACTGGCCAAACGCCTGAAATCAAAGAGAAACACGAGGAAGAAATTCAATATATCCACCCACAACAGAAAAGCATGACGAAGAAGTGCGACAGATTGTGCCTGAAAAACCTGGTCAGTTGAAAAAACAGCACATGAAAAACGTACTCTGAAGGTGATAACGCATGAAATAGGTGAGAAATAGTTACTGTACACAATTTTCATCAAAATACCAAATAAGTTACTTAAAAGATCCCATATTAAAACTTCAGGCAACATAATAAAATAAAAGTTACATTTGAAAATAATTTTGAACATAAAAAAATCTATTTAATTTATCCAAGACAACTAAATTACAATACAATTTAACTCATAATTTTTCAAATGTAGTTGAACATCTTACCATATCATAAATTTACACCATTGTAATATTTGTGTGCTTTCCAAAAAATTATTCTGCATTTCCAGCCTTATCCAATGCAATATTAAACCAAATTTCAAATTCTCTGTCTTCAGCTGGGTTTCCTGTAGCACGGTCTAAAATTCCAGGCAATGGATAAGACTCAATGATTAAACAGAAGCTGACCTGCATTATCTGGATGAACTGGTCCTTATTCTCCACCTTCTCCAGAGCCTGGTTGTTGACAGATTCCAAGACAGATCCAGGGAAGAAATACCTCCAGTTGAGTTGCAGAAATTGGTATAACAGTTCAAACAGAGATGGCTTCACATCAGGAGAATCCCTCTACAACCACCAAGTCAAAAAACCATCAGTTTGAAATAGTACATTCACACAAAACGATCAAGAAATACATTCGAATGACTAAGACATTTCCACATTTAGACCAGCCAAGCATTTTGATCAATTTTCATCTGATATGCTGAAACGTTTTTATCCAAGATGCTGAAACTTTAAGTGTCCGTTAGTGCTGAGTCAAAATTTAATCTATTGATGATTGTTTCGAATGCTTACCAGCTGTTACTGAAATAACTTTAAAAGGTTAGTAAAACAACTGGAAGACGGTTACATACAATAAAACTTCGGTATTTCGAACTTCCAGTTATATCAAATGACAAATGGCCCGGCCACAATCAATGCAAATACAAACAAAAATAGCTCTGTTTTATCGAACCTGTCCTGCTTATATCGAAGTCTCGCTTATATCGAATGCCCTGTTCGGTCCTTATCAAACAATGGGCTTGCAGATACAAACACTGGTAAAAATAGTCTTATTTCGTAAATGGTGACACAACTGTGAATGCAGTATAATACTGTGGCTGTGTTTTCTCAAATTAATGGTTTGACTCAAAGGACACAAACAGAATTCATAAAATTAAGCAAAGGAAAAACCTGATGAATTAAACATACCACACTTAGCACGGGATAGATCTGTGAGAGGCAGAGATCGAGAATACTTGGCAGCAATTTCCTAAATGATGAACCTGGTTCCTGTACGATGACCAGCAACAGCTTAAGAAACCTAGCAAACAAGAAACCTTTTATTACCTAACACATTGTAATCAGACTTTTTCTGTAGAGCCATTTTATTGTATTGCTGTGCATATTTGTTACTTTATATAGCACTTTTCACAGAAGAAACATATCATGGAAAGTCATATTCTTTGTTCATTTCTAAAGACCCCACATAACATTCACTTACCTCTATGGACCATTACATTACATTACATTACATCTTCTCATGTCTATCCTAATGCACCAGATATTCATTACAACATGAATTCTGATACAACATGGTTGGGACATGGACCTTAAAATTAGTTTAGCCATAGAAAATAAGTTCATTTGTTATAAGGCGATTCTTGTTATGGCTTCTATAACAAGTTTATGGCGTAACAAACGACTGATTACACTATGTAACCTCAGATATCCTTAGTTCAGTTTTCAGTCAGCGCCAGAGGAGATAGAGTCATACAAAGGCCAGAGTATATACAAAGTCATACAAAGGCCAGAGTATATACAAAGTCATACAAAGGCCAGAGTATATATACAAAGTCATACAAAGGCCAGAGTATACAAAGTCATACAAAGGCCAGAGTATACAAAGTCATACAAAGGCCAGAGGAGACAGAGTCATACAGAGGCCACAGTATCTTGCTGTAATACCTTTACCTTTGCACAAATTCAATACAACTTGTGATGGCAGTTTTCCAACTGCAATTCACCATTCATGTTAAAATCAAATTGGAAATTTGTAAAAACAAGAACTTAAAAATAATAATATGCATTTAAATGAATAATCAGATACCTATCGACTAGTTGATGACCATAAGCGCTTTCTTGATGAAGACTGTCCAATATCAACTCTCTAAATGCACAAAAAACTTCATTCTCAAGATCACATTCAAAATATTCTAAAGCAGGTTACTTTAGAAATACCAGATGTTGTGACCAACTCTGATCAACATGGTAGCACCTCTTTCTCTTTCAGTGACTTCTATATATACTTGTTAATAATTACAACAAACAATTAGAGACATGCAAGAACTTCTTTATAACACAATATTACATAAATGAGCATCTGTAAAATGCAACTTCAATGAAAAACTCATCAGTGGCACCCCCAACCCAACAAGAAGCCTCATTCAAACAGAACAAGGTTTCAAACTTCAAGTGCTTGTGGAACAGAGAGGTACATAGGCTGACTAGCTCAGCTCTAGTTTCATGAGGAAGGATGTTCCAGCTTCAAGGATCGACAAAAGCAAAGCGTCTGTGCTGAAATGGAAAGGAATAAGACCAGGGCCCTAGAGGACAAGATGAACACCCTGATCGGCCGAACAAAGGGACCTGCAGCCAGGAACAGACGAAGCAGAGATACACAGTGAGCATAGATAAGATGGGGCAATTTCCACCAAGCACTTTCACATAAAAGTTAAAATCTTAAATTTGATTTTGTTACAAGAGCTTGATAAGAGCTTCTGATTCCTAATTTGAATTAATGATACATCACCTGGTGAAGAGGTTCAGAAACGTCTGGATGACCTTCTCCACGAATTCTGATCCCATCTGGACTCGAATTGTCCGGAACAATGCCAGAAAGAATCCAAGAAACTGGAAAGTTATTTCTGAAATCCAGAAAGAAGAAACATGGTCACAATCTTTCTGAGTCAATCGAGTACTACTGGATTTGCAGAGGTCCTATAATTAAAAAATTGTGGTATTAATTGCATATCAGTACTAAGAAGGATAAGACATTGCTATGCTTGGATAAGACATAGGATTAATTACATATTAATCCTAAGCAGAGTGGTCCCATGGTATAAGAAAACATCATTTCAATTACATATTAATCATAAGAAGAGTGGTCTTGTGGATAATTACATATTAATATTAAGAAAAGTCATCCAAAGACTAAATTACTTCCAGCTTAAGGGTGGACAAGAAGCCAGTAATATGACAACAATTCTTTAAGGTATGAACCATTCTGTTTGATCACTGTTTATTCTGAAAACACCACCTCACAAAAAGGAAACAAATTCACCCTCCAGACAAGCTGGCGAAATGTTTGCAAGAATCGTTAGGGGCCAAGGACAAACATGTCTGTTAGAAAAGTTTTGTTTATTTTCCCCAAATGATCCACATTGGCTAAAATCTGGTTTCAGCATTGGCATCACAGGCCTATGTATACGAGAGTGAATTTTTTGGTAGCTGGTATTTTCTCAACATGTCGTAGAAATAGGACGAGGCAATCCTCAGAAATGCGAGTTTTTCTTAAAATTATTTATTGGTGTCAGACAAATTATGCACTATTCCAATAAGCTGCATGTTTATAAAATATGTGTTTGATTGGAATAAAAGTTAAAATAAAGCATAACACTGAGAAAATGTGTGTAGAATGAAAGCACTAAAGGTAAGAGTGAGGAAAACCATTTTGGAACATACCCTAAAAATAGTTCACCATCCCTGCCCTAACACATCAACGATCAGTCACCGTACCTGTTGAAAACGCTACCCAAGGGGGTTGCTTTATTGCATTTACAGACACCGTAGAATGTCCGCAAAATGAAGTGACGATAGATAGTCTTACCGTAGTCATGTACATAGATTGGGACAAGGCAGAGTGCGATGTGGATGTATTCCCGAAGAGCGGCATGACACATCTGTTTGCTCCGACTGACTCCATCAGCCGACAGATTCTCAACGATGTCCGTCATGATTGACAGTGAATGACTGATGCTCCACCTGGCTGTTACACACACACTCACATCAATTCACTTGCCATATAAACATAAAAGTCGTTCCTTTGATTATTCTGCCATCAGTGCTGTAAGTTTTCTCTCAAACTGTATACTAATAGTGTTAGATTTAAAACATTTATGCTATTATTTGATTGTACCTTTGATTAATTGATTTGATAACATATGAATACAGATAATTTACGATTGTCTCTTGAGTAATTCTCTACCTTATATGGCACATTTTCAATTGTATGAACCAAATGACATAAGTAATTTAGCAATATGCTTCTGCCAAACTGTATATCCATTTAATTTAATAACTGAACAACAATAAAATAATCTTACATCATCAATGCTTGCATTCATAAGTCACTTTATAAACAGCCGGACACACTACAGTTGCATTATGGAAGTTTTTAGATTAAAATACACCTTATTGTATGAACAAATCTCCCAGTAATCTGCTATAACATACTAAATTGACAGTAACAAAATGCCCGAGTAGTTGAAAAGCAGGAGAAAGTGTGTAAGAGAATACCATTTGCTTGTGCCGTTGGGTTGCCCTGTAGTCCTGACTGTTCACAGAGTCTCTTGAGGTCACCCAACAACTGACCGAGAAATACCGTCAGACTGTGGCTTCTTGTTTCCCAGTCCTGCTTGGCTTCGTGGATTCCTGGCCAAGGCAGCATCAGGTAATGTGACAGAGAACGAAACTTCAACAGCTCTACCTAAAATCACAAACAACATCCAACCTGCATAACATCTGGTAAAGCAAAGTGATATTGTTGACTTTTCAGTTATCTGACGATTGCCTGTATGTAAACCTTTTGTATCTAATGAACTCCGAGGCTTGTGTAGTAGGGTGGAGTGAAAGTTATAGGAAAATATTTTGTTGGAGAATTTTCAATTGGCTGGGGGTGCAAAACTTGTGTATGGATACTAGTAGTACTAGCGTAAAATATCTTGCCTCTGGTATTATGTTTTGAGGTGCCCCAACTGTAAAAACCAATCTCATTATAACCGAAAAATTGAGATCTTTCGTAATGTGTTAAATTGTCTAATTTGCATACTATAAATGCTGTAACCTCACTGATATGAACGGAATAAACTATGCAAAATTAATTTCACATGAACACTAAATAATGCAAATTCTTAGACTGAAATTGGTTTGATTAGAATTATTTGTTGAAAAATTGTTTCTGTGAAGTTTCCTCGAATCACCCTTCTTTGCTCAAAAATCAGATTTTGAAGCAAACGTCTTAATAAAGCTTTGATTCCGGTACTATGGCCCGTATAAAACCCATCACTTTGATCTTCATTTTACACAGACAGTCAAACAAACGGTTACTCTTCTGTTACAAGTCTGATACATCTTTAACTTGCTTGGGTAAGACAAGGAGACTTTGGAAATTCAATAATGGTTTCGTTTCATTCGCATTCTTTGTTCTTGACAAGTTCCTGAATTTCTTCTTATAACAGCAGCCTTTTACGAGGAGGTTCACAAGTTCCAGACATCTGCTGGTTTCTTTCCAACTTATTAAGTTGGAATTAATCTTTAGCAGCAAAGTTAAAAGTTGGCACACGGAACTGTCTGACTGTAGTGGATCTGCCTTGTCGTCCGGATGCCAGTTCTCTTATATAACCTCTGTCATCGGTTAATGTCGCAAGCATAAGATTCTCAGCATGTCCATAGAAGACATTCCTTTGTACTACTGGAGCCACAATCTCCAGGATACCTTCGGACAAGTATCTTGATAAAGCAATCATTCGATGACGATGACGATGGCGATAACCTTCTGTGATGGTTCTGCAGACTCAGCATGGAAACGCAGAATTCTGTTAGCAGTTGTAAGCCATCTTGAGTGAACTACTGGACCTGGTTTTTGATTATCAACTTCATCAGAGCATTTCCAAGCAGCTTTACACCACAGTTCTTCAACAGCATGCGCCACCTATTCTGCTATATCAGCTACTGCTGGATCCCCTCATTCATTCATTCATTCATTCAATTCAGGTCATTCATTCATTTTAAAGACTTAACGCCCATCCAAGCCGCTCCTTTATTGTTTCCTCTTGTTTGTTATCATCACGAACGAACAGGGAGAATTTCATCATGTCATTACATGTCGGAAGCACCATTTGAAACTATTCTGAAGGAAAGCCAAATACTGGACAACTACTAGTTTGTCTTGTTTACGGCTTCTCGGTTGCCATTCTTGCAGTTGACCTTCTAATCATTTATTCATTCATTCATTACAGAGATTTATATAGCACCCATTCGTGTCTACTACACAGAAGTGCTCCCGACCCCAGCACGGCTAAAAAAGACAGTTTTGAGGTTAGAATAGAACGTATCAGAACTGACTTCGGAGAGCAAACGCAGCACCAAGAGGAGCCCGTTGCAGACCAATGGGCAATCGACTGAGAAGATGCGATTCTGCCCGTTAGATGTACTGGCAAAAGGGACAAGGAGCCCACTCAGCTAAGTTGAGCGGAGGCAGCAACGGCCAGACAAACTCAAGGTAGGGCAGCAGAGCTCGCGAAGACAGAGGCAAGGCCCGGCAAACACCGCCATACCAAAGCAGCGATCCTGTACGTCATTCGTTGCCGGAGGGGGAGCCAGTGCAGCACGTCCAGCATATAGCCAGAGAGGTTACCGAATCTAGGGATGCGTTTCAGTCTTCAATGTACTAACAAAAGACATAGCCATAGTAAAATAATATTAGTGAAAACAGAACATAGTAAGTTTAACTAAATTCAAGACGTCTATCGAAAATTTAGGCATTTCTGGTTTTTTGGGTGGCCTTGGGGCACCTCAAGATGTGCATCAAATTCAATATTATTTTACCCCAGGCTACTGTGCACAGTACACAACTTTTGCACACCAAGCCGATTCTAAAATGTTAACTTCATTTTTTCACTCCACCCTATTGTGTAGGCAGTGCTTTTGTAAGGTACTTAACAGGCACTATATTATTAAATGTCTAGAAACATGCATGCTTAACAATGTTAATTACTTCATGCTTTTCAGGTAGTCACCTGGCAAATGACTACCGGTAGCTGTATCTCCATTCACACAGTTGCACGAATTAATATTTTGTACTAACATTACCTATAATACTACTAATAATCAGTTTCTACCCCTAAATTTAATTTCTATTCAAAAGGGATCACTTCACCATTTGGAAATACTTCTTCTATACCTACTCATAATAATAACAACAGTCCATTAATGATCATAATTATAAATTAATGATCATACAAATTAATGATCAATATTCTTTAAAGACTTATCATATAAAAACTCATCCTATAATTTAATAAACAATTAGAAATTAAATAGAATAACGTAGAATTTCTGAACATTTGGATATTTCCTGGCATTGTTGCTAAAACCTATAAATTCTTCCTGTTCTTTTATGATCTGCCAAGAATCCAAAGAAGTCATCCTTTTTTAATTACAAAATTAATAGAATGTAAAATAAACTATAAAATGTACATTAACATTAACTAATTAATTGAAAACAATGTCAATTACTTGAAAACAATGTTTGCAAAATTAGATTACATCAACAAACTCTGCCAGAACTCAACAACTAATTCAAGAAAACTCCATTCTAAGCTGATTTAAATATTCGTTGAATCAATCAAAGTACTTATTCCAAGATCACTGCATCACTTTAATCACTGGTAGGAAACTAAATAAAACATTTCTATAAATGTAATAATGCATTTTCAAACTGATGCCTTGATTGATACCTTGACATGTGGTCAACTAACCTCTGGTGGACATGCGTTGGCCTTTATACCTTGCTGGAATAACTTCTGTATGAGCGGATTGTGGTAGAGGTAGGCTGGTCGGACTGTTGTACAGAGAGACAGCAGAAGGTGAGAGGCCGACAGCAGGAGTTTCTCCGGAGCCTGTATACAAGAAATTTGCCATTTATAAGCTACTGTTGCTTCAACATGTACGCATGTATTTAAACACTTAAAATAATGCCTTGTAAATATCTTTCAAAACAGCTACATATGCATGGTGGGGCTTTGCGGGACAGCAGGAGTTTAGTAGACTGAAGTCCGTGACTGACCGTTTCATCCGACTGCATTATATTCCTCAGGACAGCCTCACCTTTGAACAGTTATGTAGAATGGCTGATGGGAGCCTCTTTACTGCTGTCTTGCGTAATCAGGGCCATGCGTTGAACCCACTCCTACCACTGCAGAGATCACAGCTCTACTCCATGAGGCCGAGATTGCATGACCGAATTATCCATAGGGGCAGACAACCTAATTAGGAAAACGTTTTTGACAAAACTGCTTTATATTGTTTAAATGTCATGTAAACCATAGTGCGGAGTAAGCAGTTGGTCATAATAAAGAATATACTTACTTACTCACTTATATAACAATAAATAACTAAAAATGCTTTGTTGATCTACTCTAATTAAAATTCTTTTGCAGCATAAAGTAACTATTAAATACAGTTTCTTACAGATTCTTCGAGTAGCAGTGGTACAACAGTGTCGACTATTCCTTCAATCATTCGATGACACTGTGTTCCTCGTTGTTCATCTGAACGAGCATGCTGATAGAACTGATTCAGCCAACAACTGTATGCTTTCACAACTGCCATTGCCTGAGCATGTCTGAATTAAAACAAACACCAACATCAGGTCAGGAATGGTAAGGTACAGCAACGCACAGTAATTAAATAAAATTTGGCAAGGCAAGGTAATGTAAGGAAAGCTAAAGTAAGGCAAAAGCAAGGTAAGATGCTTGCTAAAGTAATATTTAAGAAGACAATTCTCCCAATTCTCAAATCTATAATAATAATAATAATAACAGTGACAATTTATAAAGTAAGATGGCGCCCCTAACACAGCCATGCCGTTACAAGTAAGCCTCACAGTCAACTAACAGCAGGGTAGGCCTTACAGCTAAAATAAGTCTTGAGTCCGGATTTGAAGGAGTCAATTGTGTATAAGACAATTCTCCCAATTCTCAAATCTATAGCTCTGGATGTAATAGATTATTTGGCTCAAACACTAGATGACAGCAGTGCAATCAGTGAACAACCTCAGCACAATTTTCTCAGGTCAATAATAACAGAATTTGTTACCAAGAAAGAGCAAAGGCCAAAAACCAACCTAATAGATCTTTTGTTAAGCTCCTTGTGACGTTCACACACTGCTGTATATATCGGTGATTTAACAACTGATTTGACTGATTATAATTAGAAATTATCTGCACATCAGAAGAAAGATATTCACTAAGTGTCATCCTAAAAAGTTTCGACATGGCTTACACGTCAATGAAATCACCCTCCAGAACATTCTTTATGGTTGATCCGATTTCATACAGCTTCATTTTGGTCCCATAGACACCAGTCTGTATTAGTCTGTTGAAAAGAAAAATCGTTTTCATATTTTGTCATTGACGATTCAAATACAACACACGAACCAGTGAGAAAATACAACAAAATCCATCTAAAAGAACAGTAACCAAAGCTGTGCCTATGACATTGAATAGGAAATGGTCAATGAATAGTGTTGAAATTTAGAGGCTGTTTTACCATCAAAATTCTAAAAGGAAAACAAGATTTAGCCAGGTGGAGTTATACATTTCTGTGAAGCACAACTCAAGAATATCTTTTTTGTTTTCTATAACTTATAAATACCTTAACATTCTTACAATTTTGTAATGTAGTACCATGCAAAAAGTTTACTGCAAAGATAGATAAGATAAAAAATCATTAGTGAAGGTTACTTCAGATGTAGCATAAACACAACAACAGCACACACAACATACACAGAAACAGCACAAACACAACCACGGCACAAACACAGAAACAGCACAAACACAGAAACAGCACAAACACAACAACAGCACAAACACAACAACAGCAATGCAAACACCAGACAGTCTTTCTGTACTGTCAACGACTTGACAACAAGTTATCAATCAATTTCACATGACACAATAAGATTTGAACGCCACCTGCTCAACAGATAGGAAATCTTGCCACCTAAGTAATCATTAGATAAAATATCTCGACACCTAACACAGGACCCTTCACGTATTTCATAAAAGTGATGTTCATACTAACTTAAATCTTGTTTTAAAGTACAATAGGAATAAACAGTCCATCAATGCAATAGGTCAAAGAATATCCATCTTAGCCACAGACATCAACAATACCTAGCATCTCCATAGTCTTACTTTTCTACAAGAATGCAGCCATCCTGCATAGTCTGCGTGAAATTCTCGCCAGTGAAGTGGCACGACAGACGACCGTACGCCTGCAGAAAGGACGAGAGGTCACGCAGTGCACAGTGTAATCTTCGGCAGTCGTTCTCTGCTGTGACGTTGAGCTGACGTTTCAGTTGTGCGTCTGTTATGTATCGTTCCAGGTCAAAATAAACTGTCATGTACTCTTTGAACGGCTCATACTGTAAACATACACCCAAGACTCATCACAATGCTATCTTTGAAAACCATAATATTATGAAGAACTGCCTTATAACAAGGTTCAGTTATAACAAGGGTAATTTCTGCAGGTGAATAAATTTGAGGTCCAAGTCATGACTGTATTACATCAGAATTCGTGTTTTAGTTAAATGCTTTACTACATCTCTACAGAGTAGATACGAAAAATTTAAAATAAAATAAATTTAAAAGATACAGAAAATGTAATATTTCTGCAGAAATCATTTCTGCAACAGGAAATCGCAGACTAATACAACAGTTATTGAACATGCAACAGTAACAAAGGTATACTTGTAATAATCAGTGACAACATTGTGAAAGCTAAATTTTAATAGAACATGTTAAATGTGTAATGTAAGCTGATGTTGAAAGGCACAGGTCCGCAGTAAGGCTAGTAAAGCAACTACTGGTCCGCAGAGCAACAGAAAGTTTGAGAAGACAGGTCTAAGCAATTCTCACCAGAAGAGTGAACATCTGCACTGGATACAACTGCGTTACTTTGGCAATCGTTTCCAGGCATTCTGCAAGAAAGTATTGCCACTCTGTCTTGAACTGCAACAGGTAACGAAGGAAAGTCTTTTTCAGTGAGAAATGTAAAACAACAAATTGACTAAATAAATTCAGATCTAACTCAACTTTTTATAAACAAAGCATTAGCAATGAGGTCAGCAAGAAGAAAACCCATTCCACAGAGAACTCAATAAGTGTTAGTTTGAGTTTGTCAGAAGAAAATTGTATGTCATAAAAATGCGTCAACAATTATCATATTTTGTTAAATTGCTAAATTCTCACAATCCAATTTCTTTGCAAGATCTTAACCATCGAGACCCCAAATGGCATTGGTATACTACAGTCCTACCACTTCCTCAGGAATGATCCATTAATTAAAATGCAAGTCAAGCAGATGAACAGTTGCTTACATCGTCATCCAGAATGTCATCATCGAGAAGATCGAGTTGTGATTGGTTGTAACGAAACTGCATTTTCTTAAGAATGTCGGCAGCGAGTGAAATCAATGCTTCTTCATATCTACAATAAAACACAAACATAAATATAAAAAAGATTGTGTTTTCCACAGCCAATATGCTTAGAGTAAAACTTTCTTCAAATGAACGAATTTGGTGCAAGAAAGAAACGATAAAAGAAATTTGTATACATAAAACCACAAACTTCTAATACGTAAACAAATGACTACAACAGAAATTGCACAACAACAATAGCACACCTAAAACAATA
The DNA here is from genome assembly GCA_020284085.1 of Aporrectodea caliginosa. Classification (NCBI taxonomy): domain Eukaryota; kingdom Metazoa; phylum Annelida; class Clitellata; order Crassiclitellata; family Lumbricidae; genus Aporrectodea; species Aporrectodea caliginosa. The sequence continues at coordinate 87,509 of JACEVL010000326.1, read as the reverse complement.
GTGCAATAACAATGTGAAGCAGACTGAACTAGATTAGGACAATACTGGAAAGTAAAAATAGCAAATATTAACAAGAAACGAGGCAAAATGTAGTTTACTAACTTAAACTGAGGCTGAGAGACCAACATACTAAGGTGTTTCAACTGAGGTAGTAAAGTTTGCTCAAACAATGCCAAAGAAAGTACAGACTGTAATAAAGTACAGAAATGAAAGTATAATACTTTTGTAAATACGCGTTCTTGTCGGTCAAGCGTTCATCCAACTTAACCGTCAGATAGTCCAGAAATTCACTCCACACGGCCAAACAATTGAAGAAGCTTTCGTTGGTCGGCTAACAATAAAACAAACTCTTCAAGAGTTACACCATAACTACATCAATAATGCATAAACATTTACAGCACATCAACATTTACATCTGATTAACAATTATAACAACTGTTTCGATAACCACAAGCCAACATCGTAAGAACTGCACAAATTGTGTTTGATTTTACAATATTAAACATATTATGGGCATATCCAGAAGTGCAGAATTCTGTTAATAAAATATAAATGCAACAGCAAGTTTAGCAAGTCAAAGAAAGTAACCACCACCACCACCACCACCACCACCACCACCACCACCACCACCACCACCACCACCACCACCACCACCACCACCACCACCACCACCACCACCACCACCACCACCATGCTTATCAAGAGAGCAGAATTGAGCCAGAGAAATACTGATATTTTAGTTGCATTGCATTCCAGATTGATTTGGCAGCAAATTCTACAGATTGACAGATCTCAGGATGCAGCCTTACTTGCTTGAACGTGTATCTGAAGACAAGACCAAGGAAATTCAAAGTGGGAAACTGAGGATTCACTTCAAATCGCCTTAGATGAAGACGAACGAAAAGCTGAAGAAACTCGGTAAACTTATCCAGGTAGCTGGAATAGAATAACAAACAACAGACTTAACAATGGCCAGCATGTGGTCTCTCCAAGTTGTCTTGCTTTGTCAAGGACAGCAGCAGCGTCATCATGTGCACGAACGTGGTCACCTGTCGCCACACTACCCTACTGATCACCTCGTTAGATTGTCCAGCTGATAAAGTCAAGGTAGGGAGGGCATACGTCAGAAGGGGCAAAGATTAGGTCTCTTGTAAGTGAAGATGTAAAATTTCATTTAAATTGATGCAACTTGGTCCCAAGACTCTGAACATCCATGCCTTCTGTCAGCTGTCAACGGGAATCCATTGGTTGGCTTCACATGTGCGTGGGCCTCTCACTGGTCACTTTTCCAGTTCACTGTGCTTCTTTTGCTGTTTCTAGTTCTTGCTGACATGTAACATCATAAAGGCTAGTGCTGATTTGTTTTGCTCTTTTATTGGTGCTATATAAATATCCAAATACAGGTTACAATTACCCAGGTCTGGGTTCATGATAACTTTGATGGGTCAGTACTCAGCATCTAATACAATGTCATCTAATACACAGACATCCACTACCCAGCTCAAAATTACTAGTAGTAGCAGAGGTTTCAATGTGAGGAAGAAACCTTCAGCAGTTCCTAGGTTTTTTCTGTGTCTTTATTCTGTAAGCGCTTGAAAACGATTCTGTTCAATTATAATTTTGTGCTTCCAATGAGTTTCTCTTTTAGAAACGTTAGATTAACCAATTCACAGGATAAATCATTCCAGAAAGACTTGGCCTCAATGCAATCCCTCTGAAATCCATAGAACTCCCCATAACTGGCCGAGTACATCTCTACAATAACTACACATGCTTACTTTTCCTCGAGAAGCTGCAAGCTGTTGCCTGATGATTTGGGATCGTCATCTTTCGTAAGGCACTGAAGCAAGTGCAGCGTTTGATTAAACATCATCAGAAGGAATTCCTCAAACTCCGGAGGTACACAGTTCTTTGTCAGCAACTCATTGATACAGTTCATCGCAAGCTCCCCCAACTCACGCTGGTTTTCTGCGGCGCGACGCTCGCATCCGAACTCGGCAAAGCGGAAGATGATGCGGAGTACGGATGGAGTGATGGAACTGGAAAGAGGAATCCAGCTGAACAGGTGGATTAGACAGCGAAGGGCCACAGAACAAATGACATGCGAATGTGAATCAAAGCGTTGGAGCTTAACAGATGCACTGAGGAGAGAGGAAGCCGACACATGTGACTTGTGGTGTAGAAGACCTGAAGACAAAACAAGCCATCACAACATTTACATTCATTGAAATCATTACAAACTTAACTGTAATTATAATTGAACATTTATAAAGTGCCTCTCAAAATCAGCAAAACTTAGGTTAATTCACCAGTGTTTGTTAATTAAAACTTGGCAAAAATACTATTGTTATTATTATTATTATTATTATGCATTTATTAAGAATAAGTGCTACTGTCTAATGACCATGCATCACTTGATGGTGCTGAGCAATCGCGAGTGAAGATTTGCTCAAATTCACCTGTTTAATCTCACAGTAATAATTTCATGTAAGGCTCGAACTCATACCCTACATGTTAAAAGGCAAGCGCACTAACCCATCGGCTACCATGTCCCAAAAATACAGGCAAACAAGTTATTTGGCCACAGATAGCAGACCCTGAAGGAATGAAGTCCCTTCTGCTATTGATTAAATTCAAGTTTAACTAAACAAAAAGGTAATTATATTATAATAAAAACAGAACTAATTCCATTACCTAATACAGTCATCGTAAACAACGACATAGAACTATAGCGTATGTTTTATTGAAATTATTATGAACATAAATGGAATTCATTTTAATAAACCTAAACACACGAATTTCAATGAAAAGAAAAACATCGGATTTTCAGTGATTATATATATCAGAGAATTTTCTGTTTAGTTACTAGACCTGTCATCAACAGCTAATTGCTGAGTCAGTTATCTGATGATGAGATGACAAACCAACCATGCTTAATCGGCGTAGATGTGAGTGGTTTCTCTGTTGTGTGTTGGTTTGTAGGTGATGGCGGAGGTGTAGCAGTAACAGTTGCTTTGTGTTGGTCAAGTGACGACTCGAGCAAATCTACAACATTCACACACAGTTAAGTACACATCTAATCCATAGTATCACCAATCACAAAGTACAATGCATCAAATGATTGTCGCTTCTAAGCAAAATACATTCAAAAAGCATTAGACATAACCAGCTGACCTAAGAAAATAAGCAGTCTTAAAAAGATGTGAATTCAGTCCTGGCCTAAACAACATCACATCATAGCACATAATACTGCTGCTATTACTGACTTTCAAAGGTCACTAAAAGGGTAGATACTGGAAGTCAGCAAATCAGAAAACACCCAGATAATCAACTGATGAAAATAAAAGAGAATTTATACAAAATACTCCTTAAACTTTTTTAAGAACAGCAAGTAGACTAACTTGTGAGCAATGACATAACGTTTGGCACTTGATGGAGTAGTAGTTGGCGTAATTCATTCCTGCGTGACGTACTCAACGCCCCTTCTCTTGGACTGGCCAGCTCTTCTGATGTCAGTTGTAGCAAAATCAGACTAAGCACAACTGTCTCCCTCTGATGACTTAGCTGAAGAAAAAATCATGCAATAGCAGCTGCATCGGTAAAGATCAAGCCAAAAAATTTAAAGTCCAAATCCCCATGTCAGAACCCACATTTCTTTTCTACCAGTGTGTTTTGTTTGTTTCCATGTGTTTATCATCTACAGTTAACTGTGGAATACAAAAGCCAATTGGTCACAGTACTCACCTTGATACATGGATACGGTTCAAGCCTCCCCCGACACGCATACTGTGTAGGACCTTGAACAAGTCCTTTACTCACAAATGCTCAGTGCCATCGACTGATGCTTGGTCATTAGATAGTGGCAATTTAAAAAATGCGTAATAATAATAATAACAATAATAATAATAATAATAATAACTTTGTCAGTCTTTCAATTCACACTATTAGTCTCTCTTTCCAACTCTGCTACTTCTCCACTATATCCCTCACATTCATTCACTTATTTGCTAATTCATCCATCAATCTATTCATCCTGTCATCCATCCTGTCATTCACTGAGTCAGTATGTCATTGAGTTAGTAAGTCATTGAGTCAGTCAGCTCATATCGGACCTCTTCAACACATGACGCTTACCGATAGAATATTTGAGAAGAAGTCTGGAAACGCATGTGGCCAGTCGAGTCGAGCAATGAGGACAATCACTTTAGCCATCTTGTTTCTGACAAAGCCGGAGACATTTGATTGTGTCAGCAGCAGCAACTGATAGATGGTCGTCCGGATCATCAGACGGTCCTCCAGCTTCACTGCCATCCACTGCTGATTGATGACGTTCTACATACAACAGCAAAAACCTAGCAATTTACAGAACTTAAATGGCCAACCGAGGTTTAAAAAGTAACAGATCTCAAATTCACGACCCACAAAATTAAGAAATATTTGACTAGAAATTATCTAAAGTGGGTGATACATGTTCATATGAACTGGCAGCCGCAGTAAAGAGAAATCGAGACGGACCATTAGTTAGATCAAGGATAGCTATTCTGAGGTACTTAAAAGGCACTATATTAAGTATCCAGATAATTACAATATACCTAGTTGGATTAGTACTTGGATCATGGGTGACCATCTGCAGAATACCACTGAGAATACCACATACCACTTAGTTGCATTAGCACTTCAGTCATGGGTGACCATCCATGAGATACCACACCACACCTCAGCCCTCCATCCCTCATTCGTCAGTATATGAGGCATTGAGTATCCATGTAAATACATGGGATGTCAAAAAAGATGTTCTGTCACCGAATTACTGTCGTTGTGTTTGTGCCATTTGATACTTGAACCTCAGGACTATGCTTCTGGGGAGTCTGTAGACTTGTTAAACAGATGGTTTAAACAAGTGTGTACCTTTAATCTTTTGTCGTTTACAGAAGCACAGGATCTCTCACATGGTTTATCCCAACAGAAATGATGCCACAAATGACAATACAATTTAAACAAAGTTGCAACAAATGCTGAAATTAATTTTGAAGGCTATTATTATTTTTTATTATTGTATTACATGTATTAATTTGTGAGTGAAGGGCAGTGTTATTTTAGTTCCTGAGAATAGAATAGGAATAATAATTATTTTAAATTAGTTCCACGCAACGAAAACTGGAATAAAAAATAAGTCTGGAACGAGAATAGAATAGGAATAAAAAAATATAAATATTTTTCTCGGACGAACGGAATAGAATAAAAATAATTTTTTAAATTTTTAATAGCTATGCGGACTGGTAACATTTTGGTGTGTCTGCCTAGAAACTGTTTTATTAACAGTCGCATTCACATTGTCCATAATATACTAATCTCATAAATAGGTCAAGACACTGTTTTGTGTGACAGTCTGATAGACATTACTCGTTCATGTTAAAAATTTCTGTGAGAACTGGAAGTGGAAGTGGAACTAAAATAATAAATTTTCTGGAACTGGAACTAAAAATATTTCTAAATAGGAAGTGGAACTAGAACAAGAACAAAATTTATTTATAAAGAGGAACTAAAATGATGACAGTAGGAATAGAATAAGAACAGGAATAGAAATTAATGCTGGAACTAAAATAACACTGGTGAAGGGACTATAAAGTAACCATCACAGGGTTGGCTCAAACCCGTACTCTCAACGCTACATGCCGAATACTCTAACCAATCAGTGCCCATGGCCAAAAAGGCTATGTCACATTTTATTCCTTAGTGACCATGAAGCATACAATGTCAAAATATGTTCTTTTGCCAGATTTCCCCTTTGAAGTGTAAACTTCATTTGCATCACTTGCTAAATGTGGCATTCTACATTCATTTAAACAATATAAATTCTCAATGTCTGTCTATGAAAGTAACCCCTCAAAGGTATGTCCGGTCGAAGTTTCTGTCACAGATCTAAACAATGGAAGATATGGTATTCTTACCTCGATCACATTAAGACAAAACATGTGGACATATTCGTTGCTTGTGTTTGTCAGGAAGTATAGACAGTGCTTCCATGCCAGCTGTTGTTTGGAGAAATGGGTCAAGGTCTCCTCTATAATACAAACAAATGTCTCAGGTCAAATAAGAATAGACTCAAGAACTGATACTTTAAAAGAAAATCATGTATTACTCCATGTAGCTGAACATTACAATAGTGCATTTAAAGAATACTTAAACACAATGAAACATTGCTATAGAGTGAAGATGCAAGCTTTCAGAACTGGACTATAAAAATTCCAACAATACAACATCTGTTGCCAAGAATATCACTGCAGCAGTCTTAACGGGCACTATACTTCGAATATGTAGACATTACATCATCGGCTACCAATGAACTCGCCTTTCTTTGTTTACCATCTTGAAGTGAGTGTCAGAATCACTCAGAGTAGCTGCTAATAGTTGACGGTCATTTTGGGCTTTTCCTGATACAATGACAGCGGCATTCTACACCAACTGTCAAGTTTGTAAAATGTTAGCGCTTGACTTGCATTATTAAACGGCAACTTAGTTACTTACTTACTTGTATCATAGACCTTCACAGTAATATTCTTCACAATTAATTTTTATTATCTCTTATAACCATCATCAAACACCTTCTGTGATAATCATCAGTTGCTGGCATTTAGCATCATACTCATCACTAAGATAATTATTATTATTATCATCATCATTAGCAGCAGCAGCAGCAGTACATATACTTCCAACCACTATGCTGCTTACAATTCAGGTGACATATGATCCACATCTTTGTCTTACCGATTTGTTTCTTGCGCAGATTGTCAGTACTTGAAGCATAGAATTCCTGCAGTAATCTCTCCAGAGCAACCAGAGACTCTGCATCCGTAGACTGAAAAAGTTTAAATATCTTTTAAATATCACACATCTGCCATGCTAATATAATGGCTGCTTCTCAAGGCTGGCTCAAGACTGTTCTGTGTAGAAGCTTAGACATAGCTTCCAGTTGCTTTCCATGCAACTGCTCACTTGCGAGCATAAGTGTGCACTTAAATGGTGTTCAAGAAAGTGTGCATTTAAGTCATATTTATGACTAAAGTGATGTTTCCACGTTTGATTTATCTACATTTAAGGTAAACTAACTAACTAACTAACTAAATTAACCCTACTAGAGGCGCTTTATAAATGTTTTAATACAATACAATAATGAGACAAAATTTGAAACAGCTGTCCATGGAACGACTGCTGTATCTACATTGCTTTATCAAAACACTTCAAAAATAAATTAGAAGTAACTGTTCATAAAATAATTCATGGCATATCAAATGAAAGTAATTCAGTACTAACCATTTCAGCTTATGGCCTGGAAGGCGAATATTTCAAATTCTAAAATTAAAAAACACTATCAATAAACAGTTTGTAAGCACTTACATGCATATCAAAGCACTAATTCTGTTGTACTAATTCTGGTTTGAACTTGGTGTTCTTTCTGCATACAATTCAACAATGCAAAATGGTGCCTTTCAGAGGTTGAGCCATCTACCTGGAGTACCCTCCCTATCAATCTGTGTATCACTCCGGCTGTGGACACTACATACACCTTTCACAAACACTTGAAAACATGAATCTCTTTTCACCAGGAAGTGCCTCTGTAACTGTAAACTGCAAATTACTAAAGTGTCACTTCAAAACTCAGTGCAGAGCACCAGGTTATTGATGAGCACTGATAAGTCTGATATCTTGAAGTGGTGCTCGATAAATGCTCTGAAAGAATGAACGAAGGAATCAGCTAACGAATGCAAGAGGTATTGCATAAAAACTGCCTTTGGTCACTGTTGTCGCGACATACTGCGGGAAAAAGATCCTCAATGATCAGGAAACTCTGCACAAGAGAAAAATCTTATGAATTTGGGACAGAACCTTCTTATGTCACTCGCTTCGGAGGCAGGTCAAGGACCAACTTAAAACAAGGTTGTATGATGATGAGTTCACTTTCTGAAGCTCAACTATCAAAAAGGCTAAATTTATATAGTAAGCTGTCTCTTCTTAACTGGGAAATAAATAATCTCTTCTAAAATCGGAAGAAACCAAATAAATTCAGCCCTACAGGACTGGTGAGATTGTTTTAAGTTAGACTTTATACTGAGACTTATACTGAGATGATGCGAGTTCCTAACACACAGTTCCTTACACCATCAATTTCTATGTTTGAAAAGTTATTAATGCTTAATAAATACAGGACAAATAAAAACTTAAACTGAATTTGTCAGTGGCATACTTTTAATTAAAAACACAACTTTAGGGAAACTTAAATATATGCGTTCAATTTGTCAAAACTTAACTTCTAACAGACTAACATGTAGTCATAATATGTAACTTAACTTCTAAATGTCTCATTCTTAAACTCAACGTTTACATATATATTCGTTTATTGAGAAAAACAATCTGACAAAAACGCAGAAATGCTAACATGAGTGATAATGAATCTCAAAGTTCATTAGAAAATTTTAGAATAAACGTAAATATTTTTATATAATGATCTGAAGGATCATATTTATGGTAAACACTCATGCATCCAAATAAGTACATAAATTTTGAGGTTCTGAGGTTCGCAAGTCAGTCACAATAAAATACGAAAAGTTTTCTTCCTATTATTTAACATCAGGACACTAACTGATGGAAGATCGAACAGTGGTAGCGTGTCGTTACTGATGATAGATGACGGCTGTGGTGATAAAACAACGGGAAGCCGATGGGATGGTAGTTTCGTACGATGGATTCCAAGCCAATGGTATTACATATTATTTAATTAAACATTTCCCGTTATCAGAAATATTACAAACAACGACGCCGTTTAGGACTTGGTAGTTCTTAGACGGTTACAACTTCCGGTAGCCTTTAAGGCTTTAACTAGTGGCAGATAACCTAAATCTACAGCAGCAGCTGCTGCATGTTTATCGTGCGCTATGCTGGCTCTAAAGCTAAAGTTTAGTCGTGTCATAATGTAAGAGATAGCCTATCTCTTACATTATGGTCGTGTTGTGAAGCAAGAAATGTCTCGATAAGCTATCACCCAATAAAAGCTGACCATAATGGTCAAACAACTAGTAGGGCCTATACTTGGCTGCACCGGACTTGATTTGATAGAGCGCTGAAGATACATACAGCCAATGCGAAAGACCAAACATGTAGCACAAAAATCAGAATCCATATTTAGAGGAATAGAAATTTCAAGAGCCATTGTACCTATTATCTGTAATGGATTGCTCTGGACATTTCGGGATTAGTTACTCGTGAAAAAGTACAATGAGCTTGCGCCTTGCATGGCTGCAAGTCCTGTAACTTTGTTGATTTATGTATTCTGTGATTTGTGTTCTTGTGAATTGTTTAATCGTCCTAACATGTACATGTACAGCGCAGTGAGCTTGTCGGGCGCTTCGTTAAAATAATATTACAATTATTATTTTATTATTATTCGTTTCACACTTATCCACAGATGTCGGCCCACTTTAAATATTGTTTCTGATATAACTCCAACATGGTTTTAAATATACAAAGGCAATTTTTTTATAAATATAACTATGTTGTTTTAAATATCCAAAGGCAATTTTTTTATTTCGTAAGCATAATTATTCGTTTACTTGCCTTAATAAATATAATTAAAAGGATGCGTTTGTTATGTAAACAAGATGGGACATTTCAGGGCTCCCGATTATCGCCCAAAAACTTAATAGTCTTTGGTCGAGTACTAAGTGCGGTATCTTGCATGTTGGGAGGAATCGTAGAGATATAATATCTATGGGAGGATTTGTTGTGGTTTGGTGAACAGTCTGAAATGAGTCTCACCGTCTATTTATAATATAAATAAATAAATAAATAAATATAAATAAAGCCAAATTAAACTTGCAAGGTACAGTTTAAAATATGTCCTGGAAAATGGATTAACACTGCGATTCTTCAAACGGTCCCACACCCTCGGGTCGTACCGCTTCATTACAGGCGCTGAGTTACGGATACTCGGATATTCGCATATCTCTACATATTATGCTTGATGTCTTGCACTGGCTTCCTATCACTGCGCGCATCCATTATAAGATCCGAGGGCGTTATAAAATTTCTAGTCTCAAAGGCGCAGCTGAGCAGTGCCCCAAAGTATCTTTCTGACTATATGCGAAAGCCGTTATCTGCGACCTCATCTCGTTCCTTGCGCTCTGCTGATTGGCTAGATCTTTTTGTTCCTAGGACTAGGACTGCCTTGGCTCAACGCCGGGCATTTGCTGTGGTTGGTCCCTCTACTTGGAATAACCTTCCCCCCTCATTAAGGGCTAAACTAATGACTAGTTTTCCTCTTTGGTCTCTCGTTCTTTGAAGACGTTTCTTTTCCCCCGGGGTTTTGGTGCTGATAGCGCATCTGAATAGTTATTCTGAGAGAGGCGCTATATAAATCTTTAAATACAATACAATACTCTGGCGGCATAGATAACAATATACAATTATACACACATGCATACATAATAGGTACATACGTGATTCGTGTGCAGCTTGTGGCAAACTTATAGTATCGTGGGCTGCAGGATTATACAATTCTTTTGGCATGCTGCGCGGCCGCCGGACGGTAACGGGTGTTCTAATGACGACACTAACCCTAACCCTGACCCGACCGCGCACGACGCGTAACCTGACCATAGCCGACACTTGCGACGCCAGTGAAACACTATTTCCTTAAGCCCCCAATTCTATAGGCTTGCCCAGTTTGTTACAGGGTTCTTCGGTATTTTAGGATTTCGCACACCAAAAGAACTCTGAGCAGAACAGACATTTCATTTCAAACACTTTACATTGTCGTGCCTATGTCTTTTGGTTTGTTAATGTGTTAATATTGTGGCATGCACCAAGATAGGTAATTACAGTCTTTAATATACTTTGGAAGTGCCTTTAGGAAACACAAACAAATGCTAACTAAATGTTGAGATGCAGTGCTGACAGTTTCAATTAGATTTGGTTGACAAAACTATCATTTACTATTTTGAACACTTACAAGACACGAAGTAGTCTGAGATCAACTGCTCTATTTTACAAGTTCTAACAGTGCATTTTCAGTTTTTAACAGTAAAGTGAAAGTTATTTTAGCATGCAAAGTTTTGTTGCCAGTAGTTGTGTTGTCGAGACTGGTGTATATTTGCTTTTAGTTACATTTTGAGGGAAGAGTGCATAGTTTACCATGTCAGGAAGCTATTATTTTGTCATCGTTGGCCATCAGGATAATCCAGTCTTTGAGATGGACTTTCTTCCGGCAACTAAAGTTAATGACCCAAAGGTAAAGTTCTCTGGATGAAATTATCATGTATGAACATAAACTGCATGAGCTCTCCGTTGATTTATTTCAGTTTTTTGCATAGTTGCTATGGAGATTTCACTATTAAAGTAGTTACTGTGGATATTAAGGTAATTGCTATGGAGACTTCTGTGTAGTTGCTATAGTGTAGATACTTGAATTATTTACCTTTCTTAACAGCCAGGTTTTGAATTGCTTATGATGATGATGTTTTATAAACTTCGTGTGCTGCAGTTTAACCAGAATTTTATGTGAGGCACAGTAGCTGAATGTACAGAGTAGAGTGCTCAGCCTGTAATGTGGAGAGTACAGGTTGAGCATCCACCAAGGTGGTCACTGTAAGTACCTTGAACAATGTCTTTACCACAATTGCTCAGCACCATTGATCTGTGATATGGGCATGTGCACGCTTCTGAACTTTGGAAGGAAGGCAATATCAATTGCAGTTCTATTGTATTGTATAATATGTATATTCAATTATTGTGGTGTTTCTGTTGTGAACAGAGAGATGATCACAGACACTTGAATCAGTTCATCGCTCATGCAGCTCTCGACTTGGTTGATGAACAGATGTGGGCGAGTAACAACATGTACCTCAAAGTCGTTGATAAGTTTAATGAGTGGTTTGTGTCAGCCTTCGTTACTGCTGGACGTATCCTTTGTTGATGCTTATGGGTTGCCTTTCTCAGGTAGTGCCCAAAACGAGAACTGTTCTTGGTGAACAAGCTTTTTCAGTTGCTGGATCTAGATTTTGGCATTCCCTTCCTCTATCTATTCATTCTGCTCAGTAACTTGTGTCATTTTGTGTTTACTTAAGACCAGAGATGGGCACAATTAGTTAAATTGGTAATCGATTAGCATCAGAATTAGCTGTTTGTCTAAAAATGTCTAATCAATTGATTAGTTAAATTGCTAATTAACTAGAATTAGCTACTGAAATTTGCTAATCGATTAGAATTAGAATTATCAAAATCTTGTAACTAATCTACTAGAATGAGCTGTCTGTCTAATCAGTTAGCTAATTGATTAGAATCTAATCCATTACCCTGGTAGCTACTCATCTCTGCTTAAGACTTATCTTTTCAAATTGCTTATTAACAATAGACTGTGTCTTGGCAGACTGATCCTCTGGATGTTGACCTGATTACAGATTGCCTTTTATGTGCCACTGGTTGATGCCAAGTGCATTAGACCAGTGTTTCTTAACCAGTGCTCGACCGAACCCCTGGGGTTCGGTGAGCCTGTGCCAGGGGTTCGGCAGAGGTCCTCTGAAATATATACATATTCAGGGTCAATGAGTGTGAGTGAAAAATCATTTGCTATTTTATTTTTTCGACTTTTATTTAATAAATTTTGTTTGAAATAGATTGCCTACCAGGCCCTACCTTATGAAATTTAAGCTGTTCATCCTGTTAACCTTAGTTATGTCTTACTGCACCTCCCGATAATTAACACCAGCAGCCATGTTTCTGTGACGTAAGGTATTACCGATAAGATATTGCTACAGCTAATGTGAACGATCCATACCTGGACGATCTTAGCCACATTCAACAATTGCTCTTTGGTACAACAACATTCTCAAGATTTTGGTCCCGCCAAATGGAAGGATATCCTCGCATTCCTAAAGCTGCCCTTGAAATTCTCACACCGTTTGTCACATCATATCTCTGTGAGCAAGGATTCTCAAAATTGGTGGAGATTAAATCCAAGAAAAGGAGCAGGCTTGATTGCGAAAATGACATGAGAGTGAGTCTTTCCAAAACAGAGCCACGCATTTCTCACATTGTTTCCAAACGGCAACAACAAAGGACACATTAAGATGCAATTGGTAGTGTTGGTACGGTTAGTTAACTGTTAGTAGTTCATGTATTGAATGTATTAATATTGTATCACATTTTGGTACAATTCTTTATTTCCTTTGTTCCCATTAGTTAAAAAATTATTGTTCAAACTTGAGGGGTTCGGTGAGTGGTCATGGATTTCTCTTGGGGTTCGGCTCCCTTGAAAAGGTTAAGAACCACTGCATTAGACACTAGAAGTTGCTAATGAATAATAATTATATATCAACAACCATTATTCTTGTACTTTAGCATTTATTTTCTTATAGAAATCTTGTATCTGTTGCTTCTTGGAAGGTACAACAGATTTTCTAAATTCATGCTTAATTATGCCCTTGTGTACACTATTTACGTGCAGCTGTATCTATGTGCCATGTATCGTACATAAATAAATATTTTAATTTGTTTAGCTTGCCCCTGCTTGTCTTGACACTTTGAATCTGGGCTTTATATATAAAAAACACTGCTGACACTTGGATGGCATACCAGCATCATCAAGATGCAGAAGATGAGATGCTAGGAAATATTACACAAGTTTTGCTAAGTGATGTAATATTTTCATTCGTTATAACACTTAACATCATAATAGGCTAGCACAGAGAGTGCCTCCGAGTAGGTCTCTTGAAGAGGCACTATATAAATGTTCAGAATGAATGAACGAATGAAATGTGATGGACCAGAAGGATAACCAAAACTAGGCCACAGGAATCCTCAAAGCCAGCTCCTAGTTACTCATTAATCTTGATTGAAATCTGATGTTGAACCCTGTCCCTGGTGTTGATAGAAATCGTTGCTTTTTCTTGACCTTGAAATTGACAGGAATGCGGTTTATTATGTTGCACGACGTAAAAAACGAGGACGGAATCAAGAACTTCTTCCAGGATATGTACGAGACATACATCAAGGTCTGTACCACAGTTCAGCCAAGCTATGGCTGGTTAAAAGGCAAACCACCTGCAGGCCTTACAATTTGGCGTAATTGCAATTTTTGTTTTGATTACTGACTCATAGACAATATTATATGTCTTGTCACTTGATTCACTTCATGATTGGTTGGTTTAACTATCAGTTTACCAGACTTCGTGTTAAAAAGGGTTTGTAAATCTAATGCATTTCATTCCAGTATATATAAGTATGATATATAATTTCTGTGTGACTGCATGCGTTAAAAAGTTCATAATAATAATAATACATACACACTGAGACATAAATATAAATACTTGCATGCATACATAAAGACAAGCATGCATACCGTTTACATTTATGTAGCAGAAGAACAGTCTGTTCTGTTAATGCCAGGAGGCAGCCATGGGTATGAAGGGAACAGCTTGTGTACATGTGGATCACTGTTAAATTGGTTCTTGTTTGTTTCAGTTTTCCATGAATCCATTTTACAAGTTTAATGGTCCAATCAAGTCAGCAGCATTTGAAAAGAAGGCACAGTTCTGCGGCCGAAGATATCTCAACAACTGAGACATTAGCCATCTAGATTTTTAAGTAATAATCTGGATGAGTGCAGTGAGTCGTTTGGAACACGGGTCTCTGGAATTTCACCTCTTGTTGGACGTTATGGATTCAGACCTCCTATTCAGTACCACTGGAGATGTTGCCTGCATTCCTGGAATTTTAAGCACAGATCAGATCCTGGTCACAAAGGCTCACTATCATTATTATAACTGTATTATAATTGTTCAATGATAATAATGTTATTATTATTACAGGCATAATTATAGTTTATGTACATAAATGTGCCACAGAGTCTACAACTTAATTTTCAGGACACTGTATGATAGTTTATGAAACAAGTTTTGTGACAGATGTGTATATTTTCTTGGTGTCTACCTAATCCTGAAGGAATTGAATGCTTCAAACCACCCACTTTAGTTCTTCCTCATTTTATGCTCTAAAAACATGGATTACACAACAATCTGTGCTTTAACTACATAACATTTGATCTAAATAGTATACAGAAATTCAGATTGCAGAAACACATAAAATTCAATTAACCACACATGTTCATGCAAGTTAGAATAACACAAGAAGTCGATTTTACCTTAATATTTCATCTGAATGTTGCCAGGTCTTGGAAATAAAGTAAGAAGTGTAGTTGCATTTTCTAATAATTTCTAATTAATTCTTCTAGCTACCATAGTACTTGAGAAAGTTCTTTCTCATGGGTTACTGGAGATGTTACACAAAGTTTGTGTCTGCTTTATTTGTACCTATCGACTAAAGTATGCATGTGTAACACGAAATGCATGAATGAACTAAATACCTGTTAAATTATTTTAAGGCAGTACTTGTGCTTGTTATGTATGGCTGTTTGCGAGTGTGTGTGTGTGCATGTGCGTAGGTGTCTGCTAAAGTGATTTGTGATCACATTTCTACTATTACACTGTCATCATCATTGAGTCCTAGAATGTTTCTCTCAAAGTCCTCAATGTCCTGCATTGCTTCTTGTGCAGTCACTCTGCTGTCCTCGCAGTCACAGGTAACAGATCGCAGAGATGATTCTTTTTTAGTTCTTTTGATCTTTGGTAACTTTTTCCATGGAGTACATCTCAAAACCATTTCTTCTTTCTGCAATTTAGATGTGCAATTTAAAGCTAGATCGCTTCTGAATAGTTTGTAAAATGCGTTATGTAACTGTCCACAGACATGACATAAATCATATATACAATGTACAATTGTACATACTATGCATACTCTATACCAGGGATGGCCAACCTAGCATTTTGCGGGCCAAATGTAGCCCGCGGGCTGCTGATTGGCGGCCCGCACGGCCCCTTTCTAAATAAGTTTTTCTCTCATTTTGGACCTACTTACTTGTCCGACTACTACAATCTGCATAATAATGATGTCTAAAACACTAAAAAAATTAGTGTTGTAAGTTCTAGTGACCTAATGTAGTCTTACCTGTATACATATTGTAAAATATGAAATAAACATTTATATTTCTCTCGAGGCTGTGAGGACAAACATTTTCGGCCCGCCGCGTGCTTACTAACAGTCATAGTGGCCCGTAGGCCAAAAAAGGTTGGCCACCCCTGCTCTATACGTACAACTGTAATTATGTATATATCCTAACATTTTGTATAGCACCTTTTCAAAGTCTCTCAAAGGTGCTGGACATATACATACTGGCAGTGGCGTAACGAGGGGCAGGGGGCGGCTTCCAGGGGGCGGGGCGCAAAATTAGGCTTCTTAAATTTTTTTGGGAAAGAAATGAGGCACGAATAGTGAAAAAAAGTAAAAGTAACTATTATACATGAGTCTTGCACGGGGTGTGGGGGGGCGTAGAATGAGGCTTGTGGCAATTTTCTTCAGGGAAAAAGACGGAAAAGCAAAAAAAAAAAGGTCATCAGAATTTTGGCGGAAGTAAGAAAGAACAAATTTTCATGAAATTCTTGCCCCCGGAACAAAACCCCTAGTTACGCCACTGCATACTGGTATATGTACATGCATCATATGTATATCTACTTGTGCATATCATAGTAATTAAAGTGCCAGCCCACACAAGTGATTTGCTCATGCAGGTGACTTAGTACTGCAAAAAACAATCTGCCCTTTTGCCTATGTGCCTAGTGTTTGAATCCTTGTGTGATACATGTGTAACAGTATCAAGATGTAACGTGCTGTTACTTAATATACTTTATTGTTACTTATTATTATACATGCTATAGCCTAGCCTAACAGTCCGTATGCCTCTATACCGAATGCGACGTGTTAGTGTCCGTGGTCAGCATGTAAAGCCTACGGTCGCTGTGGGCGTGGCCTACTAGCATCTAATGTCCAATGGCGATCTACACAGACCTGCCACATCTTTCTTTCAATAGAATTAAATCTAATCTCTACTCCCTAATCAATAATCCCTAATGTCGACCTATGTCATCACATCTTTCCCTTTCGAATGGTTAGTTAAATCTACAGGACGGAGCCTTGAGGGACACCACAAGAAAGTGGGAGGGGTTGCGAACAGTGGCTGGAGGCTTTAACAGAGAAGGATCGGGAAGACAGGTAGGACTGAAACCATTGTAGGGCAGTGCCAGAGACGCCAAACCAAGATGACAGTCGATGAAGAAGGAGGCTGTGGTCAATGGTGTCGAATGCGGCGGAGATGTCGAGGAGACAGAGGCAGGAGACTTGCTGATGGCTGACTGCAGAGACCAGTTTATTGTAGAGAGAGACGAGTAGAGTTTCTGTGGAGTGGTGTTTAGTGAAGCCAGATTGGTGGGGATTGAGCAGTGAGTTTGAAGAGAGGTAGTCATTGAGCCGGGTAAGGACAATTCGTTCAGTTAATTTCGATAGAAAGGAAAGATTTGAGATGGGACGGTAGTTAGATAGGTTTTCCTTGTCAAGATTTGCTTTTTTGAACAGGGGAGAGACGAGAGAGTGCTTGAAAACCATAGGGAAGTTACCAGTAGAGAGCGAGAGATTGATGATCTTGGTGATTACAAGAACGAGGACAGAAGCACAGTCTTTTAGAAGAGAGGTGGGGATAGGATCAAGTTCACATTGCTTGTTGGGAAGAGAGTTTAGGAGGAGTGCCTATAGCACTATTTTTAATCTTAGACCCGCCTGAAACGCCCCAAATTGCAGGGGAAACAAAATAATGAGGCATGTAATTGTCTAGAGCTAAATTTCATAGTGTGACAAAGATCACAAAAAGGCACATAGGCCTACTGCATGGCTAAAAACAGGAGGTCAGAAGGAGTAAATATTTAGCTTCTACTTATTGAAGTTATCCAACTGCTTTAGGCCTACACTTATTAACATGTTTTAGAACTTTACTATTCATTATTATTACTATACATTATTATTAGTTCTACGTGTTATTTTACATTCTATTTCGATGTCTCATTTTGCGTTTGCTACTCAATGTGGTTAACCTAGTCTCTCAATGGATGTCGTCCAACCTGCTTTGCCTCAACCCTTCCAAAACAGAATTCATCATCCTCGGCCTTCCTGACCAAATCAAGAAAATACCTGACCTTTCAATACACCTATCTACTAACTCTTCATCTCTTACCTTCACCTCTGATGCCCCTGTCCGCAATCTTGGTGTTACTTTTGATCCACATCTCTCCTTCTCTAATCACATCTCCAACCTCTCGCGCTCCTGCTTCATGCACATTCGTGACCTCCGCCGCATCCGACCCATGCTCGACTTCAAAACTGCCTCCACCATTGCTACCTCCATTGTCCACTCAAAGCTCGACTATTGCAATTCCCTCTTTCTCAACCTTGAAGCCACCCAACTAAAGCGTCTGCAGCTCATCCAAAACTCATTACCCAGAGCCGTCACCAGAACGCCCAAGCATCATCACATCACTCCAATCCTCAAATCACTCCATTGGTTAAAAATCCCAGAGCGAATTCACTTCAAAGTCCTATCACTAACCTACAACTCCCTACAACACTCCCAGCCCAGATATCTCCGCGAACTCTTCACCATCCAACCAACCCGTTCTACCCGATCATCCTCCGTTCTCACTCTTTCTAGACCCCCGGTCACTACTCATCTCAAGTTCTCCAACCGAGCAATATCCAACACTGCGCCGCGTCTCTGGAACGATCTACCTCCTGAATTCCGCACTTTTTCGGTTCCTCCACCATCATCGCCAATCATCCACCATCATCTGCCTCAGGCTCCTCTATCCATCACCCCAAGGCTTTCCACTCGAAACTAAAGTCTCTGCTTTTCAAGAACTCTTATCCTGACTCATCTGATCCTGTACCTACCAATCCTCGACCTAAAAGACACCCGCCTTAACATCTGCTGTGCCCTCTCTGATCCTCTGGAAACCGGACTCGGACCTCCTCGGACTACTCTTTTTGGACAACCCCTCTGATTAGACGCAGCGCTCGTGAATAAGCTGGTGCCCTGCGCTTGGCTTTCGAGTGGCGCTTTAGAAGTTTGGAGATTACGATTACGATTACGATAAAGGCTATAGGCCTACTTACTTACTTCATAATTTGTTGAACGCCATTTTAAGCCACGTGACGGAAGGCAACAAATTGCCAACAATTATTATTCATGTTTTCGCGCTTCATTATTATTTAATTATTTTAGTCATAAAGGTTAGTTATTGTCATTATTATTAGTCCATTAAGGTAAACCCGTAGTTTAGGTTGCTAAATTATTTTATATCGTCAAGTTGCAACGGAAGCTGGATTAAGGAAAAACATTGTTTCAATAACTCGAAGTGGGATTGATGAAACTATTTCTGTCTTTAAATAGAAGTTGATCGATGGAAATATTTTTACCGTAAATAGAAGCTGGATTGATGAAACTTAGTTTTTGATGCAATAGAAGCTGGAATAATGAAAATAATTGTTTCTGTAAGTCGAAGCTGGACCCATGAGAAAAGTTCTTTGCTTACATAAAAGTTCCATTGATGAAAAATATTTTCTAGTTAAATAGAAGTTGGGTCATTTTTGTCATTAAATGGAAGCTGGATTGATTAAAAAAATTCTCGATGAAATGGAAGCGGGATTGATTATAGTTATGATAGACATAGTTAGAGTGCTTACTTACCAACGTCAAGTACGGCATTGAAGACATTAGAATAATTTAGCAACCTAAACTACGGGATTACCGTCCATTAACTTACTATTTAACACTTTAGCGACTAGAATGTATTTAAAGCGACTGTGAAACCAATGCAGGGTTATCCCGTAGTTTAGGTTGGTAAATTATTTGAATGTTTTCAATGCCGTACTTCACGTTGGTAAGTAAGCAGTCTACCTATGACACAGGGTGCATCATGTGCCCCAAAACATTTCAAAAGTGTCTGTCCCTATTTCATTTCTTTTCCTATTACTAAAAATGTAAAGTCGTAGTTTACGTTGCTAAATTATTTGATATTGTCACTTTAAAATGGAAGCTGGATTGATGAAACAAATTGTTTCCCAAAATGGAAGTGGGATTGATGAAAACATTCCTGTGTTCAAAATTGAAGTGGGATTGATCGAAATAATTTTACCCGTAACTAGAAGCTGGATGGATGAAATTAAGTTTTCGATTCAATAGAAGCTGGATTGATGAAAATTTAATTGTTTCCGTAATTAGAAGCTGGATCCATGAGAATATATCTTTGCCTAAATTAAAGTTCCATTGATGAAAAATATTTCTGTCATCAAATAGAAGTTGGATTGATAAAAGTAATTTTTTTCCAATTAAATGGAAGTTGGATTGATGAAAAAATGTCTTGATGAAATGGAAGCTGGATTGATGATAGTTAACATGCATATAGGTAGACTGCTTACTTACCAACGTCAAGTACGGCATTGAAGACATTAGAATAATTTAGCAACGTAAACTACGACTTTACCACAAAAAAGTGTTTGCCAAAATTTGACAATAATCTGGCATATTCTAGGTATCCCATTCAACAATTGAAGTTTTACAATATCGAACCATTACGAGGATTCATACAAGTTACACATAATTATCATGCCGCAATAATACTTTAAGGAATGTTCCAATAGTTCTTATCATTGACAATGCTGCGTTAGTCAATGGCCATCTCCAGAAACACTGCAAAGGTTTTAAAAAGTGATTTTTTTTATTACTATCATAATTATCGTAAAAACACATTCATGTTGCAAAGTCATTACAATCATGTCATGCGTATAATGAATATCGTCGCTCGTTGGTTGTGATGCGTCTGCATGGACTGGACTGTCTTTGCTGGTCTTGAGGCACAACTTGAAGCAAATCTTGATAATGCTCTTTAATCTTTGGTGCTGACAGAAAATCCGACTGAGCTTCACTCCTCTTTCAGCACAGTCATTGATTACATCGAGTGCTTCAGTATTAAATTTGTCATAGCGGCTTGGTAATCGTTGCGTTTCGACCAGTCGGAAACATCTTCATTGAGGAATCGAGTATCAACTTGTAATATTTCAAACATACATTGTATACCATGAGTCAGTCTCTACAAGATCGGCAAAAGTTGTTATAACTGTGATCAAAATTCATCTGGAAATGTAGGTTTTCCAAAGCCCAAGCCAAATCTTTCCTACAGTAATAGCAAGCTTGATGTTGGCTTAACTGCGAGCAGGTGATTAGCTCTGCATTTTTTATAATTGTTGCTGTCGTTCGGGGTTTCTGTCTCCTCAAGAAGAAATAACAAATTATTCATTTCGTTGGCCTTAATACATAAAAGTATCCCTGTGTCTGGATCTTTGTGTCCAATTCCTATCTCCACTACAATACTATAATACTTATTATTGTAATTGACTCTATTGACTTTAATATTGTCATTATTTTTACAGTTCTATTATTTATTTCTTCTGTAAGCGACTGTGTCTTTGTTGCTAGTCTAATAAAGAATATTCTTATTTTATATAAATCATGAAAACAAATTATGTTAGGTGAGGAGAGACATGTCTGCACATCTGATCAAGAGCTGTTGGTTAAATTTTATCTGGAGTCACAGGTCACATAACGTAGACATACACCAAACTCTTTCTTAATCTCAATTTTCTTCCTTTTCTGTCTACTTTTATATGTTTATTTTAGTCATTGGCATGGATCTGCATTCAGACTTGATGATTCCGTTCCATAGCAATTTTACACATTTTGTTGGCCTTAATACATAAAATTATCCTGCTGTATGGATCTTTTGTGAAATTTGTGTCCAATTCTTGTCTCCATGCCTGTTCGCCTTGGTTTCATCTTCAGCCACATTCCTGCATGCATCTACTATTTACTCTTTCTTTTTCTCCTCTTCCTTCATTGTAGCTGATTGCCTTTGCTATAGCAGCAGTGTATTAATCTGGTCTTTAACTTGTGTGACACTGAGAAACTTTAGAGATTCAACTTTACCTAATTATAATAATAATTGTAGAATCGAATATGAAATGTTGGGAAGAATAAATGATCAGATACAGGTACTGCAACACTTCAACATTCGTGTGATTTGCGATTTTTATTTTGCAAAGTGACGCCATTGGTAGGCTTACATTCCACACTAATGAAAGAAGCCTTATTAATGCAATTTATGTAATTTCCTAACAGTGATGAAGATTCAAAGATGGAAGCAATGAACGGCGGTGAGGAGACACACAAAAAATATTCTAACAAAATATTTTCTGACACTTTGAAAAAGAAGATCGGTGAAAGAACCCTTGCTCAAGATAAGTCAT
This sequence comes from Aporrectodea caliginosa, assembly GCA_020284085.1. Taxonomy (NCBI): domain Eukaryota; kingdom Metazoa; phylum Annelida; class Clitellata; order Crassiclitellata; family Lumbricidae; genus Aporrectodea; species Aporrectodea caliginosa. Next base: position 65,216 of record JACEVL010000326.1, on the reverse strand, counting down.
ACAAGTGCAATTTATGCCACAAAGTATTTAGAAGAAAGTATCATCTGAAATGTCATACAAGAACCCACTCTGGAGAGAAACCATATGCGTGCGATTTATGTGGCAAAGGTTTTGCATGGAAACATATTCTGCAAAGACATACAAGATCCCATAGTGGATCTTACATGTGCAATTTATGCCACAAAGCATATGGAGATAAGTATAATCTGAAATGTCATACAAGAACCCACTTTGGAGAGAAACCATACTCGTGCAATTTATGTGGCAAAGGTTTTGCATGGAAACATATTATGCAAAGACATACAAGAACCCACAGTGGAGAGAAGCCGTATGTCTGCAGTTTATGCCAAAAAGGATTTGGAGATAAGTATAATCTGAAATGTCATACTAGAACCCACGCTGGAGAAGAACCACACAGGTGCCATTTATGTGGCAAATATTTTTCACGAAAAAGCTATCTACAAAACCATTCAAGGACCCACAGTGGAGAAAAACCTTATCAGTGCAATTTATGCCGCAAAGTATTTGTATATAAGTCTAATTTAAAATGTCATACAAGAACCCACTCTGGATTAAAACCATACGAGTGCAATTTATGTGGTATGGCTTTTGGAAAGAAGTCACATATAGAATGTCATAAAAGAACCCACTCTGGAGAAAAACCATACACCTGCAATTTATGTGGAAAAGCTTTTGCACGGAAAAGTAATCTACAAAGCCATTCAAGAACCCACAGTGGAGAGAAACCTTACCTGTGCACTTCATGCCACAAAGTCTTTCGAGATGAATCTCATCTGAAATGTCACAAAAGAACCCACTCTGGAGAAAAACCGTACAAGTGCAATTTATGTGGCAAAGATTTTACAGGTAATCTGCAAAGCCATTCAAGAATCCACAGTGGAGATAAACCTTTCTTGTGCAATTTTTGCCACAAAGTATTTGGAGATATTTCTACACTGAGATATCATACAATAACTCACTCTGGAGAAAAACCATACAAATGCAACTTATGTGGCAAAGCATTTTCTCGCAAAGGTAATCTGAACACCCATGCAAGAAATCACAGTGGAGAAAAACCTTACATGTGAAATTTGTGCCACGCATTATTTAGAGATATGGCCACACTGAAATATAACATGAGAACCCACTCTGGATAGAAACCATACAAGAGCAATTTATGTGGCAAAGCATTTGAACTCTAAAGTTATCCAAAACTCCATGGAACAAGTCATCGTAGAGAAGAAGCATACAAATGCAACTTAAGTCTAGAAATATTGGAAGCGAAATGTTCCCCAAGAATATTCGAGAACTCCTGGACTAAAACCATAAAAATGTAATTTCTTTGCAGAACCTTTGGACAGAAAGCTAATCTGGAAGTCCATAAAAGAACCCACTAAGACGGAAAACGATACATGTGCAATGTGCATTAGGGTGGAGTGAAAAAAGCAAAAAATCTAGAACCTCAACGGAATAGTGATAACTCTTTGCCTTTTGGTATAGTAAGTTGTCATGTCAAATATTTCTTTAAAATTCGTTCTCTAAGATTTGCCCCAAAGCGCTTTAAAATTTAACAATTTAATAAAAAAAATGACGAATATATACAAATTTCAATAAATTTTCTAAATGTAATGCGCTGATTGTAATAGTGATAACTCGTTTCCCTTTGATGTAGTTAGTTATCAGGCCAAATATTTCTTTAAAATTCGTTCTCTAATATTTGCCCCAACGCGTGTTAAAATTTAACAATTTTAACAAAAATTGTCGAATTTATACAAATTTCAATAAATTTAAAAAAATTAATGCGCTAATTGTTATAGTGTTTAAGCATTTAAGTTTGAAGTATTTAATGACCACGTAAATTAAAATTAATAAAATGACTGTATATCAGCAATATTAAATAAACAATAAGCACTAAACATTATAAACAATTCCAACAGTTGAAGACTAGATATGTCACTAATTACAGAAAAGTGAGTCAATGCTCATTTATTTTATTTTGTTGATTGAACTCAGATGTGCAATTTGTGCCACGCATTATTTAGAGATATGGTCACACTGAAATATCACATGAGAACCCACTCTGGATAGAAACCATACAAGAGCAATTTATGTGGCAAAGCGTTTGCACTCTAAAGTTATCCAAACTCCATGGAACAAGTCATCGTAGAGAAGAAGCATACAAATGCAACTTAAGTCTAGAAACATTGGCAGCGAAATATTCCCCAGGAATATTCGAGAACTCCTGGACTAAAACCATATAAATGTAACTTATTTGCAGAACCTTTACACAGAAAGCTAATCTGGAAAGCCATAAAAGAACCCACTAAGAGCGAAACCGATACACGTGCAATGTGCATGTATATAGGGAGCTCATCTAGAAAACAACGCAAGATCTCGAAATGAAAAGTTACTGTAGAAGTGAAATTTAAACCACCAAGTATTTGGAAATAGGTCTTTTCTGAAGTAACAGAAGCCCCCTCTACAGATAAAATATGGACACGTGCAAAATGTGTTGCTAATTATTGTACTTTAAAAATTCATTTCACAGAGAAAAAAATGTCTTCTTGTCATTTATATAGCTAAACATTTCCACAGGATTATCACCTGAAGAGGCATTTTAGGCAGCAGTCTGACGGAATGAATGTACTTTGGAGGATGGGTAGGTAAATTCGATCAAAAGTACTAATTCTGCTCACAGTATCCATTAATGGGCCATTTATATAAATCCTTAAAGAAATAATGATAGGGCCTACTCTGAACTGTAAGAAAAACAAGGGAAGAATTCGTTCTCAAGAAGACCTTTGCTAGACATTTTGAGAGCGATTAAAATCAAACTAAGTCTTCAAAATAACTAGGGACTTTCACTATAGGGATAAATAAATCAGTTTGCTGATATTAATGGTAGGCCCTATACTTTCCCTATACTTTCCGTGCAGATCTGCTCTCCTCTACTCGTCTCTGTCCATCGCCAGCTCTTTGTCCTCGTCCCACGATATCTCCAAGCACCTCAAGTCATCTGATGGTTTCCGGCCAATTGTTCCGTAGTCTTCTACCTCCAGAATTCCAGGATATCACCTCTTACTCTTCTATCTTCATCCATACAAAACACATGCCCATCTGCTTGAATGTTCTCACTGATGATATTTTGATATTATGATATTATACTGTAGGAAAGTCAATCACACAATTTCATGTTCTTAACTACCGGTATATCCTAGAAAAACTACTTTTTTTTAATTGGAAACATTTATGTATCTTTGCTTTTAATTGCTGACAATGTTTCACCGGTTTCCAGATAAATAAAGAACCTGCCTGTTTCGTCAGTCTACTCCTCTCATTTTAATCGTTATCATTGCAACCTCGTCGTCGTAACTTAATCGCTGCCACGATCCTACTATGACCATTTAATGCAACAAAACTGAAAAAGCCTCGTCTCTCTCACTCGAAATTAACCATGCTATTTCAAAAGAAATATCCTGTGACTTCAAAAGCATTGACCCTCGTAAAGGTCTTATACCTCTTTGGGATAAAGTAAAATCCCTTACTAACAAAGATCCTGAAAGCAACTACTCTACAGGCATCACTGCAGACGACCTTAACCTCCTTTACTCCTCTCCCTCGACTTCTCCAAAGCATTTGACTCTGTTAAGTATTCTGCCCTATTTGACAAAATCTCCACTCTTGATATCCCAGATCAAATCTATAACTGGCTAGTTGAATATCATCTTGAACGCTCACACCTCACTATATTCAAAGGTCACTCTTCATCTCTGCTCAAAATCAATGCAGTATAGTTCATGGCTCTGTCTTAGGACCTACCAATTCCTCCATTACTGGTTCAGACCTACACCCTGCTCAGCCCCTTAATCTTATGCTCAAATTTGCAGACGACACTTACCTCCTTACTGGCACGCTTACCTCCTTACTGGATCCTCTCAAGCTCATACTATTCCATCTGAACTGCAATTAATCTCTACCTGGGCTTCTGCCAATAACCTTACCTTAAATAGCTCTAAATCTAAAGAAATGATCATTTTCCGCCCTCAACACCAATTTGACCCTCCTCCTCCATTTCCTAGTATTACCCGAGTTAAAACTTTGAAAATACTGAGTGTCATCCTTCAAGATAATCTAAAACTCACAGCCCATAATAGACCACCCCACTGCAACTTGCTCCTCCTCTTTTTATGCTATCAGAAAACTCAAACCCATGGCCTTTCTTCCTCATTCATCCATAATGTAACGGTGTAACCAAAGCCACTACCGTTGCTAAACAACCTAAACTTCTATAGGGTCTATGCCTCCCCATCCTGGTGGGGTCTCACGCTGGCTTCCGATAAAGAACGCCTGAAAAAACTCCTAAAAAGAGCCAAACGCCTAGGTTACCTAGGTCCTAGAGCAATCCTTTCCAACAGTCTCGAACTTGCCAATATGGCCGATGCGAAACTCCTTTTCTCTATATTACACAACCCCAAGCATGTACTTCACCAACTCCTACCTCCACTCCGACCCCTCTCCTGTCACTTATAGCACACAACCATACTCTCCCACCCAAGGACAACTCTCAATTTATTCCCAGATCATTATATACAAATATTTACTAGCTTATTCTAAAATCTTCTAATGAACTTTAATTATCCATTATCACTCATGTTAGCATTTCTGCGTTTTTGTCAGATTGTTTTTCTTAATTAAACGAATATATATATATATATATATATATATATATATATATAACGAATCTACAAGTTGCGCAAATGGCAAATCCTAATCCATCATCCATCCACATTTCGTTCCATTCTTTGTTTCTTTCGCTGTCTGTGGCTCCATTCTGTGTTTATGAAAACTCCTCCTTTTTCCGGGACTGAGTCTTCATGGTAAGACTTTCAATAATAAACATGAAGTTTATATTCCACCTTTATGCTTGGTAGCTCGACGTGAGGCTCCAATGTGCGACGCAATAAAATCAGCTCTGGATAAAAAAAAATTTCACTCAACTATCGGATATATATCGGTGCTCTTTACCACCCCCCAAGCCCAATATACTCGCTTAGTTCTCTACTTCATTGGCTGGAAAAATCAGTTGAAGAAATAACTCAAAAAGACAACAAAGCTCTAATTATATTAGGCGGAGATTTCAATCGCCTCAATATCGATGAAATTACCGAACTGACAGGCCTAACTCCTACAGTGTTTTAACCTACTCGTGGAAACAACATTCTAGATCAGTTAATGGTTTCTGTCCCCGATTTGTTCAAGATCAAAGTCATCTCTTCAACCATCCGAACAGACCACAAAGCTATCATTGCCACCACTGGAAACCCAATCACAGATAGAGGGAAAAGACACTCTACTATCACTTTCAGAAAAAGATCACCCTCACAACACTCCTTGACCCTTCGTGGACTGGAAACCATCAACCCGGATCTCGCCTTATCCACCGACCTACAAGAAGCCTGGAATAACTTCTACAGTGACGCAACTGCTCGATTAGATAAAAACTACCCTCTCCGCACAATTGCTATCACATCAAAAGATCCCCCATTCATTACACCGGAAATAAAACGCATGCTTCGACTCAAGAACAGATTCATGAGAAAAGGGAAAATAGAGAAAGCAGAAGCTCTATCCCTCCGGATCGCTAAAGCTATCACTAAAAAGAACACCTCATTCCTCAAACACGCTAACCCTCGTGAAGGAGCTGAATCACTTTGGAAACAAGCAGTGATGTAGTCGAGTCCACCTAAGCCGAGTCCGAGTCGAGTCCGAGTCCACCTAAGCCGAGTCCGAGTCGAGTCCGAGTCCAGAGCTGCTCGAGTCCGAGTCCGAGTCCGAGTCACAAGAGATCGAGTCCAAGTCCGAGTCCAAGTCCTTCAAAACCAAAATACACTGAAACACGCAATATAAATGGCATAGAAAAGTAGCAGCACAATTTATACTGAAAGGATTAATGGAGTTTACCAATGCTTAATCAACGGCATTGATAATTTGTCATCTGCACCATAACAGTAAAAAGTACAACACACTATATTGTGTGCATTCGGTGTAGATTGTCTTGTAAAGTTTGACGTTGTGTCAACTTTTCAACTAGCCTATAGTTGGAGTCGTACAGCAATGACTGCAAGTTGCCTTATGCTGCTTAACACCGGTTTTCGGATGGTTGAAACCAGGGCCGTCCCAAGGATATCTGGGGCCCTACGCAGGTTTTATTTTGTGGGCCCCACCCATTGGGATTGGGACACGTTATAAACGTTGCCTGAGAAAGAAGAATGCCCTGGCCTGACTTAGTTTAAATAGCTTTATTGAGTATTATGGCCAAAATTAATATGATATTAGAATTAGGTTTACAAAGCCAGTATACATTGTACTGAATTTTATGGGTTTCCTAAGGTAATATTAATCAACGGTGACTTAAGACTTTATTCATTTTTTCCATTTAATTGCAAAAACAGTGAGTGAAACGAAAAAAATGCAGAAGACTACTACTTATTATTGACCTAAATATTTCTAATACCTTATTCGTATCTATCTAAATATTGTACAGTTCAGACTTGCAGTAGGCCTAAGTCATTTTTTATTATGACTGATTCAACAGAAACTAATTTTGCGCGATTTCTTCTCCGCAAAATCTGATATGATATCATCATAGGACAAAGACGAAGCAATGTCTTGCTCGATTGCAAGTATGGCAAGACCAGTCAAACGTTCTTGGGTCATTGTACAGGAATTTAGCCATCTATAATACTGTTTATAACTTTTACTGATGCACACACCGTGGTGTTTAGGCTTTGGCAAATTGCTTAATTTGTTTATAAATGTGATATGCAGTCTCAGAAGTGAGAGTATAGTGTGAACTTGTACTTACCGTCAAACTTTGCAGCTGGTGACTTAAAAACGACAGCTTTATTTATCAATATTATTTAGATCTATCTAAAAGTTAGGCTACTTATAATCCTGAGATCTGTATTATACACTCGAATGGGGTCTCCAGATTAACTGAAAACTCTGAAAAGACCACACACGGAAAACTATGCATTTACGTATATATATATATATATATATATATATATATTTATATATATATATATAATTATATATATATCTATATCTACATGTGTATATATAATTATATATACGTATATAAGCTTATACACACAATCTGTCTGTGTCTGTCTGTCTGTCTGTCTGTCTGTCTGTCTGTCTGTCTCTCTCTCTCACACACACACACACACACACACACAAGCACGCACACACATAATATGATCACAGCTGTAGGACCTATTAGTAATTTGGTATACCCGTCTCTTATTTCTATATATCGGACGACGCTCCGCAAGATAATATATTGCTAATGTCACTTCAAAATTCCTCGCTCTTTGAATGTACCATGGACCATAATCTGTCTTTCTACACCCAACTTTACATCTGGTAGCTTTCACTCAGGCACAGAGATAAGCTAGGTGTCCAGTTCCTATGATCTCTTGGCAGTCGCCTAGTTTCCTGACCATAAGGGCTAAGGCCAGGACTTTTTCCCAACTATAGCGTGACAGACAATATATTTAACTTAAATAATGTAAGCATTTGCACTTAAATTAGACTCATGCGTGTGATGTCATTATTACTGTTTCTTGTAAATGGGATTTTGGGGGCCCCTAAATTTCGGCGGAATCGCCGGGGCCCTACGCGGTTGCGTATTCAGCGTATGCCTAGGGACGGGCCTGGTTGAAACTAACGTAGATTTTATAATAGGCATACTCTACAATTTTTAACTTCGAGACCTCAGCCATATTTTTAATTACAAGACTAATTGAAGAATTACGCTTTAAGAAACTGTTATCAGATAGGCCTGATGCACGAGTAATTGCGTATGTCGATCATCAGTCGATGCCAACTTTATTCCATGGGCAGGATGGGGCTGGGTGGGTCAGTAACGGCTCTTTCAAGGTAGGCCCTATCCGTTTGATAGCGAGCGCAGATGTTGCAGCGTGAAACCAGCTCCTTCACGGCCGCGGTGATGTCGAGGTAATACACGGGGAATGGGGGGGGTGACGGCCTCTTGGGCCCGTCTGTTGCACCCATTAACTCCGATGTGGCTGGAGGCGCCGGAGAATATCGTCCCTGGCTGGGTGGGGTATGATCACCCGATGCCCGTTCAAAGCTCCTTGATATCTAATGCGCTCTTTAGTTTAGAACACCCATTTTGAAAGTGTAAGTAAGCAAGGCCTAGAAGTTATATTTTATCGCAAGACAAAATTGTGACTCGGAAACCGAGTCAGCGAGTCAAATTCGAGTCCAGGGCCTTCGAGTCCGAGTCCAAGTCCGAGTCATGACCATCCGAGTCCAAGTCCGAGTCCGAGTCCAAAAAAAATCGGTCTCGAGTCGGACTCGAGTCCTTGACCGGACTCGAGTCCTACATCACTGGAAACAAGTCAACCAAATTACAAAGAAAACCAACCATGACGACCTCCCTTCTTCACTCAGTGCCGATGATCTCAACAACTATTTCGAAAACGCTTCTCATGATCCCAATTACTCTGCACCTCTCCTCAAGTCCACCGCTCCCCAGAGCAGATCGACATTACCGAAAGTTTAATCTTTCATCTACTTGATCATCTCAAACACACTGCAGTTGGTGATGACGGTCTCCCAGCCTGGTTTCTAAGACTAACGGCCCCCGGCTACTCTGGAATACTAACAACTCTAATTTCCCAATCATTAACACTTTCCTTTGTTCCTAACCAATGGAAAACTGCCATAATCTACCCAAAGCCTAAAACTCCCCACCCATCCCAACCAACAGATTTCCGTCCAATCTCGGTCCTTCCAGTACTATCTAGACTCGTTGAACGCATTGTTGTTCACGCTTATATCTATCCCAGCTTTGAACATCTGCCTAAACACATATCCCTTCATGATCAGTATGCCTTCAAGCCCACCGGTTCTACCACCGCTGCAATCATTTCCATCATACAGCATGCCACTGACCTTCTTAAAACCAACGACCATGTTGTAATAATATCAATGGACTTTCTAAAGCTTTTGACTCTATCAGTCACTCTGCAATAACCCAATTACTAGCATCCCTCTCCCTTCCGGACTACATCTACAACTGGATAATCAACTACTTACACGGAAGAAAGCATTACACCATCTACAAAGGTAAAAATCCAGAGTAATTTCAATCAACGCCAGTGTCATCCAAGGCTCAGTATTCGGCCCAACTGGTTTCATTGTTGGCATATCTGGCCTCCATCCCATCCATCGTCAAAATCGTCTCTCCAAATACGCTGACGACTCTTACCTGTTCATCGGATCAAACTCCCTTCACACCGCAGAAACAGAACTTCAACATATCCACAACTGGTCAGAGGAAAAGAACCTAAAAATAAACTCTTCCAAAACCCGTGAAATGGCAGTCATCAAGCATAACCAGAAAATGATAGAAGAGATGGAGGAAATAAAAGCACTAAAGCACGGAAAAAGCAAAGCAGGAAATCAAGCTCGGCAAGCTGTTGCTTAGTCCAAACCCAAATCAATGGAGTCTTTGCAGTGTTTAGGCAGAGTCGGTTTGTCGCCATCCAGTAGCATAGAACAGAAACTAGACCGTCAATAGTGAGAGTTGCTTACAGACAGCTGTTATTCACTGTGGACATGTCTTCCAATGGCTGTGCATGGATCCTGTGCCACTATAAACTAATTTACTTTGCAACTAATTCAGAGTGAGATCAAACATTTCATGTGTACAATTGCTGATGATTTTGTATGAAATTGTAGCTTATTTAGGCCGATAGCTTAACTTGCAACGGGAGTGCTTAAATCTACAGCAACAGTTAAGAGTTTACATAGTGCGAAGCGAGTAGACAACAATGAAACAAAAGGACCTTTGATCACTAAACATATATCATCAAAGTAAATACACAGCTCAGTGTAGTTGAATTGTCCACCTGAATCGAAAAAACGTTTTTAAAAATTAAAATTTTTGATAAACATCAAAAACGCGACAAAACGTGTGCTTAGTCAAAAAACAATCAAGTTTTTTAGTTACAAGATTCACTTTCGACTGTAAATTGAACTAATGCCAGATATCAGTGGACATAAATTTGTTCATTCAAATAATTAAGCAATCATTAACTTAAACATTGTGCTTTGTGTTTCGATCCGCTCATTGACATTTTCACATATTTCAGATTATTTCTTTCGATGAAATGTCATTGCAGACTTTCTCAACATGCATTATCTGTTCAAACTATTTGTGGTTGACGCTCATGACCCTTTGTGCTGCATGAGAAACATTGGAAGTTGTAGATCTATGCACAAAGAATTTTGAAGCACTGTTGTAGTATAGAGAAAGAATTTTGAAGCACTGTTGTAGCAACAGTGCTTCAAAATTCTTTCTCTATACTAACACACCATCACAATCATATTCAACACCAATAACATTCCCTTAAAGAACTTGTCACTCTCAGCAGGTAGACTTTCTCTTGCTTTTTAAGTGGGTTCCCCTATGAAGCTTTGAGAGTGGAACGATTGTAGAATGCATTCTGGCTTAACTGGAACTGATACGGACTTATTCTAACATGATTATGTAGACTTAAGATGATGACATGCTTTATGAACAGGCACACATGTATGTAGTTTCTCACTTGTCTGGGTTTTTCATTTCTTGTAACATGTTTAAAGTGAATTCGAATGTTTCCTTACTGACAAAGATATGTATACGGTGATCAAGTTTCTCTTTAGATGACTATATTAACATTGGTACGTCTGATCTCCAGTATGAATTCTAACATGACCCAGTAGACCGTAAGATCGTACAAACTAATTTTTACAACCTGAATTCTTTCCAGTATGAGTTCTCAAATAGTCATGAAAAGAAGATAGTTAGAAATGCTTCAGGCATAAATGGCACAGGAGGAGTTTCTCCAGTATGGAGTCTCATGAGAGTTTTGAAATCACTAAATATTAAAGTAAATTATGGTATAATGGTAACGTTTCTCACCAGTATGGATTGTAGCATAACATTTTTGACAGCAGCCTGATATGTAAGAAATGAGAAGCCCATATAAGACAACATGGAACTCATAATATTCTTGCGTTTGATATCATATGCAGGACATATGAAGCCCATATTAGAATGTCATTATACAGAGTTCAGTTGTAATACTCTTGACGCTGCACTTATATGGTTCCAGTATATTATGGGTTCTTTGTGAATCCACAGAAAAGAACTGCGTGAGTATTTGCTTTGTCATGACTGTCATTGGTTTTACTTTTCTACAGTATGAATGTATGGATTCTAACATGATTCTTTATTTGGAAGATGTCATTTACAAATATGACACACGTGGTTCTGTACAGAATGGGTTTACTCAGGATGCCTCAGATTTGAAGATTGCGCAAATGTTTTCTCACAAACACGACAAAGAAATGGTTTATCTCCTGTGTGGATTCTTCCATGCATTTTCAGAGCTGAAGTGTTTGACAATATTCTCTGACATACCTGGCAAAGGTATAGTTTCTCTCCAGAGGTTTTTTTTTATAATTTCTCCAACCTGAACTGAATGGGAATGTTTTCTTACATATCTGGCAAAGGTATGGTTTCTCTCTTGTTTGTGTTCTCGTGTGCTTTTTTAAGATTACCATAATCATTACTATTGAACTCACGCAACTGGCATTGGTACGGTTTCTCTTTGTATGAATTCTTGCATGTTTCTTTTAAAAAAAATATAGGCAAACCTCATTTTACATATGTGACATTTGTAAAAGGCCTTTCTCCAGTATGAATTCTGAAATGCTGTTGTAGACAGGAAGAAGAAAATATTTTAAGACATGTATACATGACAGAGAACTTGTTTCTTCTCTCTTGTAAACCAATAGAGTAGCATTTTGTGAGAATGCTTCTTGGCATAACTGAAATTGGTATGGTTTTTCTCCAGATTGAATCCTAACATGATTTTTTAGACTGGTAGATAAGCCAAATCTCTTTTGACAAACCTGGCATTGTTAAGGCATCTCTCCAGTATGGGTTCTGATGTGCACCCGTAGCTTGGAAGAATCTTGAAATGCTTGTTTACATATCTCGCACTTAAACGGTTTCTGTCTAGTATGGATTTTAGCATGACATTTTAGGCCGGAAGATTGTGAATATTTGTTTGCGCACAAGTTGCATTGGTATGGTTTCTCTCCAGTGTGGATCCTACTATGGTTTTGCAGATGAGAAGATTTGGAGAATGTTTTTTGGCACACATGGCAAATGTATGGTTTTTGTCCAGAGTGAGCTCTTTCATGACTTCTAACACCTGAAGCGCATGAGAATGTTTTCTGACATACCTTGCAAACGTATGGTCTCTCTCCGGTATGTTTTCTCATGTGCCTATTTAAATGATTTTTACAATTAGTTATAAATTCACATAACTCACATTTGTACGGTTTCTCTCCGGTATGAATTCTTGCATGCTCTTTCAGATGATAGGCCTGGATAAAACTTTTTTTGCATATCTGGCATTGGTAAGGCCTCTCTCCAGTATGGGTTTTAACATGTTTATCCACACCAGAAAATCGTGCAAAAGATTTCTTGCATAACTGGCATTGATATGGTTTTTCTCCAGTATGAGTTGTAACATGCGTTTTTAGATTGGAAGATACTGTAAACCCTTTTTGACACGCCTGGCATTGGTATGGTTTCTCTCCAGTATGGGTCCTGATATGCATCCGTAGACTGTAAGACTGTTGAAACAATGTTTTACATATCTCACACTTAAATCGCTTATCTCCAGTATGGATTCTGACATGATAGTTTAGGCCGGAAGATTGTGAATATTTTTTGGCACACAAGTTGCATTGGTATGGTTTCTCTCCAGTGTGGATCCTACTATGTCTTTGCAGAAGAGAAGGTTTGCAGAATGTTTTCTGGCACATCTGGCAAATGTATGGTTTCTCTCCAGAGTGAGTTTTTTCATGACTTCTCAGACCTGAAGTGCATGAGAATGTTTTCCGACATACCTTGCAAACGTATGGTCTCTCTCCAGTATGTTTTCTCATGTGACTGTTTAAATGATTTTTACAATTAGTTATAAATTCACATAACTTACATTTGTAAGGTTTCTCTCCGGTATGAATTCTTGCATGATCCTTCAGGTGCGAGGCCTGGATGAAACTGTTTTTGCATATCTGACATTGATAAGGACTCTCCTTAGTATGGGTTCTTTTGTGTTTCTCCAAAAGAGAAACTTGTAGGAAAGATTTCTTGCATGACTGGCATTGATATGGTTTCCCTCTAGTATGAGTTTTAGTGTGTGTTTTCAGAGCAGAAGAGTATGAGAATGTTTTACTACACAGCATGCAAAGATATGCTTTTTCTCGAGCATGGGCTTTCACATGTATGTGTTGGGTATAGGCATACTTGAACATTTTATTACATAGTTCGCATTCATTTGTCTTTTCTTTGGGATGCCTCTGACTGCCCAGTGCATATGTTTTCTGATATATGTTAGAACTGTGCAATGTGTGGATCTCTTCTTGTGTTGCATTTCCGGTGCAAATTGCACATGAATGTTTGGAAGAAATGCTTTCCGACATCAAGAGTGATTAGGAAAAGTTTTAGATATGATATTTTACAAAATTAGTTGTTTAAAAATACTGATCCTCTTGCATGTTACTACGGATTTCAATTATTTGCAAACCTTGCCAGTTAGTTGCTTTGTTCTGTATAAAGTTCAACAGGATATCTTCACTCAGAAGAAACTTGAACAGTAAAATTATATATCTCTGATTTATTTATTCATCTGATTAACCTAATAATAATAAAAGGTAATTATAATCACAAAGAACAAGTGACATCTTTAGAGATAGTAACATAAAAAGCATTGCAGAAAAGACTAAGATTCCGCTCAATAGGAACATCTATCAAACGAAAACATTTACAATGATGAATGCAACAGGCACTTTGAATAAGGGTTTGTAGGCAGTATTCCACTCTTTGATTCAGTGTTTTGTTCAAATGAGTGCATATAATTATGGCTGTTATAAGGTTTACTTAAGATTAAAAGAAAAAATCGCAGATAACTAATGACTTGCGAAGAACCCTACAGTAATAATGATGATGATCATGATGAGGGCGATGTTGTTGTTGTCGTTGTTGCTGTTGTTATTATTATTATTTTATGCCCCGAGGTACACATGATCCCTAAGGGACTTAAACATTAATTAAGAACAGTAGAAATTCGTCTGGAACGGCACCTATTTGTCGTTGAGGTCCAGTGTGGCAAAAGTACCGCGGAAAGCCACTGCATTGAACCGTTTGGATCACTTTTTTGTTCAAATGAGTGCATGTATGCCTGTTATTATTATTATTTTTACACGAGGTAGACATGATCACTCAGGTGATACAAAAGTTATTATTATTACTATTATTACTGTTATTACTGTTATTACTGTTATTGTTGTTGTTGTTGTTGTTGTTGTTGTTGTTGGTGTTGTTGTTGTTGGTGTTGGTGTTGGTGTTGGTGTTGGTGTTGGTGTTGGTGTTGGTGTTGTTTGTTGTTGTTGTTGTTTTTGTTGTTGTTTTTGTTGTTGTTGTTGTTGTTGTTGTTGTTGTTGTTGTTGTTGTTGTTGTTGTTATCTGTTTATTAGGAATCATGCAGGTTGACACACCGAAACCTGGAACATCAACAGGTAATGAATAAAATAATGTAAAAGATAGAGTTAAACGAGTTGCTGTTGTAGAGGAAATTGGAGATATTATTGGAGCAATGAACTTCTTCAAGAGAGACCCACACGTCAAATTCTCTATTTCAACGGTCAAGAGCAAACAGAAAGTTCTGATTTAACGGCGTATCTAGAAACCGGAAGGGTAGGCCAGAAGTAAAATCTGGAAACAAAATAGAATGAAGTACCTTTCACTAATTCGGAACAACTTTACAAAGGGAAAATTTCTAAAACTCAATTACAGGCCGCTATGAAAAAATACTCAGAACCGTGGCTTTGATATGTTAACTGGTTTTAGCAGGCAGTTACAGAAATTATTTGGCAATTCATATCTAACGATCGATTTTTATAAAATTAATGACTTAAACAGCAATATATGGTTAAGTGGATTAAGTGTAGGCTATTCTGCACAATCCTTGCCATGTGTTGCATAAATAATTGCCGCTAATCAAGCAATCTCATTACTCGCTGCGGCCACGGTCCCATAGGCCTAATCGTGAGCTTTCCATGTTTGACAACCTGACTCAGATATGCTTCCTTGCTCGGATGCTATACAAATAAACAATGTTTTCCCTAGATCTGGCTATTAAATTTTAAGCTGTTCTTTTGCCGCCGTGTGTAGCCCTAACTGTACCTCCTCTTGATACCCTGATATACAATAACTTCTCCCATTCAATTCTTTGCTTGTAGGCTATATATAAATTTCTTATTTTGTTTGTTTCAATGTATTAATAGTGCCACGTACAGTGCTGTGCGTTTGCTAGTGCTTCTGAATAAGGAATATACTTACTTCAAGTCTTCACTTAGCCTAATGAGTGAATTGATTGAGAGAGTTCGTGAATCTAATAAACCTATTACAAACAATAAATTAGCTCTTCAAAGCATCTGCTTTCCGTAGAACATTCCACACGCGAAAAGTTGATAAGTAATAAGGACAAACAAGTCCTTCATGAAAATGTCGCTTGAGGTTGGATTCCAAGTGCTATTCCAAGTTATGACCATATCCTACAAAGTGTCTTTCGTTTTTCAAACTTACCTTCTAAACCTAGATCGTATAATTATAACCGGAATACCATTGTCCATTTTGATTCCTGCGTGTGCACAAGTATTAGCCTAGGCCTAACTACTGGTTTTCTTTTGTCCAAATAGACGACGTTTTGACAACATTAAAATACTGGGCAAGCTTATAGAATCGGGGACCTAAAAATATTGCGTATATTTACGGAACTTACGCCAGGATTCGTCTTATACGAAAATTACGCGACATATTTAGGCATGTTGCCATTGGATGCGCTCTGATTGGCCGATTTGAATTTAACATGGAGTATACATTACCGCGACCAGCCGACCACCCAAACGGCCCTCTTCAGGGCTACAAAAGCATACAAAGGGATACGACGAAATACGTGTCGCGTTTGCGCTGTGTTCTTAGCCATAGTGTAATGACAATAGATGACTTTCTAATTTGGATTTAAATTGGGTAGCAGATGAACATTGACGGATTGTAGCTGGGAGACTGTTCCATTACGCCAATTCTTCAGTTTCATAAACTTTCATTCAAAAACATGGCTAACATAACCCTAACTCTGACCCTAAACGACCTCACGACACGTAACAACGACACATAGCCTAACCTTAACTTAACCGACATGGATTCTAAAACTTTAGCGAAAATAAAACTTTTACGTCGTGAGGGTCGGTTAGGGTCAGGGTTAGGGTCGTCATACTTTACCTTAAATTAAACTTTACGTCGTGAGGGTCGGTTAGGGTCAGGGTTAGGGTTAGTGTCGTCATAGTTAACGTGAAATAAAACTTTACGTCGTGAGGGTCGGTTAGGGTTAGGGTTAGTTTCGTCATTAGAACTATTTAGAAGACATATAAACGTTACGACATAATGCGTCTTATGAAACAGTTACCTCTACCCATTTATAGTCCGCGTTAATTTTAGGCCATAGCCATCGTTAATTTTACGTTATAGCCCGCGTTTATTTTAGGTCAACCAATCTCCGAGCGCCCCCGTTTTCTTGCAGCCAATGGCAACATCCCTAAATATGCTGCGTGCGGCCAATGGCAACATGCCTTAATATGCTGTGTATAAGACGAAAGGTTGCGGTATATCGGAAAATTTAGGTCCCCGATTCTATAAGCTTGCCAAATACTGCATGGGGAAGCTACTGTAACGGTAACAAGATGTAACGTGCTGTTACTTAATATACTTTATTGTTACTATTATTATTATACATGCTATAGCCTAGCCTAACAGTCCGTATGCCTCTATACCGAATGCAACGTGTTAGCGTCAGCGGTCAGTATGTATAGCCTACAGTTGGATCGCTGTGGGCGTGGCCTACTGACATCTAATGTCCAATGGCGATCTACATAGACCTGTCACATCTTCCTGTCAATAGAATTAAATCTAATCTCTACTCCCTAATCAATAATCCCTAATGTCGACCTATGTCATAATGTCATCACATCTTTCCCTTTCGAATTAAATCTAATTAAATCTATCGCAGTAAATCTTAGTGTCTTGACTCTTGAAGAATAGTTTCGTACTGGCCAAATCTAAATGTATCTACTATATTTGAAAACTACGTAAAAAAATCTCTCGTATTAAGCGTTCGATCACTTCACAGCATATTTAAAAGTCTCTTGCAGGAGCTTCGTCAGTTAACGACAGTCACATCTGGAATCAGTAAATGTCGACCGTAGTCGGATCGAGTTAATCGCAAACACATCACGCCTACTCTGATCATTCGCCCAGACATCCGTTCACGCAGGCGGCGGCGTGGGGGTGTATTCGTCGGCAGCGAAGGCTGAGGAGCTAGGAGTGGGGGTAGTGACATCGTGTCGACGCCTCGACGGGTAGCGCTGTACTTCTTCGACCGTCGGATTGGTACCATCCGTGGCTCGGATGGTTTCATGGGTGGGGGGTTATGCGGTGGCTTCCTCCTCTCCGTAGATGTATCTGGTCGGTCGAGGTATAATCAAGCGTTGACACTTGGCTGCTATACCTCCGCGGGTAATTATTTCAGCTCCAGCATTCCTGTACGCCCTGAATCCCCTGATGACTGCTAGCACTTCGGGTGGGGAAGTTGGCCATCCGGCTGTTATCTGACCCAGCAGCTGTCGGCGTGGAGGTGGCTTCGTCTGCAGCGAAGGCGATCGGAGCTTCTGCTCAGAAGCTGAGGGTGGGGAAACGACCTCGTGTAGGCACTGAGGCGGACGGGGATCAAAGGCTGAGTCACAGCTGTCGCAGTTATCGTAAACAGAACCCCAGACGTTTAGAGGGTTAGGTACTTTCGCCTGTCGACCCAGCTCGTCAAAGGTTTCTCTATAGTCGTCGCCTGGGCTCTGTGGGTACCGAGGAGAGGAAGGCGGGGTGCGTTTATCAGCGAAACAGATCGTCCTTTGTAATCGAGACTTTTCTCTCGGGTATCTGCAGGTCCGATCTTTCATCACGGCTTGCCAGAAGAGTCCGTCTGCTAACCCAGTATAGCGATGCCGAGGTTTCGGAACGACGGCGGGGGAGACATTGAAAGCCTCCAAGATCTCGGGCTGGAGTCGCGGCAGACTGACGGGAGGGAGGTCAGTCCGGTCACTAATTGCTACCAGCGCCGCGACGTCTAGGTCCGACTGCTGCTCAGCGGGGACCTCTACAGGATAACGGTCGGTGGAGACAGCCTCTTGCCCAAGCAGCTGCTCAGCGGGGGCGTCAAGAGGATAACGTCTCATTGGCAGCTGGACTGGAAAACACGTTTCATCGTTTGCAAGATGGACGTCGCTTTCTAGGACGCAATTGTCCGCTGGTTTAGTCGGTCTAATCGAATTGGTTATGCAACCGTTCGTCGGGTCGTTTGAGGTGATATTATCAGTCTCAGATGCACATACCTCAAAGGTGATTTCTTGCACTGCTTTCAAGTGCTCCAAGTCCCGATAGGCTTTGCAACCTCGGAGGAATTGCTTGCGTAAGGGGGCGACATAGAAGTGCAGTTCATATTCGCTCGTCTTTCGTGGTTGACTGGCGGTCAATGTACTCATTCCGTGAGTTTGCAGTTGCGTTCGATCGGACGTACCAGGGGTTGCCGCTGCTGGGCGAATCTCCTGGCATCGATGGAAAACGCGGACTGCTGTTTCAGGTATAAGATTCAAGGCACAGTACTTACAGCGACGGTTCTCGTTGCTGGCTTGACTGTTGTCCTTTGACTCAGTTGGCAGTCGGGATATGCATCCGCCGTAACTGCGCCGAATTGAATAGGCCACTCGGTGGATGGCCGTCTTGCCACAGTGCTTACAGCAACGCTTCCGGTTGCTGGCTTGACTGCAGTCTGCTATCTCAGTTGGCAGAGGGGATCTGCGTCCGCCATTGCTGCGCCGAACTGAGTTGGCCATTCGGTAGAGTGTCGTTGGTGTTGTCTTGCCACAGTACTTACAGGAACGATTCTCGTTTCTGGCTTGACTGCGGGCTGCAGACTCAGTTGGCAGGAGGGAACTGCGTCCGCCATCGCTGCGCCGAACTAAGTTAGCCATTCGGTGGAACGTTTTCTGGCCACAGAGCTTACAGCAACGCTGCCGGTTGCTGGCTTGTCTGTGGCCTGCAGACTCAGTTGGCAGTTTGGTTTCCCAGTTTAACGGCAGCTTATGACAACATTGGCCGTTGCCGCCGGCAAAGATTATTTTTGGCATATTACAGCTCTTATATTATATGCATCTGCTGTAACTGCGCCCAACTGAGCTGGTCATTCGGTAGAGGGCCTCGTCGTGTTCGAAGGATGACATAGCTTTCACCTTTTGTTTGATTGAGAATCCGTAAGACTTAGTTTATCGTGCTAACTGGATTAGCTTATCGATTTATTGTAGTGCGTCGGTTCTTAGTCTCTGACACCATGTAACGGTAACAAGATGTAACGTGCTGTTACTTAATATACTTTATTGTTACTATTATTATTATACATGCTATAGCCTAGCCCAACAGTCCGTATGCCTCTATACCGAATGCAACGTGTTAGCGTCAGCGGTCAGTATGTATAGCCTACAGTTGGATCGCTGTGGGCGTGGCCTACTGACATCTAATGTCCAATGGCGATCTACATAGACCTGTCACATCTTCCTGTCAATAGAATTAAATCTAATCTCTACTCCCTAATCAATAATCCCTAATGTCGACCTATGTCATAATGTCATCACAGCTACTTGTGCAACTTCTCACTAATAATTATTCGGCAATTCTATTCAAAAGCAAAATTAGTTGATGCATCTGTAAGACCTAATAAACTCACATTAATTCTTTTGAGATTTCGAAAGCTTATTACCTTGTAGAATGTTGCTCAAATACGTGACGTCATAGTGTTTGTGGTTTCACGTAAACGAAGAGAATATATTTTATATTGTGCAAGAGGTGTCAAAAGGGCGTAAAGTAGACAACAGGCTACTATCGCAGCCCCAAACTTGTCATTCAATAGGAACTAAGTTAAACGCGTAAGCTTATAGTTTAGCGTCGTAAACTATGCGCCATTGCATGGGTTTCAGCGTTGGTCGAACACAAGTGGGATTGACGAAAAGAATTCTTGCTAAATAGAAGTTGGATGGATGACAATAATATTCGCTTGAATAGAAGTGAGCCTGATGAAAAGTATCTTGCTTAAACAGAAGCCGGATTGATGAAAAATAAGTCTTAATCAAATAGAAGCTGGATTCAATAAATCAATTCTTACCTAATGGAAGCTGGATCAATGAGAAAGATTCTCGCCAAAGTAGAAGTTGGACTGATGAAAAACAATAATTCATTCATTCATTCATTTCAGGAATTTATATAGCGCCCCTTCAAGAAGCCTACTCAGAGGCTACAATGGGCGAATAATTAACGACGCAAAGCTACGCGTTTACCGGAACTAATTTTGCTATTTATTAACGTCATCCGACATTTCATCATCCGTGCTGTAGAAACTGAGCTGCTGTGATCTACCAACTTTAGACGACAATCTGTTGGTTGGGCTTAACGTGTTTGCGCCAGCCTGCCACTGGTTACTCTTCAAGTGAGCACTATTAGCCATCTGACAAATAGGACTACTCTGTACAAATGACATTTACAATACAATGCATTATTATTATTATCAAAATTAAATTTGCTACGCGCGCAATTTCACACCGAAAATTTAATATGAATCTGAGGGGCGGATAGTCATCCACCAGGTGAAGATGCACTTAGATTTCCAAATCCTGGAAAGCCAGGGAGAAACAGTGAGTTTTGAGCCGCTTTTTGTAGGAAGGAAGTGAATTTGAGCTACGAGGAGAGAGTGGCAGTCGATTTAATTCCTTGGGAGCAGAGCCCATAACTGTTCTGCATCGTGGCTCAGCTAAACGACCCGTAGGCCTACTTGATGATCGCAGGCAACGAGTAGGACTGTAAGGAGTTACATGAAGTAGTGAATGAAGATAGAGAGGTGTGTTAGTGCTGAAGGTTTTGTAGGTCAGAAAGGCCAATTTCAATTTTATTCTGAATTCAGCAGGAAGCCAGTGCAGCTTATTGAGTAGAACCGAGAAGCTTGTTCGTAGTGGAACATGCAGCACTACGCGAGCCAAGGAGTTTCGAATGCGTTGCAGCCTGTTCAGTTCAAGGTCTGAGAGACCCACAAAAACCGAATTAGCATAATGAAGGCGGGAAGCAGACAAGGGAACAGGCCATGGTTTGTCAGCTTGATCATCATCATAATCATCGTCATGATCACCATGATCATCGTGCTGATCATGATGATCGTTAAAATGATCACCATCATCATGATCATAACCAGAGTGATTATCGGCATGATCACGATCATGATCATTACAACCATTATAACCATCGTGATCGTCATCATAATCACCATGATAATCATAATCATAAACGTGATCATCAGTGTGATTATAATGAGCACTATGTGCATCATGGTCATCATCAGATAATCGTCATGATTATCATAAAGTTTTTCATAATCGGGAACCTCGTCATCATGATAATTACCATCATCATCATCATCATCATCATCATCATCATCATCATCATCATCATCATCATCATCATCATCATCATCATCATCATCATCATCATCATCATCATCATCATCATCATCATCACAGTCATCATCATCATCATCATCATCATCATCATCATCATCAAAGTCATCATAGTCATCATGTTCATCATCATACGAAATCATGGTTAATCATAACAGTTAACCCTATGACGCACACCTTCCTGGCCAACGCATTTAGCATACCTGGGGTCAAATCGACCCCACCGATAACACGGGTGGATTTTATGCCATTTTAACCCTCAATGGTTCCTTGGGGTGCAATCTGCACCCCTGGCCGTTTCTATGGCTACTCACGTGTTATTATTAAAATGTCAGCAGTTATCTTCTAGGACATTGTAAGTGTACAATTTTTTCCTATAGTCATGCATAAAACGATAAAAAAAGAGTTGACGTCAATTTTTGCCAGCACAGGTTCATCGGGGGTACAATTTGCACCCCCAAATTATGACGTTGATATGATAAACAAATTCAGGTAATCGGTGCTAATTACTGCAATAATTTGTTGTGTTATTATATTTTAGAACACTTCCTCATATTAGTTTGATATTAGTTTGACCTTTTTAGAAGTCAGCCATTTTGTTTTGCTTACATTTCAAGTAGTAGAAAATAAATAACACCATGGCTAGGTATTCCACAGCTGAAGCTCTTCGACTGATTATGGAAGAGGATACAGAAGTTGGTGAAGACAGTGTAGCTGAAAGTGATGCCGATGAAAGTGAAGATGATAATTATTTGCCTGAAGTTGGTACTGCCTCTGATAACGAAGATCATGTGTCCGAGGAATTCGTCAGTCTCGGGGAGTCTCTTGCATAACTACTTATAAGAAGACGTTTGGACAAGCCAGCCCTGCTCAGAAGACCGATCATGGATGCAATCCAACTTACAGAACTTGACTCTGGAGAATTCAAAGCAGGAACTGAGATACCAGCTAAAGTGAAGAGGACACAGGGACGTTGTCATCTGTGCCCACGCGAGTTTGACAGGAAGACGCGTAAATTCTGCGATAAGTGCTGTAGGCCTGCTTGTTCGGCACACTCTGTCACTATATCAAATGTTCTGTGTGACAAATGTGTGTAACTGAACGATTTAGATATGTCATTTGGAGAAAACATTGAACAGTATGTTTATATAAAATACATGGTATTCGATAACCGGTAGACAGAGCGTACCCTTCATTTATATTCTCAAACAAATAGGGGGTGCAGTTTGAACCCCAAGGACCTGGAACGAAACTTCCTGACATGGACCCATTGAGGGTTAATAGAAAGTCGACATGAATGCTCAAATTTAGGTTGGACAGAGTGCGTGCACTTACGGAAAATGTATGTATGTATGTATATATGTGTGTACATATGTAATATGTATGTATGTATTTACGTATGTGCGTATGCATGCAGGGATAAATCTATGTATTGTGGGATGGATGTATGCATGTATATTTGTATATATATCATGTTGGCTGTCGACTAGGTGCGAGCGATACGTCGTCACTCGGTTACAATTTCGTTAAATACTCAGGCAGGATTAACTCTCCACATGGGAAATTTTCAAATATACCAATGATAAGTTCAAGGATTACGTGGAATATACTCTTTTCCTAAAAAATCGAGGATTTAGAGAGATAATAGCCGAACATTTGATCGTGCGAATTTTGAAGGGATGGTCTTACCTGTCTTACGCATTCCAGAATTAACGGTACGTTGTCAGTCAGTATCGAGCGCATGCGCACTCACCTTGTGTACACACACGACACCAGCTGGTTGAGATCCGTCTGTTTACGGATTAACAAGAACCATTCAACTTACCTTTACAGCAACTCTGCCTTGTAAAAGACACGTCACCTTGTAATATGTCTAAGAAATCGAACAAAGCCGAGGATGTTGTCTCACTTCTTAAAGATGAAAAAGTCGCGGAGTGGCTAGTTGAGAAGATGGAAGAGATGATTGAGAAAAAGTTAGACTTGATAATAGAAAAGGTCCTCCTTAAACTCAACCCAATTGTGGAATCAAAAGTCAAAGCTTGTGTTGAGGAACACCAAGAGAAACTACAGAACCAAATTACAGAATTAATTGCCATCAATAACAAGTTGAGAACTCGACTCGATGCTACGGAAACCGAGTCAAGAACAACAAACCTCATGATTCATGGACTTAAAGAGCCTGATACTCCACCTGCCACCAAGGACGCGGCGGAATTGGAGCCTATGCAGGCAGTTCTCAACCTTTTCACCTCTACACTTGGACTGTCCGTCGCAGAAAAGGATATCTCAACGGCCTTCCGTCTCCCACGTAAGGGAAAAGAGAAATTCATACCCATTCTAGTGAAATTCACCACTCTCAGAACTCGCAGAATGGTCTATGGAGCCCGCTCCCTACTGAAAAATCTCAAATATTCATTAATGAACATCTGACCATCAACAATGCCTTTATCTATGCAAAAACACGTCTACTTGTTAAAGAGAACAAGGCCATTGCAACCTGGACGGCTGGAGGAACAATGTTCCTACGTCTGACTGAAGATCCCGGCAGTAAACCCGTGCGCAAACTCAGTCTAACTGAGTTAGACAACCTGCTCTCCACATCGAGCTCTTCTCTCTCACCCTCCTCATCCGTGGAACTCCACTAAACTCCACGCTCCGCCAGATTTCGCAATATACAGTGGTCGACTGAACTCTCTGATCGAGCGGAGGTGACGTCCTCTTTCTAAGTTCTACACTTGGTCCCTGGGCTACTTGGGGAGCAAAATAAAGTTAAGTGAGTTTTTTCTAGAGACTATGACTTTTGCTTGATGTGCCGATAAGCTTTATCGAGCCACGTAATGGCTAGAATGATTTATTCCCTTTCGCTATTCATCAGCCGATGATCTAATGGTCGTTTACTTTCATTTATCGAGTCGTTCACTCACTTTCGTTTAGAACTACGTTAAAGCTTACCTTATGACTGGTCGGTTTTCAGCTCTTTAGATGTAGGCTATAATTGCTTACCTGTGGGGCTCATTGTGCTGACGCGAAACGAATTATTTTGATTACTCACTGAACTTTACCAGCCAGCTCAGTTAGAATGTTTAGGCTACTCTGGCTTTTGAACGGCACATGGGCCACTTTTGGCGAACTCTAGTAGCATGTTGTTAGTTTCAACGACTTGGAAGTATGTAGATTTGACTGTCATACCTATCTCGTTATAATTCACGGTTTGAATGTATAATTTCGTAACAATATATTTTAATATGTTTTATGTTCGCGCACATTATGTTTATGCACAAGGATCAACTATAGATTCCTACTCTGGTTATACTATTACTTTACTTTAAATGATTGGTAGGACCCAGTTAACTGTTTATTTACTTAATTAAGAATCTAACACTGTAATTTTTTTCCGAATCAGCTGTTCTCTCTCATTATTCCATTTTTAGGCTATTGCTGTAATTCACCCCAGTTAGCTATTCTGATATTCTTTACTCTACAGCTTACATAAGGCTTTACCTGACCTGAGTTAATTAACCATAAATTAAAGGAAAAAAGGAGCGGCGGCGGATGCTAACAATCGAGCCTGTCGACAAGTTGGCCTACTCTTGGACCGGGTGCTCGCTGTAACAGGTGCCTTCGACCTGTCCCAGAGCTAGAGGACCTTGTACGATGTTTCTCATGTAATAGATTAATTCATGCACACTGCATACCCAACTCAAAAGACAATACACGAGAATCAACTCCTTGCTTCTGTTCTCTCTGTGACAAGAACTTGTCCTCCTCGGACGAGGGTGGTGTTGACTCTGGGAGTGAAGTGTCGCAACCCAATAGCAGACAGCTTTAATAATTACTTTCTCAACATAGCCAATGACTTGGCCATTAAGCTTAAAGATTCACCCTGCTCATTTGAAGATTATTTGCCACCTTCGAACTTGAACTCTATGGGACTAACTTTGACCACTCCAGAAGAAATCATGATTATAGGAAAGAACTTAAAAAACCCATACTAAAGGTATCGATGGTATCGACCCCTACATAGCAACTCCTAATCTTTCTCACGTAATCTTACCCTTAACAGAAATTATCAATTGTTCTTTGGCACACGGAATTGTCCCTGATCAACTCAAAAGTGCTAAGGTGGTCCAAATTTTTAAGAAAGGTGAAAAGGATTCCCTGGCCAACTACAGACCCATTTCTGTTCTTCCGTACTTTGCAAAATTCTTAGAAAAGGTTATGTACGATCGGCTTAGTTCCTATGTTAATAAAGCCAACCTAATTCATCCGTCTCAACATGGATTCCAGACGGGACACTCCACCTTTATGGCCCTGCTCGATATGGAGGAAAAAATTTCAAAAGCAATTGACAATAACGAATATTCGATTGGAATCTTTATAGATTTAGCGAAAGCTTTCGACACAGTAGATCACTCTATCCTCATAAAAAAGATGTCAAATTTTGGTATTAGAGGCCTACAACTAAAATGGTTCCAAAGCTACCTTAGCGAACGAACACAAAAAGTTTTATGCAATGGATCACTATCGCCCTAGGGACACATTACATATGGAGTACCACAGGGGTCAAACCTCGGACCACTTCTATTCTTACTGTATGTCAATGACCTGGCTAATGTATCTACAATTTTGCACTTTATCCTGTTCGCAGACGATACTAATATATTTTACTCTAATCGCTCCTGCACCTCCCTTATGGAAATCGTCAACATCGAATTAACCCTAATTAGTAAATGGTTCGCTGCTAATAGACTTACACTAAATGTAGAAAAAAATAACTTTATAAACTTTAAATCTCATAGGAAAATTAAACCAATAAACTTGGCTCTAACTCTTGAAGGAAGTATTATCCGTCAAGTTGACTCCACCAAGTTTCTAGGGGTGTTTCTCGATCAACACCTATCATGGAAAACACATATTAACTACATCTCTCAAAAGATAGCTAAAAACATAGGAATAATATCAAGAATCTCGTATCTACTACCAAAAACAATTAGGCTAAATTTATATTACTCACTAATTCTCCCATATCTAAATTATTGCAACTTAATCTGGGCCTCAAATTATGAATCTCGACTCTATAGATTAACAATCCTCCAAAAAAGGCAATTAGATTAATAGAGGGAGCCAGCAAAGACGCTCATACTGCCCCCATCTTCAGGGACTTGAACTTGCTAAATCTAAAACAGATCAGAAATTTGCAAATAGGAGAATTTATTTATCGATTCGAACACAAGCTATTACCCGATTCATTTGCAGGGTACTTCACTCTCGGATCCCAGATTCACGGTCACTTCACGAGGAGGGCTTCATCATATCGTCCAGTAAAAGCAAGGACTAACACAAGAGAATTTATCATTAGAGCTACCGGACCATTACTCCGGAACTCCATTCCATTAGAAATTCGATTATCTAAGACTCGACATGAATTCAAAAAAGACTACGTTGTTTTCTTGTAGAGGAATAACAATTGCAATTATGAAAAACTATATCATGTATTAAATATGTGTACAATTCAACCGACGCCTGTTTGCACGACGCACTGATCCTCGAGCTATTTAGTTAAGCTATATTAGGTAAGTTTAGTTAAGCTACCTAATTTACTGCCTTGTTTCCTTCTGTCTAAGCCATCTACTGAACCGATGTATTGGACGTACTTGGTGTCTCCAACTAGCGGGATATCAATCCCTTAGGAGCCACCCATTGCTCCCGTTAGCTACTCCTCTTTGGTCGCTCGCAATTTAACTATTATGTGCCATTACCGTTCTTATTACAATTACGTTGTTACGTTGTTACTGATTGTCATAAATGTATTCTTTTGAGTTGTTGTTACCGGTTGCAATAAAAAAAAAGAAAAAAAATGTATTTATGTATGTATGTATTTATGTATGGATGCATGTATGTATGAATGTATGTATGTACGTATGTATTTATGTATGTATTTATGTATGTGTGCATGTATGTTTGTATGAATGTATGTATGTATGTATGTATATATGTATGTACATATGTATGTATGTATTTACGTATGTGCGTATGCATGCAGGGATGAATCTATGTATGGTGGGATGGATGTATGCATGTATATTTGTATGTATGTATGTACGTATGTATTTATATATGTATGTATGTATGTATGTATGTATGTATGTATGTATGTATGTATGTATGTATATACGCATGCATGCATGTATATATTTGTATGTATGTGTGTATATACATATACGCATGAACATGTATGTATATTGGTATGTATTTAAATATGTGTGTATGTATGTGTGTATGCATGTAAGTGTGTATGCTTATAAGTGTGCATGAATGTATGTGTTATGTATGTATGTATGTATGCATTCATGTATATATTTTCTATGTGTGTATAATATATGCATGTATTCATATATATGTATATTTGTATGTATATATATATGTGTGTGTATTGATGGATGTATATATATATATGTATGTATGTATTGTATGCTTGTATGTATTTATATATGTATGTATGCATGTGTGTATGTATGTATGTATGTGTGTATTTGTGTATATAACGTAGCCTGGTTTATGTTATAGTCAATGTTACAGCCTGGGGTCAGATTGACCCCAGGTGTGCTAAATATGCCCGAGTGTCATTCTTATTTTTGTATCATTGAACCTAGAATTCTAAACTCTTCGAATTTTTCCATATATGTAGAGGGATGAATTGCTGAGGATTTTGAATTTTGAATTATTTCAGATTTTTACTATTTGTATCAACGCATCTATTCAAGGAAGTTCCATCGGTGGGGTTAAAGTGACCCCAGGTGTGCGTCATAGGGTTAAAGTGAACTTTAACTGCAAGATCATCGATGGATTTACAACGTTGCATTACCGTTATTGGATTCAGCTACACGGCAAACCGTCAAATAAATAACAAGAACACTTTTTTACACTTGATTTTCTGCAAAACAAAACATTCAACGAAACAGGTCAAGTGACCTTGAACTATGATGTCATTCAATAGTCATTCGATGTTTTTTTATGACTCTGTTAGATTCCACAACCTCGGCGAACGTATTTTGTATAGACAGTTCTTCTGGTAGCCTACTTGTCTGTTTAACGACCACCAAAAAAGATCTTTTAATTATAACTAGACGAGATCCCTGTAGGCCTAGGCTACAGGAATGTGTTCACCACAGTTAATAGGCCTATATGTCTTCTAATGACGACACTAACCTAACCCCTAACCCTAACCGACCCTTACGACTTCAAGTTTTATAGTCCATATCGGTTACGTTGAGGTTAAGCCTCGTTGTTACGCGCCGTGAGGGTCGGTTAGGGTCAGGGTTAGGGTTAGTGTCGTCCATGTTTCTAATGACGAAACGTTCAGGTTTATGACGTAATAGATAAGTTCTGACGTAACATAAAATTAAAATAACGTAGAATATGAAGAATTTTAAATGGGGTAATATATGAAGAATTTTGGTGGTCGTTAAACAGACAAGTGCCGTTCTTCTTTGTGCCTAACATATACTGCTATAATATTAGTATTTAACAATAAAGGTCTTATTCCCTTGAAAATGAAGTTCATCCGAATGTTCCACAAGGTTAGGAATAGTTTCTTTGACTTTTTGACCTCAAAAACTCTATTATAGGCACACATATCAATAATAATAATAATAATAATAATAATAATAATAATAATAATAATAATAATAATAATAATAATAATAATAATAATAATAATAATAATAATAATATCTAGCATCAGCCGCGGGCACCTCCGAGCTCCAGTCAAGCATCCTATGCGTACTGGACAGTCAACCGGATTTGCATTACACGAACCTATCCACACACTGGCAGACAATAACTGGGTTGTCGTTGACGGAATACTCTCCAGCAAATATACAAGCCAAATGGGACAACCCGATTCTTCAAAGAGAGCATTCGGAACTACTCCTTTCCACCACAGAGCTGAGCGAACAGGCGCGCCTGAAAGCCGTGTCCCTCCAGCACGCCAGCGATTGGATGCATTGTCTGCCTATTACTTCATGCGGCCTCAGGCTGAGCGATGAGGCCATCAGGGTGGCGGTTGGCCTTCGTCTGGGGGCCAACATATGCCAACCTCACGTCTGCAAATGCGGCGCACTGGTTACCGCTAGAGGTACACACGGTCTGTCTTGCTCTCTAGGATTTGGTCGAGTGGCCAGGCACGCCGCCATCAACGATCTGATACAACGCAGTCTAATCAAAGCCGGCTTCCCAGCGGTTAAGGAGCCACGGGGCATGCTGCGCTCGGATGGTAAGAGACCGGACGGCACCACCCTTATACCATGGAGAGCGGGCCGAAACCTCGTTTGGGACGCAACGGTGGTTGACACGCTAGCGCCTTCCTACCTGCAGGCAACGGCCGTAACAGCAGGAGCCGCAGCAGAAATTGCAGACAACAGGAAAAATCAAAAATACCAGACCCTTCTGGACATACATGACTTCATCCCGCTGGCCCTGGAAACTTTAGGTCCCATTAACTTAAGAGGCCTCGAATTAATCACCGAGATGGGCCGTCATCTGACAAAGGCGACGGACGAAGTCAGAGAGACAACGTTTCTCTTCCAAAGAATTTCTTTGACAATTCAGCGCTTTAACGCTGTGGCCTTCGCCGGCTCTTTTGTTGACCCGAGATGGAAGAGGGGTAGCCCTTCCAGTTACACTATAATAATAATAATAATAATAATAATAATAATAATAATAATAATAATAACAATCGCGTTCCGAGGCACTTTCGCCAACCAGGACACCGACGAGTAGGGTCATCTCCAGACAAATTACATCATATAGTAATCTCTAAGTCCCTGAGGGATCCTGTATACCTCGGGGCAAAAAAAAAATAATAATAATAATAATAATAATAATAATAATAATAATAATAATAATAATAATAATAATAATAATAATAATAATAATAATAATAATAATAATAATAATAATAATAATAATAATTATTATTATTATTATTATTATTATTATTATTATAATAATAATAATAATAATAATAATAATAGTGACAATTTATATGGCGCCGTAACACAGCCTTGCCGTTACAAGGGCGCCTCACAGTCAACTAACAGCAGGGTAGTCCTTCAAAAAGAAATAAGTCTTGAGTCCGGATTTGAAGGAGTCAATTGTGTTGGCCGCTCGCGGGTAGGAGGAAGACTGTTCCAGCATCTGGGGCCGGCCACCGAGAAAGCGCGGTCGCAAAAGCGGGTTCTCATCCGTCTTACGCGAAGATCGCTTTTCTCGAGCGATCGGAGTCGCAACCCGGAGGCGGAAGAATGCGTCCCGATGCAGTAATCGCGCAAATACTCAGGCGCGGCCCCATGAAGTGACTTGTAAACCACCAAACAGATTTTGAACTCAATTCGTAGAGAGACTGGCAGCCAGTGCAGAACATCACGGAGGAGCGGCGTGACATGATCATATTTCCTCCGGTTGCATAGCAGCCTCGCAGCAGCGTTGAGAACGGGCTGCAGGCAATCCAAGAGGCACTTGGGCGCACCGACCAGTAGGCTGTTGCAGCGGTCAACCTGAGAGGTGACGAAGGCGGCAACGGCCGCTCTCGCAGCCTCGAAAGGCAATGACCTGATGCAGCCTCTCAGGAGGCGGAGCTGACGAAAGCAGCAGCCAACGATTCGCGCCACGTGACTTCTCATGGACTACTGGTCTGATTCCAGCGTGACGCCGAGATCGCGGACGACAGTCACAGGTCGGATCGTAGACCCGCAGACACTCAGTTCGCCAAGTCTCTAGCATTTGTAATTCCTGAAATACTATAGAATAGAATAAAATAACCCCCAGTTTGAGCCTTCGATGAATATTATTCGTCCGACTAGATAAGGGGCGCGGTTATTCAGTCGCCAGGTGACGAATAACCTACTATTCAGATGTATGAAAGGGTGAGAAATATCGATGCGATTCTTAAAGAAAGTAAACTGTTCGAGCCTAATGGAGTAGCATGAAATGAACGAGAACCCATGGCAGTTCTGCTCCATGGCTCAACCAATTAGGGACACAGTAGGCTACCCGACCATTGGAGGACTCCGGGAGGGAAGCAGGACAGTATTGGTTGAAGGTAGGTTTGATTGCACGATGAAAGCCATTTATAGTTCACACAGGCAGTCTTTACTCAGTCTGAATTGTTATAAATCCAGTGCAGCTGACCGTGAAATGTAAACGAGTTTGTACGCGTGACAGAGACAGTTGAATGCGGTGAAAGAAGTTGTGCTCAACTGGGGTACGGTGCCCTATTGGTTAGAGCGCTCGGCCTGTAACGCGGAGATTACGGGTTCGAGCCTCGATCAAGACAGTGTATAATGTGTAGAGACCATGAACAAGTCCTTCGCTCATAATTGCTCTGCAATATAATTGTATCTGCGACTTCGTCGTGTGTGCACTTCTGAACTAAATTGTAAGGAGTGCAATATCAAAGTACAGTTGTATTGTATAGGATTGTCATGGTTTTGACGTCAACTTTGTTCTAGTATGTTTCTTGAGTGTTGTCTGTCGACCCATTGGAAATGAAGAAATATTGTAGAGCAGATTCATACAGGAGCCGACTTTTAGTAAAAGGTACTGGGGCAAGAATTTCTCCAGCTTCGGTTTCATTGTTTAGTTCAGCTAAGCGTTACACCGATTTTTTGTGGACTCGGACTTGGCTTGTCGCGCTTCGGACTTGGACTCGGACTCGGACTCGAAGGCCTGGACTCGAATTTGACTCGCTGACTCGGTTTCCGAGTCACAAGTTTGTCCCGCGTTAAAATACTATTTGAATACTTGCTTAATTGCGAGTTATAAAAAACTTATTGAAAAGAGTTATTGAAAAGACTTGTTGAAAAGACTTATTGAAAAGACTTATTGAAAAGAGTTATTGGAAAAAGTTATTGAAAAGACTTATTCAAAAAGACTTATTCAAAAGAGTTATTGAAAAGAGTCATTGAAAAGAGTTATTGAAAAGTGTTATTGAAAAGACTTGTTGAAAAGACTTATGGAAATGAGTTATTGAAATGAGTTATTGAAAAGAGTTAATGAAATGACCCATTGAAAAGAGTTATTGAAAAAGTTATTAAAGAGTTATTAAAGAGTAATTCAAATGAGTTGTTGAAAAGTATTATTGAAAAGACTTATTGAAAGGAGTTATTGAAAAGAGTTATTGAAAAGAGCTATTGAAAAGAGTTATAAAAGAGTTGCTGAAAAGAACTACTGAAAAGAGTTAGGCTATTGAAAAGAGTTATTAAAGAGTTATTGAAAAGAGATAATGAAAAGAGTTATTGAAACGATTTATTGAAACAAAGTAAGAGTCAGGAAAGGTTGCCCAATGAATTACCTGCATCTGGGTTAGACTTAATTCTGAGTAGGATGGAGCAGAGCTTTGGAGAAGTGTCGACTCGACTTACCGATATGTCGAAAGGACAGAATTAATTAACTAAAGGGCAGAAAAACGTGACGGGTAAAGTGAGAGAGATGTCGAATGAACAGACTGAATTGAGTAGAGGTCAGAGAGATTTAACTGGGAAACTGATGGACATGATGACCGGGAATCAAGACTTGACAGATGGATTAACTTACTTGACAAGACGGGTAAACGAATTGGCAGAAAAGCACGAAGAATTGAGGAGAAGACAGAACAATGCCGAGGATGTCACAGGCTCAGTTATTTACAGTCAGGCTGAAAGTAACGATAGTGTAAATCTCCTCGTTGAGGCGATACAAAGGAGAGGAGTGGGAGAGGAAGGTGAGGAAGAAAGGGACCGAGTTTCGAACCCATACCGGTAGGATGTACCGGTATCTGTCCACCAAGCAGAAGCGTCCCCGTAAGCACTTGCCACTGACCCCTCTGGAATACACGATGGACAGGAAGATGTACAGGGACGGTAAGCCAATGCAGCTCAGAATGCAGTAAGAACTAGTAAACGACTGCAAGGTAAAAGTCGCCCGAATTACCATGCTTTACACAACGTGGGATTGCCGTTGTATGTCCCTCCCTCGTTTGAACGAGAATTATCTGACAATGAGCTATCTTCTGTCCATGAAGTAACCGGTCCAGATGGAGGTGTAGTAACCAGGGTAATCAAAAGGCCTGGGGTAGCGCCCTTGCCGACCCCGGTGAACCAACTGCCCACTGAAGGTGGAAGGGACTTCTTTGCGCATGGAAGCCTTGCCGATGGCAGGCGCAAGAGGAGGAAGCCTTGCTTCCTCTCAGTGGGAAAATACACTAAGTTTTGGGGTAAGCCGAGGTCGAGAAAGACAAGGCGACCAAGCGGCCCCACAAACTTACAATAGGTCTGCCTTGCCTCTCAACTAGAATAGCCTACCTTTGTCACATAGAAGGCAGAGGATGGGACTTAAGAAGGGCAATAGAACTCGCAAGAGACCGGCCGAAATGGAGAAGTTTTGTTAGAG
Source organism: Aporrectodea caliginosa (assembly GCA_020284085.1). Lineage (NCBI taxonomy): Eukaryota > Metazoa > Annelida > Clitellata > Crassiclitellata > Lumbricidae > Aporrectodea > Aporrectodea caliginosa. Next base: position 31,028 of record JACEVL010000326.1, on the reverse strand, counting down.
CCTCATCGTCAGCGAATACTGACGGAGGAGAAAGAAAGAAAGAAAGAAAGAAAGACCTTTGTCATAGTAAGTTCTAGGCCTATGTGATGATCAAAATTAAGATTTTATTAGCCTACATAATTTGACTTGGTATGCTAAAAAGTGTACCGTTTAAGATTTAGTTTTGCAAAAATATCTCACCGAGCCCCTTCCAGATCCCTACCACATCTTTCTCAGGAGCCCTCGACACCCTGGCCCGCCACTTGCTGGAAATATTGGCACTGCTTTTGACTGCCCAACAAAACACACGGGATCGCGTTGGCCAGCCTTGTCAACATTAAAAAGGTTTGACACCCATGACATAAGGCCTTCTGTTCACCACGATAAAACTGTGTTTGCAGAGACTACAGACCGAGTTTCTAATACCCGCAGTGACAAAGAGATTGGGCTTATCCACCCTAAGTCTTCACACTAAAACGGTGAAAACTCTTCTAGACTAGATTAACTCTTCATCGATAACAATGGATAACCTGGTCAAGTGACGACAATATCTTAGAAGTAACTCGTTAGTTTAACCCTCGGGCTACCAAGGGGGGATGGTTGCCACCCCCCTACGTTTTTATGCATAATATTTTTTCCATATGGAATATAATTTTTGCATTTTAGGTAGCTGTAGCAGATTCATTGGCGCACATTTTGAGATAAACATCATGGTGGTAGTCCACGCCATTCAAAAGTTATACCTGATAATATACCCGAGGCACCAGGGAGGGGTGGATACCAACCCCCTTAGTTTTTCGACTATAGCTTATTGACTATTCTTCCTAGAAGAGAAATAATTATATCGTTCTTTAGAGGGAATGCAGGGCTTCATTTGCATACCTACATATTTGTCTTATGAAAACCGGAAGTGATCAAAATAAATAATAATACGCGTAATATGCGTGAAAAATGGCTGAATGGAAGCACTCCCCCCTTAGTTGTTTGTCTGTAGCGTATTCATTTGTCTTCCTGGAAGAGAAAAAAAGATACCATTCTTTAGAGGGAATGTAGGGCTTCATTTGCATAGCTAGTTCTTTGTCTCTTGAATACCAGAAGTGATCAAAATAAATAATAATACTATTATTATTTATTTTGATCACTTCTATTCAAAAGACAAAGATGTAACTATGCAAATGAAGCCCTGATTCCCTCTAATGGTATCTTTTTTCTCTCTTATTAGTAATCTGTGTTAAAATGGCTGAATACAGCATTACAACGTAAACCGATATATATGTATGGATATATATGTATGGATGTACATTTATACTATATAAACATGTGTAGGGATGATTGTGTGTATCTTTTATACATAGATTAGTTTCAAAACACACATAATCTTATATTTGTTTATCTAAAAAGTACAAAATGTACGCAATAATATAAAATATTGCTAATTAATGGGTTCCGTTGTTAAAAGTGATGTAATTTCGAGGTGCATTCACATAATGTACAACTAAATATACCATTCTGTGCAGAAATGACTGCTGAATCCATTGCTATATTACAAGTTATGATATGTGAAACCAAACACGAAATCCAAAATGGGTGGCAACCACCCCCCCCCTTGGTAGCCAGTGTTACAAAAAAGCTTGGTAGCCCTAGGGTTAAGTATTTAGCATCACGTATCACGGGGAAAAATGCACACGAAAAAAGAATTTCGTGATCTATAATATTAAACTCTTAAGCTATTGTTTAATAATGAGGTTTTGTACAAGAAATCTGTGAATGATTTGTTCAAAGGGAAGATTAGTTTTCTGAGCAGCAAATTCAGTCAATGCTTCTGTATACGAAAGATTACAGTCGATACAACATCTGACTTTCAAATACCTTGCAAGAAAATGTCTTCCAAGGAAATAGTGACATTTAATGGAGTAATTAAATTCAAGAAAAACCAAGAGTTCCCATCTATAGTAGTACACAACTCGGGCAAAGTGGTGTTCAAACGATGATTCTGCAGTTAACACAACTTTCCCCATATCGTCATTCAGAGGTGATAAAAGATAAAAGAGTGTGTGGAATCCGAGTAAAGACTGTATGTCTCTATCAAAAAAAGAGTCAAACGGTGGCAATACAAAAACACTAACAAATGAAAATTCATTAAGATTGCTCTGTAGATCAGGCTCATGAAGAATTCGTTCACATACATGCAACACTTCATCGTATTGACGACATTTGTAAAAGTACAAAGCACGATAGCAGTCAACCGTGTTGCACTGGATGCCAAAGTCTTTGCGAATCACACTGTAGAATGATATCATATTTTCTACAGCATACTCCATTAGAACACTAATTATGTTTTCTCTAGCTAGCAAAGGATTCCCATTTGCAGCCTCGGTTTCTGTCGAAGAATCTGTTCTGCGATAAACAATCTGTCTGACAGCATTGAAATGAGTGACTGCCAATGATTCCCCACTGGTATAAGCGCTCTGTCTGGCAGAAGTGTAGATGAGTCATTTTCCGGTAACATGGTAAATTCACAAATTCAACAAGCCAAAAAAAATTTTTTTTAAAATAAATTATTTTTTCTTTGGAACAAATCTTGAATGTTTCTATTTCACAAATAAATATTTGGTTTTGCACTAATATGTAAATGTAAAAAGTTTTGGTAGAAAAAAATAGCCTTACTAAAATACTTGTCCACTCCGTTACTGTATACATATGAGATCTGTTTTATACATTGTACAGCTTCTGTTGTGTATTTTGACATTCCAATATGTTTCTAGTATTAATATTTATAAAATAGAAATAAAAGAAATAAGAATACATATAATTATTTGATTCCATCACAGTTTCATTTATTTAGAGAAAGTTCCACTCCGTTACGGAAATAAATGCAATTAATGTCAAGTTGAATAAAAAAATGTCCAAATAACTGAAAAGAAAGCACTTGAGCCAATCATTCCCAGTGATCGAATAAACAGAAAACACTAAAATGTTTATGGTATTGTCTTAAAAATCTGCTCACAGCATCAAAATACCACACCATTTAGCCTATAATAATTCCACTCCGTTACTATCTTTCGAGTGTCGAGCTCAGTTTTTCCACTCCGTTACATAGCTATCCCATGCGTTACCAAATAAATGTTAACGGAGTGGACAGGTAACGGAGTAGACAATTTGGGTTGCAGCACGGTAAATACCATATTATCGCTCATGCGTCCACATCGATCGTTGGTAAAATCATTATTTTCCTTATAAGCGTTATATTACAAATATTATTTCAATTAGATTCATTTATAATCATGGCAAAAATGCAGTAACGGAGTGGCTGTATAATAAAAAAACACCTCTGGTACGAAATAAATGAAAATTTGTAAAAAATTTGTCCGACCATGGAATTCGTTTGTGAAGCTATTAATAACTTACATAGATTTGCACAGAAGAGATGAGTCCAGTTGCGCGGCCACATAATTAAATGGTTCTGAGATACAAGATTATTTTTACATGGTAACGGAGTATACACAAATCCTGGGGACAAGTTTTAAAAATTTTCTTTTAATTATACTGAAGATCCGGTTCACCAAGTTGTATTTTAAAACATACACAAATATATAATACATAAGAAACACGTGAATTTTTTGGCTCAATACAGATCATTTCGAAATTGTAGACTAAAGCAATAAGTACTAGAGCCTAGGGACAGTAACGGAGTGGAACATTTTAAATTGAAAATAAATGTTAATAAATTACGTTATTGCTTTAAATTACTTTCAAATATCTGAAATTGCTGTCTGATCAAATACATTTTAATATCAACACTTAGCATAATCAGACTAGGTATAGTTTTTCGAGAAATGACCGGGAACAGCTGAATTCTGAATTTACCATGTTACCGGAAAATGACTCAGATACGGGATCCTGACTCTATCGAAATAGTAAACTTCACCTTTACTAATGCCTTCAAAAATTGGTCTAAAGGAAATGATGAATCGTGCAAATCATAGCCTAATTAAACTCTAAATATTTCGACATTCTTTCGGCTGATGATACAGTTAAATAATGAGCAAACACCTCTGGTGAGATGCGCAGATCAAGATAAAATCGCCTGTTGATGCAACATAAATAATTGAAAGTAATCTTCTTGTGAATCAAAATCAAACCAACGATTCTTGCGACATCGTCAATAAACAACAAACAACCTGCATTCAGTGTTTCCTTTTCCTTTTGAGAAGTCTGATCTACGAGAACTGCCGAACATAAGCTTGTTGCTTGTTGGTATTCAGATGTAGTGAAATAGAGGGCAGCCAGATAAGCCGAAGCTGCTGCAGCGATGCAGTTGCATTTAAGGCCGTCATATTCCAACGTTTTTCTCAGAAACTCTTTTGACATTAGAAACAAAAGCTTAAATTCCGAACGACTATTTGATCCAGTTAAATTCTGCATGAGATCTTGAGCACGCATGAATTGAAACCGATTACTTTGTGTTGTGTACGTTTTCGGAAAGTTATGATCAAGAGACCTTATCTTTTTTGGTGGCATCGATATTGCATTGATAAAATCAACAAAGAGACTGCTATCCCACGAAATCTCTCCGCATTCTAATCCATAAGCAGTATGCAAAATATACAGTATGATGTCATAGTACGTGAAACATAAGACTTTGTGTATTGTTGGAAGACCTTTCAGTCTTCTGTGTGTTTTAAATTCAAGAGAATATTTTAAATATCCGGCTTTGAAGCTCTGGCGCAGTCCTGAACTCAGCCCGTCTTTTATTATAGCACGACTGCTCGTATGAGAATGCGTGAATGTTAAAAAAAAATAATAAATCCAATGATTTTAATTCACTCACTTTCCAAAATTCAAAGAGAGGCATCATGTAATCTACAAAATGTGGCATTACTACCAATGTGCTATTAAGCTTGAAATATCTGCAAATGAATGATAGTATATAATTTTCTACAAACCAATGACAAAGAATGCCAGAATTGCAGAATTCACTTAGTCGTCTTCTAGTCTTATCAAGGATTGTGGAGCTCGATGGCCAATGAAATAAATGTGCTTCCGCAATAAAATAGTTCGGACAGTATCTCCTTCTTAGACATTCTGAAAGTTTCTTTAACAACTGACAGCAGATCACAATAACAGATGAGGAATCCCACCATTCGGGTGCCATATCTTCACAAGTCCATAACATTAGAGTCTTTAAATGATACGGACAGAGAACCTCATCTTCCTTTGGACAATCCTTTTGTATCAATTCTCTTTTTGCGAAGAATCTCAGCAAATGATAGACAATCTGCTGAGTTGGCGTCCAACTCTGAATCAAAATTAACTCCGCCATTGAAAATGAAAATCTCCACTGGTATTTATCGTCTCTGCAAGAACGATGCTGGACATAAACAACATGACAGCCATTTTGTAGAACTTGAAAGATTGTATCATTGGTCGGCCATCCGTTATTCCTAGGTCGTTTAAGCCAACCTTGAGTTTCTTGCGGCCACTGAGGACACCATACGCTTTTGACGACATCATTTCCGAGAATATAACCAGCATCTGTTTGAAATGTAATAGCTGGACCGCTGATAATATTTGGCAAAGGGTTTCTCACGAGTGTACAACGGGAATACCAATTTGCAACACTTTCTATATTTAGCGCAATGTAGGGTAAAGTGTCCCTTTATGGGCACTCTCCATATATGGGCACCCCCGGAAAAAACATAGATAAAAATACTATCGTATCGCCATCTCTGGAATTCTAATAGAACTACAGCGCAACGTTCCATTTATTCAAAATTCAAGTCGGTTTCGTGAATGTCTGAATTTTCAGGTAAATCATCGTATAATTTATAAATTTTGGTGAAGAATTTAATAATTGTAACAATTTTTGTTTCCTGCATTATATTTCGTGTAGGCATGCGATGACTATAAGGTAAATTTTTATGTTTTGACGATTGTTTTGTGATTACGTTGCTGGGCGATAATAGGTGATTTTGGTACTGCAGTTTTTTTATAGCCGACTTTGAAGCGTGCCATAGGTGCCAGCCTAATATGGGCATACCTCTGCGGCCTTAATATGGGCAGGTGCCCATATTAAGTCTATTGCTAATTTATATAAGCCTTTATATTGTAAGAGAAAATTCCAATAGCATAACACAAAAATAGATCATCTAAACCAAACCTAACTTTATGGTTGACGGCTAGTGACCTTTGAAAATGCCACTTGTATTCAACAGGGAGTTTATGGTCACATATAGCCTACTTATACTATCACTCTTGTTGTTTTCAAAGTTTCAGAATATGGCACCAGTTAAGAAGAGAGGCCAATGGAATGAGTATTCTCTTAAATTGGCAGTGGCAGCTGTTCTTCAGAATGGAATGAGCAAAAAGAAATCAGCAAAACAATACAGTATTCCACGGGGATCTTTACAAAGGCATGTAAAAAAAAGCTGAAAAAGGTGAAGGAGTTTGGAAAGCGCTTGGTCGTCCCACACTTTTGACACCAGGACAGGAAGATGACCTAGCTACTCTTATTTTGGACATGGAGTCAAGACTGTATGGTTTATCAACAGCGGACGTCCGACGTATTGTTTATACTTTTTGTGACAAAAATAAAATACATCACAACTTTAATACTGAAGAAAAGATGGCAGGGAAAAAGTGGTTGAAGTTGTTTCTTCGACGCCATGATGAAAGCTGCAAGTTGTGCAAGTTTATATATAAGCAACCAGATGATCCAAAGGCAGGTGAAGAATGGTTAAGCTGCTCGAAGTGCGAATCCTGGTTTCACTTTTCTTGTGCAGAAGGATATGGAATTCTAGATGATGAAAACTTCACTTGTCGATCATGTGTTGAATAGCCAACATCGGCTTGCTTGGTCAATCACTTTTAGATTTTAAGTTTCCTGGAGTTTCAGATCTGTCTAGTGTTAAACTGTAACTGTATAATGTAGGCCTAGTAGCTGATAAGCAATTGCGGATTTGTTTTGGAACTTTACTATAATTTTGCATTTGAAAATCATAACATTTCAACGTTAGGGCCTACATTTAACTTTTGAGTACATACGTTTGAACTTAATATGGGCATGGGGCCCATCATTAAGACACCAGTGCTTATTATGGGCACCACGGGGCTCTTTCTATTTTCAATATTTCAGATATAAATTTTGACATTTTGTTGTTATTTCAATGATTTTTTAGTGACAGAAGTGTTGAAAATTAGTTTGGCAAACATTGTTTTATTTGGTCCTAATTTGATTATGAACTACAAGATAAAATCCTTAAGGTGCCCATAATTGGACACTTTACCCTACCCTTTTCTAAGAGCTGTGTGTTCAAATTCGTACTTCTTATATTTCCAATTATAGTTCATTTTCCCCCGAATTCGTAATCGAACAAAACCTGGATACAGGTCGTAAGATTCAATCTTATAGCACCGTATCGATTCGGCAAGGCCACTCATATCATTTGGCAACGTTATAAATTCATCACCGAAGGCCAATTCATCAGCGCTGGAGACTAAGCTATCAATGTCACCAATGCATGTATTCGCCGGTCGGATATAGAATTCCACAACGCTGCCACAATATATTGAATAAACTGTTGGTGCAGGGTCCTGGGACCCAATTAAGTCATGCATGTGATCAGAAAGAACAGGAAACGACTGTGGAAGCAATTGTCACGTGCTAACGATGAACTCCGATGCCAGTTCTTCATTCTCTTCATCCGCATATTCCGTCATCCTTAATGAATAAAACCTTCATCTTTAAAAATTATCAACGCTGTTATTATCACCATCAGCAGCAGCAACACTGCAGAAACAATTGATGGACAGGAAGCAAGTTAAGAGGTTCAGAATGAAAGTGGATATATGGGCCAAGCTCGGGACGCCTCCTATAGGCCCCTAAGCGGGCGGCGGCGTCCATGTAAGACTGAAGCGTCCAGACATTAATAGCATTGTATGTATGTATGAGCACTTGCTATAGCGCCCCTTCAAGATTTCTACTCAGAGGCGCTCCCGACTACAGCGCGGACACTGAATCGGAGTTTCACGCCGAAGCGCATGAGCAATTGCGAGTGAAGGACTTTCCCAGGGTCCTTACGCGGTGGCTTGAGGTGGATTCGAACCCGCAACCCTACGGCTGCAAGGCACCGAACATACCCCTACACCACCGCGCCCCACAGTGTAAGCGGCATTACCAAAGTCGACCCTAGTAGGCCTACTGTAGACCATACAATGGGCCTGCAGGGTAGTAATCGCATTAGGTGGATGCGTCCGGCGGATGATGGGGAGTTTACGAAAGTTGTAGGGCCTACAGGCATGAACTGAGAACTTTCTCTACATGATCAGTCCAAGACGGCTCAGAGGTCACGAACTGAGGCAGAGAAATGAACTAAGCCTTGTCCGAGAAGGAAGAAGCCGATTTAGGGACATCCAGAAGTCCAGAATGAGCTACTATGACATGTAAGGTTGCTCACCAGTGACACCAACCACGATCTAAATAAAACGTAGTTTAGACAAAAATATAGGCTATATATAGAATGTGTCGATGTGATGCGAGGAAAATGAACTGTTACAGTAAATGTGATTTTTTATTTGCTGTTATTGTGCAGCTTTTTCAGTTTTATTCACAACTAGATGTTGACCCGTCCTAAGACGTTTAAAAACAATTTTAAAATGTCAATATGCGTCTACTCGTGCTGCGATTGACATGTCTTCTCCCTCTCCCCTGTCTTCCTCCCTCCCTCTCTTCCTCCCTCTCAAATCCCTCCCTCAATTACTCCCTCCCTCCCTGCCGTCCGTACCTCCTTCCCTCCCTTCAACGTCCGTCCCTCTCTCGCCGCACGTCTCTCGCGGCGATCGTGTGTGGCTGATCCCCCCCTTCCCCTTCCATTCCCTTACAGAAATGTAGAAGGACCCACATGTCGTGTTGTGCATTATCTGGCGTTGCTATGACAACGTCTGTTATTTGTTAATGCGATGACGTGGAAAGACATAAGCCATATTGTCTATGGCAATGAAGGCGAAAACAGCGTAACAAACCATCAACGTACCGCCACGCTTCAGACGCACGCTTCAGACGCACGCTTTAGACGCACGCTTCAGAGACGTGCATGCACGAATAGAGATTTATGTTCTATTATTATTATTAACCCTCGGGCTACCAAGGGGTCCGGATTACCACCCCGTACGTTTTTATGCATAAATTTTTCTTTTCATATGGAATATAATTTTTACATTTTAGGTAGCTGTAGCAGATTCATTTCCGCACATTTTGAGGTAAACATCATGGTGGTATCTTACGCCGTTCAAAAGTTATACCCAATATAGCCGAGGATACCACCCCCTTAGTTTTTCGACCATAGCGTATTCAATATTTGAAGAGAAAACAAATATACCATTCTTTAGAGGGAATGCATGACTTCATTTGCTTGCTTACTTATTTGTCTTTTGAAAACTGGAAGTGATAAAAATAAATAAGAATACGCGTTATATGTATGTATGTATGTATGTAACTATCTATGTATGTATGTATGTATGTATGTATGTATGAGCACTTGTTATAGCGCCCCTTCAAGATTTCTACTAAGAGGCGCTCCCGACTAAAGCGCGGACACTGAATCGGAGTTTCACGCCGAAGCGCATGAGCAATTGCGAGTAAAGGACTTGTCCAGGGTCCGTATACGCGGCGGCTTGAGGTGGATTCGAATCCGCAACCCTTCGGCTACAAGGCACCGAACATACCCCTGCACCACCGCGCCCCACATATATATGTGTAAAAATGGCTGAATGCAACATCACTACGTAAACCGATATTTCTACATAAACTTTGTCAACAGCTACCGATTTAGAACTTACATTAGATGATGCAGGTACTGAAGATGAAGTGAGAAGCCAGTTGTGAGAAGCCAGTTTAAAGGAAGCATTTACACAAAATAACGGGGGTAACTTGCAATAACTGCAAGGACAACCGACATATTTGACTGCCGTGAACAATAACGTGAAGTCTTGTTTCATGTTGCCTTTAGATTTCGCTGTACCTAATATAGACTATGGACTAGTTTGTAGGTTATTGTTACAAATGAAGCATCATTATGTTTAAAATGTTCTTGGATACATAGATCCATTTCAAACACACTTAACACTCGGGCTACCAAGCTTTTTTGTGACATCGGCTACCAAGAGGGGGTGGTTACCACCCCATGAATTTCGTGTTTGGTTTCACATATCATAACTTGTAATATAGCAATGGATTCAGCATTCATTTCTGCACAGAGTGGTATATTTAGTTGTACATTAGGTGAATGCACCTCGAAATTACTTCACTTTTAACAACGGAACCCATTAATTAGCGATATTTTATATTATTGCGTACATTTTGTACTTTTTGGATAAACAAATATAAGATTATGTCTGTTTTGAAACTAATCTATGTATAAAAGATACACACAATCATCCTTACACATGTTTATATAGTATAAATGCATACATATAGGCCTATATATGTTTATATAGTATAAATCCATACATATATATATCCATACATATATATATATCGGCTTACGTTGTAATGCTGTATTCAGCCATTTTCACACAGATTACGCGTATTATTATTTATTTTGATCACTTCCGGTATTCAAAAACAAAGGTGTAGCTATGCAAATGAAGCCCTACATTCCCTCTAAAGAATCGTATAATTGTTTCTCTTCTAGGAAGAATAGTCAATAAGCTATGGTCAAAAAACTAAGGGGTGGTTGTATCCACCCTCTGGTGCCTCGGGTATATCAGGTATAACTTTTGAATGGCGTGGGCGACCACCATGATGTTTACCTCAAAATGTGCGCCAATGAATCTGCTACAGCTTCCTAAAATGCAAAAATTATATTCTATATGAAAAAAAAATTATGCATAAAAACGTAGGGGGTTGGTAACCACCCCCTCCTTGGTAGCCCGAGGGTTAATCTTATATTTTTTTGTTTATCCAAACAGTACAAAGTGTACGCAATAATATAAAATATCGCTAATTACTACGGTTCCCTTGTTAAAAATGATGTAATTTCGAGATCAATTCACACAAAGTAAAACTAAGTACACCATTCTGTTCAGAAATGAATGCTGAATCCATTTATTTCGGTAGGCTATTACAATATATGATATCTGAAACCAAACACGAAATCCAGGAGGAGTGGTAACCACCACCCTCCTTGGTAGTCCGTGTCACACAAAAAAACTTGGTAGCCTTAGGGTTAATATAGGCTAGGCCTAATATTGAAATAACCGATTAACTGCATTCAACTTCTGTCTGGGAATACTGTCATTGAGGTCATTATTTATAGCCAAGCAGCACGCTAAAACTTAATACAGCTATGATGAGGGACGGATAACGGAACTGAAATTGGAATAGGCCTAATAGATTAGCCCGTTTTTGCGCAATTTTTTTTGCTTCATTTTGATTTATGCTGTAATTTGTGATTTTGTTCCTATGTTTCAATATTGGAACACTGGGCACATAATTATGGGGTCGGACAATAACATAATCCACGCCAACACCACCAAGTACAGCTATGATTATTTAAAGTGAAATAACCAAGCACAAATGTTTTAGCTGCTATCACAGTGCTGTATAAAAAGAGTTGGGCTCATATTCAGTAGGCCTATACTTTTGCCTTAGTTCAGACAAAGAAAAGAAAAAATGCCAAAAGTGACAATTTTTCCCTGCAAACAAGCGAAGAAAATTATCGTGGAAGGGAATGCCGGCCAGAACCAAACTGGCACTTGGAACCAAATTCTTGAAGCACAGAATCCTTGAAGCTCAGAATGTTCAAGGTTTCACAAGTGTTTTCTTCAGCATTATCTTCTTCGCTCTGGTGTGCATGGCATGTATGTATGTATGTATGAATGTATGCATGCATGTATGTATGTAGGCCTATGTATGTAAGCATGTATGTATGTATGCATGCATGTATGTATGTATGGATGATGATGCAAACTCAAAAAACTTATTTTTATATGCGAGTAAGTTCGCTAAACCAAGCTAAATTTCATTCTGAACTGCAATATAAGAGCCTAGAGCGATATGCGGTAACGAGAAAATGTTGCACCCGTATAATTATGCCCAGTGTTCCAATAATGGAGCATACAATATAATTGCAAAAAGTCCAAACTAAAGTTTGTTGCACAAACAAATTAAAATTTTCATGGAATATAAGTGATATTAGAGTACCAAAAAAGGCAACTTCTAAAAAGATCTTTATTCTTTTGAATTTTATATTATATGTACCTTTTCGTCGAAATCCGTTGAAATTTATTTTACACAAAAGTGCTCATAAAGACCGTATCTGACAACTATTAGTTATTCAAAATAATATTTTTTCGATAGATATATCTTAGAAATACTGTTTACAATGGCAGGTGATTATTTATATTCACTACATAGCGTAATAATAAATTACAAGTAAGGAAAGTCTTTGCAAAATGTTCCAATAATGGAAGTTATGGAACACTGGGCAAAAACGGGTTAGTACAATATACAGTTATACGAGTACCATCCACAAAATACGCTGTACATGTAGGAAACTTGCAGAGGTCGACCACGCATCGCACGCCTATTCAATCCAGCACTATCGATTTTCAAGCCAACTAGCCTACTATTCTCAAATGGGATGCTCTGAATTTTACTCCAGAGCATCTGAGGAAGTAGAAGTGAAAGAGAAGATTTTGTCTCTATAATAAGTTTACCATGTCGAAACTGTCAAAAGATCTATTTCTAACAGTGTAAGACAATCGGACGACCTTCATTTTCAAAGTCTGGAAGAAATTGTTTTGAACAGTTCTTACCTTTTCTCTGGCATAATACAGCTTTAAAAAAGTGTTGACAAAAACTACTTCCGTTAAATAAAGAGCACAGATGATAGTAACTGTTGTCACACATGGGTCCCTTATGCAGGCCAAATAGGTGGTGTTCGTCCTATATGTACATTCCCAGATAAGCTATTTTGAGATGAAATTACCCGGCTACAAATACACTGACATGGGCGCAGACAGAAACTACAGCTCAGCAGGCTTTGTACCGTTCGACACCAGCAAGCCGGGAGATATTTTTAACGCACTATAAATAGCCTACAGAAGAAATTACCTGCGATGGACAGGACCGTTAAGCGGATATTAATATTGCTTCCTGGTCTACCATTAAAATATGGCCAAAAAACCAAAGAAACGGTTACTATTTGACTAGATTTCGTTGTATTATAACTGCAATAGTTTACCTCGAGTGAGATTACGCCTATCAGCTTTAAAACTGCCAGATCTTGATAATTAGAGGCTGAAATAGCATATCAGCCAACAACAAAATGGTGGCCATCTCCTTTCTGTCTAACACGTAGGCCTAGGTTTACGAAACTAGTTTATATCGAAACTGTTTTGTGGAGGCTGCGTGTGAATTAGCCCTAAAGAAGATATTTTGGCCTCAACCGAGAACACAATTTTAATCATTAGCTCATGTTTAACCTGTACCTTCCAATCCTCGACCTAAAAGACACCCGCCTTAACATCTGCTGTGCCCTCTCTGATCCACTGGAAACCGGACTCGGAGCTCCCTCGGACTACTCTTTTGGACAACCCCTCTGATTAGACGCAGCGCTCGTGAATAAGCTGGTGCCCTGCGCTTGGCTTTCGAGTGGCGCTTTAGAAGTTTGGAGATTACGATTACGATTTAACCAAGAAGGTTTATTTCCAATTAGGCATTTCGTAATTAGCCCTCGAAAGTGTTGACGAAAACAGGATGTGGTGGCTGCGTGTGAATTAGCCCTACTAGCTAAACTAGCTGATAGCTAGGTAGGTTCATAGTATCCGTAAACTTCGCCCTAAGTATGCCAACTCAATTTCAAACGCAGACAACAGATTGACCAAGTCGAACAGAAATGCATCATAGAATTTGTTATAAAAAGTCACCAACGTTACGCCTACCTTGAAGAGGCCAACATGAATGAACTGTGTTCTCTCCGATCCTGATTTAACTGTGAAGTAGGGGACGATTTTGGGGATTTTTTCTGACTATGTTCATAGAGAATAGAGGGAGTAGAATGCGTGTCAGTGCAGTGCATTGTTTTGTGTTGCCTTGCCTCACACTTATATTTACATGTAGGGTTCTTAGTTTTTCAATTTTACGATGAACTTGGTACAATAATTACCACTTTTCACTGAACACTGTTACACTGTGCACTTCCCAAGTAGTGTGTGGGCTAAAATTCACCATGATTAGCCAACATATTAACCCTATGACGCACACCTGGGGTCAATTTGACCCCATCGATGGAATTTCCTTGAATAGCTGCGTGGATACCTACAGTAAAAATCTGAAATAATTCAAATTCCTCAGCAATTCATCCCTTTACATAATATGGAAAAATTCGAAGAGTTTGGAATTCTAGGTTCATTGATACAAAAATAAGAACGACACTCGGGCATATTTAGCACACCTGGAGTCAATCTGACCCCAGGCTGTAACATTGACTATAACATGAACCAGGCTACGTTACATACACAAATACACACATACATACATACATACACACATGTATACATACATACATATATAAATACATACATACAAGCATACATACATACGTATACATCCATCAATACACACACATATATATATACATACAAATATACATCCCTACATAATTATATAGGCTACATGAATACATGCATATATACACATAGAAAATATATACATGAATTCATACATACATACATACATACATACATAGCACATACATGCATACACACATACATACACACACATATATAAATACATACCAATATACATCCATACATACATGTTCATGCGTATATGTATATACACACATACATACAAATATATACATGAATGCATACATACATACATACATGCATGCATGCATGCATACATACATACATACATACGTACATACATACAAATATACATGCATACATCCATCCCACCATATATAGATTCACCCCTGCATGCATGCGCACATACGTACATACATATGTACATACATATTGTTAGAGGTCCCCCTCTAGTTCTATGCTAACTAGGAAGAAAAGTCTAGGGTATGATAAAATATCTCGCTTTATTTACAACAACAGAAAAATATTATACAAACGAATTCCATGTGAAAAACCGTCACACGTTGGAACGATACAGGAAAACCAGCGAAACCATTGCAGCTCCTCGTTCAACATCGACATCAAGACACCAACGACAAAAGATAGAAAACCTGGTGCGGTTTAAACTACCTTAACTATGTACAACCACAGAATATATAAAGCGTAGCCAGAAGTCTAACTCGGCCGTTTTTCAATGGTATACGCTGTAATGCCGTTATAGTCTATGGCGACCGCAGCGCTCCTAGCGGTACACGTGATAATTAGCTCAATGCTAATCCACGTGCAGCTGGCGTGGTGCGGCCCCAATCTCGGCCGGACTCCCAAATTTGATTTCTAAGTCAGACCCGAACGAATATAATTAACAAATAAACACATGAATAAGCAGTACACCGATAGACGTCAAGGCAATATGTAATAGCTCCTAAATATCTGCGACTTAATGCGCACACCTGTGCTGTCTCTTCCTGCCCTCTCCGGTCTGCGGATCGAATTGATCAATTAGTAGCCCGGGCAAGGACTGCCACGGCCCTACACCGTGCCTTTGCCATAGTGGGCCCTTCCATGCGCACCCCTCCCCTCCATCTGTAGTACGATAAGATTTTAGTCGGGTCCCACCCTCATCCCTTCGTTGCTTGAAGAATTTCCTCCGGCTATTGCTCGGAGTAGCTAGTACTGTAAGAAGTGCTTTACAAATTCTCCGATACGATACGATTATTGACTGTGGACTTGATTCTTACTAGGGCTAATTGACCGGTATAGTGTACTGTTACTAGGACTAAAACACTCCCTGTTCGTGAATAGAAACTCCATTGGATTTTATTCTTCCTGGGAGCGAATGATTTACATGACTTGTGTAGCAGATTCTTCTTACGACAAAAAACTGGTGGGGTTTGTTTTAATTTATTATTAAATTTGTAATGCACACACTGTCACACAGAAATGTGAATCTGAGGTGCAGATAGTTAGCCCCAGGAGAAGATGCAATTAGATATCCAAGTGCTTGAAAGCCAAGGAGAAATAGTGAAATGTTAGCCGCTAGTAATTTTCATTAATTGTGCAGTTTATTGTTCCTAGAACAATTTGAATGTGGGTGTCTGCCTAACATTTACTTTCTGTGAATAAGAAGCTAGTGTATTGATAAATTTGAATTCTCATCTAGGTGTCCATTCATTCATTCATTCAGAGAACTTAAACACAACAACGTGTACTTGAAGAATACTTGTTATTTATAACAGAACTCGTGCAATCATGAAACATGCTGTGAAACGTAAAATGCAAAACAACAACCAGTTTCAAAATAAACTCATCACATGAAGTGACAACTACTGCACGAAATACATTATTGCACAAAAGACACACTCCAGCAGGAGCTAAGATTGGGATAATGTACAGACTAGAGAAGTGTGTATGTACAAATACACATGAAAGTACATAACAATGACATAACCTTGTAAATAACTGAGAGGTGTTTCACTTTTAAACTTGAACTACAATGAAATATGATAATGACATTCACTAAGATGATGATTTCATCAAATGATCAGCTGCTGTTAGTTATGGCACAAAATAGCACACTTTTTATTCTTCTTCCCACTTACTTTAACCTTTTTCACATCTCTGTTGAAGAACCTAACTTTGTAAAATATCATCATATTGACAAAACTTGTCACAAGCTTAGAAATATCAAGCTCCATGCATTTGCTAGGCAATGGAACTGTTTTCGTTACAGTATCAACCACATTGCGCCGAATATCTGACAAGTTGCACGCTTTCTTCAAGTCGAACAGCTTCAAAAACACACAGTTGCAATTACAAATAAACGAATAGAATAGCACCGAAGGCACATACAATGAATGAAAGACTCGTGCATCATTACATTTATATGCTTTGAACGACAAGAAAACTTTTCTGTCATCATTGCACTCATTGCTTGTATCACAAAATGCAGCTTTGCATGCATCACAATTGTGCCAGGTAAACAATTTTCTTAACAAATATCCACAAACATACATAAGTGCATTCTGTTCACATAAGTCACTAGGTTCTGGTTGGTCAGAGTATGAAAAATCAATAGTGCAACTGACAGATTTCAATGCCAATGTACGAGATGAAATGGTGCTCAATTTGGATAATGTTGCCAATAGCTTATCACCATCACGAAAACAATTGCCACTATGACTCGGTTGGAGGAGACTGTTGAAGCAGGATTTGCGGTACGCATTCTGAAACTGGTATGGGGTTGGATTAGCATTAAATCCACCAGCCTGGCGAATAACACCAAAGAAGTTCTCCAGAGGATCCTGATTAAGACGCCGTGTCAATAAAAATCGAAAGCCATGATTTGACGACAAGTCATTCCACAGTAACAACAATGCATTAATATTACTTCGCCAACCTTCAAAACATTTAACTTGTGTGGTAATATCACGTCCTGTAGATACAGTTATCACACGCAGTGTGGCCAACCAGGACTGTATATCCAGCAACATGTTACGATGTTTTGATCTTGCTGATAAGCTGCCTCTGTACACTTTTGTACAATACACTTCAGAACTATTGAAACAATCAAAAAGGGTGTCAAATTTCTTAGCATATTCAGCCGTACCCATAGCAAGAGGTGTCAATGAATCAAAAGAACAATTTGTTTCGATTGCGGCAGCTACAGAATGACTTAGTGTTTGTGCAGCAAGTTTCACTCGCATCTTAGAAAACGATGTCAAATGAACATGTTGGCTGCTAAGACGCGGTGCTAAGCGGTAGTTTCGCCTGGCATCAAGACTATATAAACTTGTAATATGTTCCCATGTTGCAACATTTTTGCCACTGTGCACAGTATTTCTTTCCAAAACATTTCTGGCACTTTTTAGTAGATGACAAGGATCATAAAACACAAAAACAGTTTTATCATTTACCTTGATAAATGGTTCAGTAACAGTAACACCCATGTTCTTATAGGCTGCAACAAAGTTTGAGCCTTGATCACTAATCACAGCTTTCACATTAAGGCCAATTGCATGCAGTTGTGATAAACAATCTAGTAGTAAGCTTTGCACTTTATCAGCCTTAACAGCAGATGATGAAAACATGAATGCAAAAGGCTGTTTCCAGTTGTCACGCAGACCACGCACCATGAAACAAAGACAACTAGAGGCAAGAGCATTACTTTGGCAGTTAGCACCCAAGTCTTCGTAGCCGATGATACGATCAAAGCGTCTATCATATGTAAGACCACGACGTAGCATCATCTCGTCTAGTAACAGAATACAACAGCGATTATCTGGGGACAGTGCAGCCACCTTTTCCTGCATCACAGTCATAATCGCATCAGAAAAACCAACACCAACACTGAAATCCCTAACCCAGTTACACAGACTTGCCTTACATGGCAAAACAAACAACTTTGCCAACAACCGGTATGCCTGCGGACTCTTATAATACAAAGACAATGCTAACAGCTTAGTTTCGTCATCCCACCTCCTACCACGAGCAGAAACACCACTGAGCTTCAGTTGAGCTGCAATGAAACTGAACGATGGACCATTAACATACTTCCCTATTTCTGTCAGTAACTCGTCCTTGGATAGTGCTGGCTTTGCAATTGAAGCAGCTGATAGCTTCACATTAGTTCTATGAAGCCTGACACGATATCTGTTGAGTGATCTTCTCAGCTCTTGTTTCCGTGGTGACGATGTAACACATAACCCCGATCCTTGATGGCTACCGCATGGCACTGGATGAACAGATGAAGCAGAACTGCTATTATCGCTACCACGAGTCACCTTGTTAAGAGTTACAGGAGTTGCAGAAGGAAGAATATTTGCATAACACGGAACGTTTACAATGACAGCTTGTTCAAGGTGTTCATCAGTGACCGCCCTGTCAGTGTTCGTCCGTCTTCTTTTTGAGGCTGGCTGGTAGGTTCGTGATGTTGGTGGCTTTCTCTTAATCGTTCGCAGCGGTGGTCGATTCGGAACGGCGAATAATGTTGGTTCAGCATTCCACGTCAGCCGATTCTTGGACTCTCGGTTGTTGAACTGACTGTCCTCAAAATGATCCGCACAAAGGACGTAACATTTACTCAGATGATCACAGGACACATTCAAAAGATCTTGTCGCCTCGTATTCTGAACCCATTTCTTCGACCTGTCAACAACAGTGGATAAGTTACTTAGGAAGAATTGATTAGCAATTATTTACTTACAAATGCAATGGATAAGTAATAGTCTTAGTTATTGTGCATATCTTTACGTTACTTAACTTAACAAAATAACACCGACGTAGGCTATTGTTTCTTTCAGTGGAATCTGCAGTGGCTTAAATGTAATGAGTTGAAGCCTCCAAAGGGATCATTTATGTTAGTTATACGTCTTTGGCATGCCCACAGGTCAGATAAAGCTACACTTTATTTATTCTGCGGCATGACAGTGTGGTCTAGTAGGCAAGTATATTTGTTATTAATATTGTGTGGCACATTACTTAGGTCCAAACATAACATGCAAGTAATTCCGCATTTTACACTTACTCTATGTTGACAAATTGAAACCAGTATTCCACTCATGCATGAGTATAATCAGATTTTCCTTCCAAAGCAGTACCGTAATGTGTTTACCCATAATCCTGACCTCATCGGATTCAACTACTCAATTTAATGAGGACTGCAGTAGGCCTAAATATCCTTATTTCACTTTTACACGTAATTTGTATCAAGAGTGTCCATATCTTTACTTAGCTTAACAAAATAACATTAATTGTAGATTACATCACAGAATACATAAAGCGCTACACTTTCATCTGTTTGCGATTACATACCTTGTTTCATCTTTCGGGAAGCGGAAAAACGACAAACATTTCTTTTTATATCGATTATTCGTACATCCTATCGCTGCACAATGCTCGCCGCCAGACGTTCTCATTATTTTACTGCAGTTTCACCGATTATAATAAAAAAAGTAGCAGTGAAAATGTCTAAGTTTGATATTATACTTGTATTAGTATTAATTTCCAAACCAACACGGTCCACACGGAATCATGGCGGACGGTCCATAGACTACAATTATAGAATAAGTTTCCGTATTACAGCAATTAGATTCAGTTAGACTTCTGGCTACGCTTTATCTATTCTGTGGTACAACTCGAGACTTGACGGTCTTAACTAAACCAAGACCTCGTCAGGCCAAAACCTTTCCCGTCAAGCTCTCTTAACTAACTGCCTCTCTCAACATTAGAGGAACGAAACACGAACACCAGATGTCTCTTAACTAGTCATCCGTGACGACACACCTTCTTACTACCTAGTCAAGCAGAACATAGTCTGTGCATAAATATTCCAATTATCAAGGAGCGACATACAACATACCTCCCCATCAAAAACGAGCGAAAACGCAACCGCGTTTTCGACAAGAGACAAAACTGTCACAAAACACTCAACTACATGCGTCAACTAATGCACAATTATATCAACTTATGCTTCATAATTCATAACATCATCTAATGAACTATAACCTCAGAACATCAACACAAAATTAGAACAGTCCTTCAGAAAAATAAAAAAACCGTTCAACAGTTCACAAGAGTTTTCTACAGAGTTCCACAACTATTTACAACAAAGTCCATACTACCGTATTTACAACCAAAAAACAAAAACGCAGAACTATCCATTCAAGTTACAAAACCACATTAATCTCCGAATGAAAACCGACAAACTAAATCTGTAAACAAATCAAGACATCTCGGTCTATGCCGAATATTCAAAGAAACTCGAAGCAGTCTAACTCTCCAGCGTAAGAGCTTCTGGTTCGCGGTAACCATGGAGTCAAGGAATTTGAGAGGACCGTGGACAGAGTATACCAACTCCGACGAAGAACCAAAATACCCGCTAAAAGCACGTAGAGCGAGTACCAAACGCATGGCTTCATGCGCGATCCGACCTCGAAACTCGGATGAACAGCACAACCCGACTGACGAATGCCAACCGAACGTCAGCAACGCGGCGAGAACCACCAACAGCAGCTCAACGCCAAAGGTCGCGGTCCTCGAACATCGCTCTGGACAGCGTCTGCGTCTTCGACCTCCGATCCGGAACTCCCAATTGTCCATACTCTGCAACGAAACTCCCACACACAACTCAGACTCGTTACAATTCACACAAACGTCAACAACATCTGATGAAAATTCAGTCCACTCCAGAGAAAACTTGTCACAATCGTGAACACCCGTCATCTGACACACGTTCAACCTCTCTCCAGCATTATCCATCTCAAGGATGCACTCACATGTCAAGTACACATGAGAAACAAGCATGTCCTCTTGCAATGTCTGCCACACCCGTGTACAATTTACTCCATTGACAACACGAATCATCACATCATTCAACAAAGCCTCAGTCGACCCATAATCCAAATAAACACAATGTGTCAACAGCGCAATGCGCTGCACCACAAAGAACACATCCGACTCCTTAAACCATTTGTCCTGAACCCAACACTTGCCATAATGACATTCACTAGTGTGTACAATCGATACAATTGTCATCAACATACACTCACTAAACTCAATCTGACTCCACTCCACAGCAAACCATTCCTCATCAGTATGGCTACTCACAATCCAAACCAAACATATCCGCAACAGACAATAACCACCTGGATTGAACGGTCTTCCTGATTTCTGCGTCTTCCACACACACCAAGCATTCCAGTTACTATCTACCATCAGATTAATATCAACATCCACTCGCATTGATCCATCCAACCAATCCCTCAAGAACAAACGTAAATCTTCAAAATCAAGATTGATTTGAAAACGACTTCCATCCATCACATCCACAACAAATTCCTGTATCGACGTAGACAAGAAAAGCACATGTGTCCGGAACACAAGTTCGTGATCAGCGACCGTCAATTCCTCCGACTCGACCTTCACAAGACACATGGTAGAATCCACGAATACCTCATGCACAGAAAAACAGACAACAGAATGGTTACAATCAAAATCATTATTCACATTAGTCTGTACTAGATCATCCTGCTTGAACAAGTCCTCACTAAATACAATAGCGTTCGACAACTCGTCACATTCAAGAATCAACGAAAAGTCTTTCCCCTGTACACAACTCAACTCGTTTCGTGTTACAAAATCATCTCTCTGTATGCGAATTAAGACATCACTTGCAACAATATCACCTACGTCCGACCTTAATTCATCCATCGGTGACTTTAAATCACTCGACTCCAGAAACAATTCACCAAGACCAAAAGCACCAAAGTCATCATCATCTGTACATACTACAGGATTGTGAGCGTCAACAGCTTCAGTGTGTACCTCTTTTGTATTTCCAATTCCAGCTGCCTGGGCACAATCAATTACAGACACGTTAATCGGCTCTTCAACCGATACTAAGTCATTGCCAATCAGAAAGTCAATGCCAGACGGAAGTTTATCAACCAAGCCGCACCGAATTACTCCCGAGACTAAGTGACCCTGTACCCGAACTTCAACCAAAGGCACCTGTACAGCTTTTCCGACCACTCCCTGTATTAATCGGCCTTCACCTGTCTCTCTAAATTCACATGCATTCAAGCATTCCTTACTCACTAGACTTTGCAATGCTCCCGTATCTCTAAGCATGACCACCTCACGCTGTGAACCTCCGCGCGGCAAGAGAACACCATTATGACAAAACGGTATATCGTTCGCATGCACTCGAGCACAAATCAAAACCATATCCTGACAAGGATGAGAATATGCATCAGCATCAGAAACCTCAAACATCGAATCATCAAATATTTGAGTCCAATCCGCTTCATGCACATCATCAAGAAAGTTCTTATCATACCCATGTACCTTTTCTACCCCGTGTTTCGGCTTATCCTCTGAAAATTTCTCAAAACCGTGCATCGAATTTTGTCCCCAGTCAAAAGAACCCTGTTTATCGACTAATTTAGCATTTGCAGTCATCATTTCCTGCGTCTCTACTTTCATCTGTTCCAACTGAGCTCTCAATCGTTCCAGCTCCAACTCTCTATCTCTCTTTCTCTGCTCTCGTTCTGCCTCTTCCGTTCTTTTCTTTGCCTCAGCTGCTTCTACAGACATTTTATGGTAAACTGCTTTCAACAGCCACTTTTGCACTTGAACATCACTCATACGTGTAGTGTCCTGACCTAAACGTTCTAATTCCACTCTCAATTCCTCAGTGGACAACTCAAAGACATCATCCAGCGTCAATTTAGTCTTCATAAGCGTTTCCATTTCAAAATCTCACTGAATTCAAATTTCAAAATTTTCGAATGACAACGCTCCTTTTCAAAGCAACGACAGCATCGCACTCAATTTCGACCAAAATTGCACACCTAATTTCAAAATTTTGCGCGAAACACATGTGTACTCGCGCACACTTAATTACGCACACTCAACATTAA